>OX402059.1:17631098-17973598 GCA_947859365.1 Archips crataeganus | reverse complement strand
TCAGCCACTTATGCTGCTGACTGTACCGATTTTACTCACAATATTAGTATGTAAATTTGTATGAAATTTAATAACGCACCTTCGGTACAACAGTGTATCATCTCGAAATAATACACCATTTTAATTTAGACTATCCGGAAATTAAGTAAAATCTAAATTAAAACGGTGTATTATTTCGAGACTGTTGTAGTAGGTACCGAAGGTGCGTATGTATTAAAAGTTTCACAAAAATTGGTCTAGCAGTTTCGGAGGAGTTCGATAACAAACACCGTGACACGAGATTTTTATATATTAGACTAGCTTACCCGCGATTCCGTCCGCGAAGAATGGGGGGGGGGGATAAAAAATAGCCTACGACCTATTCTCAGACCTACCGAGTGTAGAGAAAAAAGTTTCATAAAAATCAGCCGAGCCGTTTCGGAGGAGTTCGATAACGAACACCGTGACACGAGATTTTTATATACTAGATTAAGGCAGATAATTTTTTAACCCTTTCAACGCCACGCCTCGACAAAACGTAAACCTGCTTTGAATCTTATGTCATTGTGTCAAGATCACTTTGACACTGTACTATGTGATACCTATATGTGTCGTTGGCGTTGAAAGGGTTAAAAATGCATTCATCACACGCTCACATCGCACATCGCTCGTAGAACTGATGGCCGATGGGGCAAAAAGGTTCATGAGTGGCGTCCACGGACCAGAAGACGCAGTGTGGGTAGGCCTCCAACAAGATGGAGCGATGACCTGGTTAAGGTTGCGGGTTCGCGTTGGATGCGGATGGCACGGGACCGATCTGTTTGGCGAGCCTTGCTGAACATAGAACAGTGGACGGTTTTGGCTGACATGATGATTGGAACTTTGCGTGTCTCGTTGCTTGTTTCCTGATGCACTTACAGTCAGCGTCAAATAGTTTGTGACACCCAAAGTGGTCAAATAGTTCGCATCACGTCTTTATTACAGTCGGAATAAGGCCGTGTTGCGAACTTTTTGGCCACTTTCGGTGTCACGAACTATTTGACGCTGACTGTACTGTCAACTGTTCAAATGTTAATCCCAGTTAAAGTCTCCCTTTAAGGAATATGTTCGTCT
The DNA here is from genome assembly GCA_947859365.1 of Archips crataeganus. Taxonomy (NCBI): domain Eukaryota; kingdom Metazoa; phylum Arthropoda; class Insecta; order Lepidoptera; family Tortricidae; genus Archips; species Archips crataeganus. The sequence continues at coordinate 17,972,506 of OX402059.1, read as the reverse complement.
CTGTAAATCTGTTAATTTCACGTGTTTTATATATTATAGTATTTTATGCAACTGTTGTATAAGTGAGGTCTTAAAAGGCGAGTGACGTGAGTTGCGATACGAGCGAATGCGAGTATCGCAATGGAAGACGGCACGAGCCGTTAAGACCAAATTATACACCGTTGCATACAATATTTTTTCTACGACTCGACTCTACCGGTACAGTCGGGTACAGTAGGGTACAGTCGGGTACAGTAGGGTAAAATAGGGTACGGTAGGGTACAGTCGGGTACAGTAGGGTAAAATAGGGTACAGTAGGGTACAGTCGGGTAAAATAGGGTACAGTAGGGTACAGTCGGGTACAGTAGGGTAAAATGGGGTACAGTCGGGTACAGTAGGGTACAGTCGGGTGAAATAGGGTAAAATGGGGTACAGTCGGGTACAGTAGGGTACAGTCGGGTGAAATAGGGTACAGTAGGGTACAGTCGGGTACAGTAGGGTAAAATAGGGTACAGTAGGGTACAGTAGGGTAAAGTAGGGTACAGTAGGGTACAGTTGGGTACAGTAGGATAAAATAGGGTATTTTACTCTACTGTACCCGACTGTACCCGACTGTACCCGACTGTACCCGATTGTACCCTACTGTACCCTACTGTACACTATTTTACCCTACTGTACACGACTGTACCCTACTGTACCCTATTTTACCCTACTGTACCCTATTTTACCCTACTGTGCCCTATTTTACCCTACTGTACCCGACTGTACTCTACTGTACCCTATTTTACCCTACTGTACCCTATTTTACCCTACTGTACCCGACTGTACCCTATTTTACCCTACTGTACCCTATTTTACCCTACTGTACCCTATTTTACCCTACTGTACCCGACTGTACCCGACTGTACCCAACTGTACCCTATTTTACCCTACTGTACCCGACTGTACCCTATTTTACCCTACTGTACCCGACTGTACCCTATTTTACCCTACTGTACCCGACTGTACCCGACTGTACCCTACTGTACCCTATTTTACCCTACTGTACCCTACTGTACCCGACTGTACCCTATTTTACCCTACTGTACCCGACTGTACCCTATTTTACCCTACTGTACCCGACTGTACCCTATTTTACCCTACTGTACCCGACTGTACCCTATTTTACCCTACTGTACCCGACTGTACCCTATTTTACCCTACTGTACCCGACTGTACCCGACTGTACCCAACTGTACCCTATTTTACCCTACTGTACCCGACTGTACCCTATTTTACCCTACTGTACCCGACTGTACCCTATTTTACCCTACTGTACCCGACTGTACCCGACTGTACCCTACTGTACCCTATTTTACCCTACTGTACCCGACTGTACCCGACTGTACCCGACTGTACTCTATTTTACCCTACTGTACCCGACTGTACCCTACTCTACTCAACTCAGCAGGTCTAAACTGGGCTTTAGTGTTGAGTGTACCCTACATTTAATATTATGTGGCAGCTAGGTGTATCGTAATAACGACATTACGACACAAGTGCTGTTATGGCGAATAGATTAAGTATAGACTTTCTGAAGTCATATTATCTATGATCTTATATATTTGTTCGCGACCATGTAAAAAACAGATAAAAGTACAGGAGTAGGAAAAAGAGTTTTACATACTCGTACTTACATACAAGAGTGCTCCGTTCCTTTTTCATAAAAGTCATCTCACATTCAACGTTGTAGAATATAAAACCACGCACTCTCATTAATGCGACGTTTCGGAAAAGCTCGGTACGGACGGCGAACTTTGCCGAAAGTTACCGAACTATCCCGACGCGATGCTCCTTTACACATAGCCCGTAACTATTGGCTGCGGTTGAGTTTCGCCGACGGGGTTGGTGCAAGCCTTAAGAGGTCGAGATTGTATTTTTTTGTATGATAGGGGGAAACGAGCAGGCGAGTCACCTGATGGAAAGCAATCACCGATCGCCGTCTATGAACACCCATAACACAAGTTGAGTTACGGATGCGTTACCAGACCTTTGAGAAATGATTAAGGCCAAAAAAAATATATGAAACTTTTATTTTTGAAACTGGAAAAAAGGGATAAAGATAAGGGATAAGTTCGTTTATGTACATCTCTTTCTCTTAGTAACTGTTAATTTTATATTTTTATGTACAATAAAGAGTTATACATACATAGATACATTTGAAAACTTATTTCCTAATCAGAAAAGGAGGGATCGGGCGCGGTTAGTGTACCAACCCGTAATTGTCGACTTGGAATAAATGAAAATAATGTACGAACAGAGGCCGTATTGCCTAAGACCCTGGTTGTGCTGGTTCGCCAACCGCAGCGGGTAGCGGCCTGTCGTCTGTGGCGTCTAAGTGCCGTACAGTAGTACAAAACTGATATGGTTCTGTACCTGCGCAGGAGAAGCGCTTTAGAAGCGCGGGAAAATTGACCAATCGGCATGCTCCACGCACGGCGCGTCTTTAACCTGTCCTACTATTGGTGGATTGCTACCGCCATGTTAACGCGCGTCGCGTACCATGTTAGTCAGCCGCCATACTTCCGAATGAGTGAGACGAATAGGTGTGCTGTAATCGCCACCTTGTAACTATAAGACATAAGACTGATTTAAAGTTTGAATCGTATCTTTGGCTATCATTGGCTAGTTCGCTTGGCGGCCGAAATTGCACGACGCGCCATATAAAAGTGTGTACTAATGTAACTACCTACTGGTCGTTCTCGCCCGCCGCACACGACGTCTATCCGCTGGTGGTTGAGTTAAATTGAGAACGACCAGTCCCGAACATCATGAGCACAGCGGGCGACAGGCCGCTAGCCGCCGTATGTAATTTAATAACATTCTAAATCTTTTTCGAAACAATATACTTACCTACCTCATTGAGTTTTTACCAGATTTTTTTCACAGTGAAAATAAACGGATCACTCACGTCTTAAATTCACTATGAGTGTATGAGTTTTCACTATGAATGAGTCTCACGCTAGATTCATGTTTAAAGATTATTTCAACAGGATTTTTCCAAACTGGTAGTAGATTATTCCACTTTCATATTTATGACGCTTTCTGAACAATACTTTAAGTTTGTTTCATTTTAAAAGCAATCTAAACTCAACCTCATGTTTTATAAAACAGGGTTCCGTTTAAAACCGTAACCCATGATATCTAGAACCTTGTCAAACCCAACCGGCACTTCTTCAATTCGCTTGTAACTTGTCCCATACATCCGAAAAGAGATCAAAGCGTGCCGTCCGCGACGTCATTAAATTACGACGACGTGGAAACAAAGTTACCACTGCGTCCCACATGACTTCTACTGCCTTATGATAAACTGCATTTTTGCGTGTACCAGTGATATACGTTGTTTGGCAGGAACATACGTGATTGTCTAAGAAAGGTACCGTACTCTGCGCTAGTTTCTTTTGATCCGTTAATAAAATGGGAAATGTGAAAATAATAATTATGCAGATATACGCTAATACATAATTAAGATATGATAATCGAAACGTTGCTATGGCATTATAAGCAGAATTATGATTCTGCTTATAATTATGATAGCCGTTGGTTCGACCTATGGTATGTCAAGCAGAATCAGAAGCGTCTCATGGGTTCGAGCCTAAGCTCACACCTCTGAGTTTTCGGAATTTATGTGCGAAATGACTTTTGAAATTTACCATCAGCTTTACGGTGAAGGAAAACATCGTAAAGAAATTCAATGGTGTGTGTGTGTGAAGTTCCCAATCCACACTGGGCCCGCGTGACTAAGTCTACGCTTTCAGAAAAAAATATTTTGGTTGTTGACCCATTCTATATTTTAAACATTCGGTCTTTCGTACCGAAATGGGGGGGTATTATGATCCCCGTGAACTACGGCCCAAGCCCTCTCATTCTGAGATGAGGGCCGTGCCCTGCCGAGGGACGTAGGTATATTATATAGGCTGGGATCATGATGATGAGATGACCACAGCCTTAGGCGAACGAGTTTAAAGTGGTCAATCGAACGCCTCAATGTAACGCAACTTGTAGGTATAAATGGTATTCTGTCGCATTCACTATTTCTTTTGGTCAAACGGCATAAGACGGTGATAGAAAGAGATAGTGAATGCGACCCGGAGCGTCCGTGCGTTTTTATTATGTCGCTTCCGATCGCTTCGCTCCACAGTCTGGTTCCGCCTAATATGATTGAATCTTTAAAGTAACCGACAAATAGCCCCCGAAGGCGAACGTCGCTCGCTTCGCTTGTCATATTTCGCTCGAAATAGACTTGGATAGCGCACTGCAGCACCCAACATGCACTTAGTTTAAGCGAAGTCGAAATAGTTGGACAGCGATAAACATTATTTTTCACTCCTCGTGTTCGTTAAGTTGTTCTTTATGTTGAGAGAATGCTGCATAAAATGGATTTTTATACTCTAGTGTATAAAGTAAGACCAAGGCAATCAGGCGCAAACAGCCACAAACAGTAGACAATTATAAAATATTAGCCGTTGCCCGCGATTTCGCCTGGGAAGAATAGGGTTATAAAAATAGCCTACTATTCTCAGACTTACCAAATTTAGAGAAAAAATTCATAAAAAAATCGGTCAAGCCGTTTCTGAGGAGTTCGATAGCAAACACCGTGACACAAGACTTTGTACTAGAAATATAAGTTTATTTTTATTTTATATAGCTGGTGTTTTATATTACGAAATTACTAAAAGTAGGCAAATCTAGTACATTATTCTATAAATTGCAAAGCATGAAAAATAAGAGCTTGAAAATTTTATTTCCAATGTTGCTGTTTAATTTCCTTGCAATCGAAGTGAAAAGCATAGTGTAGTAATTTATAAGTAGGATTTAATTATTGAATTTGTTTTTTGTGGCTATAAATTGTTTTTTCTTTCTTTCTTTCTAAAACTCCAGCATTAAACCCATTTTCCCCTCAACGTGTTTATCACCCTCGCCGTGTACTCTCTCTGGTTGTTATATACACCGTGAAATTTTAGTGGTTGTTTTCCCGAAACGAGGTGATTTAGTTTCGATTGTACAATCGATTTATAATTACTATTTTGACTAGAGTCAAAAATCCAATTGTGAAAAACGAAAGTCGAAAATGACCGCAAACAAATAGTAACGCTTCGTTGGTACAAGTAGCGTACGATCGTACGATAGGTTAGGTACTAACTAAGCGTTACTATTGGTTTGCGGTCATTTTCGACTTTCGTTTTTCACAATTGGATTTTTGACTCTAGTCAAAATAGTAATTATAAATCGATTGTACAATCGATACTAAATCACCTCGTTTCGGGAAAACAACCACTAAAATTTCACGTGTATATATAACGTCTCAGGTAAAATGGCTCGTTTTATGCCCTTGTTGTACAATCTAGTATTTAATTGTTATCTTATATTTAAACCACAATGTAATAAAATGAGTGTAAACTTTATCAGCCTCAACATCAAACTGACTAGGTTTAGGTAATAATAATATCACGGGACAATTCACACCAATTGACCTAGTTCCCGAACAATGGATAAACATACTGATATAGATAAATACATACTTAAATACGTACTAAACATCCAAGACTCAAGCACAAGCAATACAATACAATACAAATATTCTTTATTGATCACCAAAAACAGTACAGTGACATTACAAAAATAAAAATTCAGGTAGACAATAGGCGGACATTCGTATGTTTCACACAAATATCTGCCCTGACTGGGAATCGAACACATGACCTCAAGCTTCGTAGTCAGGTTCTCTAACAACTAGGCGATCCGGTCGCCCGGTACTTTTTTTTAACAACACAAGCACAATCGCTGACAGATATGACAGACTTGACAAGTTGATGTCGTCAGTTACTATAGGACAGTTATTCGTAATGCAAGTCACCGCCACGTGGAACTCAAAAAGCCAAGCTTAAATGCGGCTAGTCATACAGTGTTCCAACTGAACCTCTGGCATATCAAAATTCGCGTATATTGATACGCGAATTTTGATATTGAGTACAACTATATAAAGCCTAGTTGTTAGACAACCTGACTGCGAAGCTTAAAACAGCCCGCGCAGACAGAGAGCGGTCTGGAGTTCCGAGTTCAACGTCCGAGTTCAGAGTTCTGCGTTCATTCGAATGTACTAGATCCCTTACTATAACGCACACAGCAGGCAGTCAGACCACGGCGGTCAAATCGGAACGCCGCGTTCTTGAGTTCTTCTGCCGCCGAGACAGGGAACGCCGCGTTCACTACGATGTCTGACGTTCGAAACACAGAAAAACTAATTGAATTGGTTAGAGAAAGGAGATTATTATATGATTTAAGTCATGCAGATTATAAAAATCGTGACAAAAAAGCAGAAGCTTGGCTTGAAATTGCCGCGGCGATGGGATTTGGGGAGAGTAAGTAACCAACACATTATTGTTATTTTGTTTTATTAAATTAGTCTAATTACTTACACTGAACAAACTAAACACAATTACACAATTTCTACCTTTTTTTTTGTTTTTGTCCTTATAAATTATCCTTGAACCAAATGGGGCACTTGGAATTTTCACCGATTATGCTTTACTGAGGCCACTTTTTAAGAGCGTTTATACCTGCTGAGCTGGCAACGTTGCATTTTTGTTAGTTTTTCTCGATTATTCCAAAAAATTTAATGAAAATTAAAAATGTGGTCTATAAAAATTGTTCTAAATATAAGTTAATGTGTCTACTGCAATAATTATTCGTGATAAGACTAAAATTTTCTTTAAAAGGTAATAATTGGTTCGTTTTTAAAGAAAATAAAAGTCTATCACGAATTATTATTGCAGTAGACACATTATCTATAATATTAGAACAATTTTTATGCAAAACATTTTTAATTTTCATTCAATTTTTATGGAATAATTGAGAAAAACTAACAAAAATGCAACGTTGCCAGCTCAGCTAGCAGGTATAAACCCTCTTAAGTAAGCCGTTCGGTGCGACGCGCGCGCAGCCATTCGACCGGTCCTTACGTTCGGCAAACATCGGCGTCTGCCGTGGGCAGGCACCGAGCGCGCCTTCGTGTGTTTTCGGTTTGGCCAGTGAGTTTCGTTTTTACCACTGTAGATGCCGGACGCCGCGCTCGCGCGCCGCTCGATCTAACGGTTTACTCGCCCCGCTACGATCGCTTTATTTTGGTTTGCTTTAGCGCCGCCTAAATAGTAATATTTATTGTTTGCGTGTTAGCTAGACTTTTGTTGCTTTTCTAAGCTTTTCTAGTACTGTGCTTATTCTTCATCTGTATCTTCGATTGTGTTCTTAACGCTTATTTCTTCTGTAAATCTTCCGTCTTTCTATTGACAATATGTATAGATAATAATTATATTATGTGGAACGTGTTAGTTTCCTTTTTCTCTGGCTAGCGCGTACCCACAATAGTTACAGGCTGTTTATGTAAAAGTTTGTACGAAACCCTCAGTGCGCGAGCCCGACTCGCACTCGGCCGGTTTTATTTAAAAATGGTTTCCGCATCTGATAACACAACTATTCAAGATTATTTTTCAACAATAATAAATGCGAGAAATAATTAATTGCGAATATCACAACTCAAAATCTTAGTGCGGGTGTACATTTTCCAAAAAATCAGATAGATTTAAATTTCTCGAAAACGGTGCGACTTTTAATGAAGTCATTTTTTGATATTTGGTAGATGACCTGCCCACCTATCTCCCATTTCAGTTTGTCGTACAACTTACGGGACACCCTGTATATAGGTTGTAATTCGTTCCACACCGCTCGACTAACTTCTTTCACTATATTGTACCAACAGTTGTAAATCCCATACGGTATGAATGTCCAATTGTTCTATAGCTATCCTGTAGCAAGGTACATGAAACATTTTTTTTTCTTTTAGGTAAAATCTGGACGACAAAATGGAAGACTCTGAGGGATAATTATAATAAGTTCAAGAAAAATAATGAGTTCTCTACAGGCCAAGCTTATAAAAAATATAAGAGTTGGCCATGGGCCTCGCAAATGAGGTTTTTAGATGACTACAATTTAAGAAGAACAACTGAAAGTAATAGTCAGCTTCTAATAGATTCTCAAAATGCTACCATCACAGACACTTCGGTAGATGAATTTCCGATTGATATTTCGGAAAATGCAGCTAATGCTGTTGTTGAAATTAGTATCCCATGCCAAAAGAAGAATGAAAATCCGAGAAAAAGAAATAAAATGACAGACCCAAGTGATAAAATACTCAACTACTTAAAAGTGAAAAATGAGCAGAAGTTTAAATTTGATGGTGTGGATTATTTGTTTTTAAGTTATGCAGAGACATTTAAGAATTTTCCAGCTAGAATGCAGAGCATGTTAAAATTAGAAATGGCAACTATGTTCGCTCGGTACGAGCTGCAAGCTGAAGCAGGTGATGCCAGTGTGTCTCGAATGGCCCAGCAATCATTCAACCAACCATATTCTAGCACCTCTGAGCCGAATTGGCCGTGGAATGTTCCCACTCCCAGTCCAGCGCAGGATTCCAACCAGTCAGAAACAGCTAGTGCTGGTGCACCTAACGTGGTACTTCGTGAAACGTCTGATGACACGACTCCGGACATTAAAAATCCCGTATTCATTACAAAATAACAAATAAACCTTTTACATTTCAATGAACTAAAACAATTACTTTGCTCACCCGCGACCTTACAATAGTTACGTTTATGCAAGAAATGTGCGTTCATGCAGTTCCTCCACCTCCACACTGTACGAACACACACAAATCACATAAACCCAACCATCACCACCACCAAGCTACACTGACGCGTTTCGAACTCAACCAGAGCTCATCTTCAGAGTTACCACAACCGTATGCTATGCTACCAAATGTCAAACTGTTCTTGCATAAACGTAACTATTGTAAGGTCGCGGGTGAGCAAAGTAATTGTTTTAGTTCATTAATATGGACCTCCGCAAAGTAACGCCTGATTCAATAAACTTTTACATTTCCTTAATTATTTTAAAGAAGTTATCTTTTTTAGTGTTGAGGATACACTATGCGTTTTGTTGTCAAAATTGTAAATTGTTACAAGAACCACGGCACGCGTCATCATGAATGAGTCGATCTATATTAAGCATTAATAGTGAAATAAATGCATACCTTAAATAATCTGCCGGTCTTTCTTTTACAGAAATAGCCTTCCTTCAGTTAGTATTTCGCTTTCCGATAACACATTTTGTGATATCATAGAATTATTCATTGAAACTTTTTTATCGACATGCGAAAATAATTAATAGAATCACTCTTCGTCGCTAAGTAATTCATGAAAAATACTACTGAATTCGCCTTGTTCTTCTCGTGTTGTGTTAAGTAATTGGGTGGACCCAATATTTTCTTCTTTTTTAGGGTTCCGTACCCAATGGGTAAAACGAGACTTTAATACTAAGACTCCGTTGTCTGTCCGTCTGTCTGTCTGTCCGTTTGTCACCAGGCTGTATCTCATGAACCGTGATAGTTAGACAGTTTTGAAATTTTCACAGATACAGAATAAAATAAATACATAAGGGGGCTCCCATACAACAAACGTGATTTTTTTGCCATTTTTATAGATAATGGTACGGAACCCTTCGAGCGCGAGTCCGACTCGCACTTGGCCGGTTTTTAGAAGTTTATTATGCTCCACAAAAGCAATTCTTCTTCTTCGGAAAATTAACTTTCCAGCGACATGTTGCGCATACAAGAGCATGGACAAAAATGGAACGCAAGAATTTGAACGCCTCTTGTGTGCATTGGAACTCTCGAGCGGTCAAAACGCAGATCTCTTAACGCAAAACTCGGAACTCCAGACCGGTCTCTGTCTGCGCGAGCCCTAAGGTCCGGGGTTCGATTCCCGGTAGGGGCTAATTAATATTTGTGTGAAAAGTAGGTACGAAAGTTTGTGCCCGAGTCTTGGATGCGTTATATGTATTTAAGTATGTATTTATCTATAGAAATATATTTATCCGTTGTCTAGTACCATAGTACAAGTTTCGCTTAATTTGGGACTAGGTCAATTGGTGTCAATTGCCACGCGATTTATTAACTAACATTGTAAAAACATAATACACAATTAACATGTAGCCAATCTGGTCCCCCCCTCAAAGTCCTTCGACCTCTTGCAAAAACTGCCACGGACCGTTAAAATCCCGGAGATGTCAGCGACCTAATTCCCGAGTCCCGGGAGCGTAAGCACGCTGTTTACGATACTACGAGTTGACGAGTTGACGACGTGACGAGAATGCGTTCTCGTTAGCCCTATTCTAATTGTGACACGTTTCGGATTAAGACTTTTGATATGTGACAATAAAGCCAGAAAAGTTAAACATGTTTGAGATGTATAGTCGACCAAGAAACTCCTTTACCACCCTAAAGTTCAATGTCAGTTGTATGACTTAAGACATCAAAGGCTATTTTCACTTACAAGTCAGTGTGACAATCATCCTTATTGTTTTTATTCTGATGTAGGAACTGTCACAAAAAATGGTAAAGCACTTACTTGGTCGACTATACCTACGGTCGAGCGAAGGAGCGTTTTGCGTTCCTTTATTAGACCCTCAACGTACATAATAATATATTATGTGTAAAATCAAAACAAGAACAAGATTCAAAAGTACCGTTCTTCATCATCATCACAGCCTATATACGGCCCACTGCGCACAGGCCTCCTCTCAGATTAAGAGGGGTTGGGCCGGAGTTCCCATTGCAGGCCCAGTGCGGATTGGGAACTTCATAGGCAGCCATTAGACAGTAAATCTAGATCGAGATCAAAATGATCTTTATCCAGATTGACTGTCTAATGTGTTAAATTGATGGATCGCGACATCGGATCACAAATTATCTAAGGTGATATTAGACAGTTCACTTGAATGAAAATTTACTTAAATTAATGCTTCATTTTTCTTTCGTTCTACGTTCACATATCTTAGCTGAAATGACATAATAACATTCATCCCTATTTTGTTACAATATGGCGTCGAATGAAGTCGGTTCAGGGTCCGAGTGAACGTTCTCTCTGTGTTCAGATTGTTTACTGGATTTTTCGTTATTTTGAAGTGAATGAATGATGCCGAATGAAAGTATCCAACATCGTTAAATCGGTTCATTAATGAATTCATTCGACATTTTTGTTTCACTTTGCATTTAGATGTGTCACTTTGAGTAAATGTAACAAGAAAACAAAAGAAAAATTATCTGTCTGATTTATATTTATTTTTATATCTATTGATTTTTATTTATTAAATTGAAGTTTTTTAAAGTTGGATATTTTTTTACGATGGGTTCTCGAATGGCATCCTCGGACCGGAAGACGCAATGTAATCAGCCTCCATCAAAATGGAGCGACGACCTGGTTAGGTTAAGGATGCGGGTGCGCGTTGGATGCGGATGGTGCAGGGCCGATCTGTTTGGCGAGCCTTGGGGGAGGCCTATGTTCAGCAGTGGACGTCTTTCGGCTGAAATGATGATGATGAGCTACCAAACTACACGATCTATACTGTCGACTACAAAGAAATTGTATAATCGAGTAGGTACCTATGATTCAGAAAGGTAGTAAGAAATCAAAATTGTGAATAGGATAATATCATACAGATTATTTATTCCTAAATTAAATTAAATTAAATTGAAATTAAGATTAAATAACCCGTACAAGGCCTTATTTACAATTTAGTTGTTTATAATTTTAATTTGCCCTTAAAAACAATCTGAAGCAGACAAACGATAGCGCGATGTAAGAACACGCTCCAATGTTAAAACGCCATCTAGCGGCAAATAGGTGCACTAAAATACTCAAATAAATAAAATATTATACAAGTTAGCTATGAAGTATCTTTTTTTGTACATATTTTTTCAACTTCATTTTTTTATTACTTTTACGGTCATCCCGTGAAATCATACATTTCGTACTAAATACAAACTGAAATATAGATGCACAGAAAAAACCCCAGAAAAAAGACCAATGCTGGGAATCGAACCCAGGTCCTCAGCATTCCGTGCCGCGTGCCATACCCCTACACCACCACTGGTCTAGAGATTAGACACGAATCTTTCCTATACATCATACATTTCAATCTGCTAAATCATCACCTTATGCAGTGACAAACGCACATCTATGTTACACCCTCATCGAGAGATTTTAACAATATGTACAAAAAAAAAAGATACTTCATAGCTAACTTGTTTAAAGTTGCACAGTAGCGCCATCTCTTGTCCAGGTGAGCGGTTAGTTCCGAAGGAGTGTTAAAATCTCTCGATGAGGGTGTAACATAGATGTGCGTTTGTCACTGCATAAGGTGATGATTTAGCAGATTGAAATGTATGATGTATAGGAAAGATTCGTGTCTAATCTCTAGACCAGTGGTGGTGTAGGGGTATGGCACGCGGCACGGAATGCTGAGGACCTGGGTTCGATTCCCAGCATTGGTCTTTTTTCTGGGGTTTTTTCTGTGCATCTATATTTCAGTTTGTATTTAGTACGAAATGTAAAATATTATACAATGTGAGGTAGACAAATGATAGCGCGATGTACATACATATATGCTCAAAGTTAAAGGCTTTCGGCTAAAATGATGATTTCATCACCTTAATAGTTTGTGAATTAGGAGGGTAGTCTTAAAGCTACATGTACATAAGCCAAAATATATATACTAACGGACTATCCATCAGGGTGCAGGTGAACTAATATACGCCGCAGACGGAGCTCTAAGCAGTGCTTCGTTTACTAGGAACAGTAGCTTGAGTGGGACTAGACTAGTGATTTAGTTGTTGCCTAGTGGAAATCCGTGGTGATCTAGTGGTTTGACCTATGGCGTCTCAAGCAGAGGGTCGTGGGTTTGAGCCCGGGTTCGCACCTCTGAGTTTTTCGAAATTTATGTGTGGAACTTTATTTGAACGTGGAGGGGGCCTGTGCCTTGCAGAGGGACAATACAATACAATACAATACAATACAATACAAATATTCTTTATTGATCACCAAAAACAGTACAGGGACGATATAGGTCAAGAATCAGCCATCAGGCTTCTGCCGTTTATTACTTTATTTAAAGCTTAGACAATAAAATAAACAACTCAGTTCCATTATAATAATAATAATAATAATAATATCCAATTTATTTCAGACTAGGTCCATATTTTGTTAGTTACAATAATAGGTGATACAATGTTAATAGTACAACAACAAAAGTAAAAATTTTATACAAATTGCATTAAATCAAAATAAATTAAATAAAATCCAAACAAATCGAAATTAAGCTAAATCGTATCACATCAAAAAAATGTCACATGTCCATTACTGGTCACAGTAGAATAAAGATTTTCCGTCATACACGGTGAGGTTACGGACTTTTGGAATTGAATCGGTACGACTTTATATTCTTACTTTCAATTTAGATAACTTTGATGCCCGTAATAAAAGCCGTGGTGGCTAGTGGTTTGATCTATGGCCTCTCAAGCAGAGAGTCGTGGGTTCAAATCCCGGCTCGCACAAGTCGCACATCTGAGTTTTTCGGAATTTACGTGCGAAATTACATTTGTAATTTACCACGAGCTTTACGGTGAAGGAAAACATCGTGAGGAAACCAACATACACCTGCGAAGATATCCAATGGTATGTGTGAAGTTCCTAATCCGCACTGGGCCCGCGTGGTAACTGCCTGCCGTGGGGCCTGCTACGTGACGTAAGTATGTAGGTTGGGATGACGGATGATGATGTCCGTAATAAATTATTTTATCATTGCTAGTACACTTTTTTTTCACTTGCTCGGTCAAGTAATTCGCCTAGTGTAAACATCGCAATGGACCCACAAAGTGATCGCCTCAAATTGTTGCCCGACACTTAATTGCCTCAGCGCCTGTCGAATAAGACAACGCTCGACTCCATGTTTATTGCTATTGAATTTTAACAGGCGTCAGACTTATTTTGCTTTAAATTAGTGGATATATTTAGGATACTAATTAAATTTTACTTGCGGATTTGGTTGAGCTCATACTCGATCGTTATGGAGCTATATTTATGTTGGTAAACCTATTTCTAGCAGTGGATTTCTTCGGCCTTGGATATATTAGGTATAAATGCTTTTGTGAGCATGTGCGTGCGTGCGTTCGTGTGTGTGTGTATTTGAGTTTGTTACTCCTTCACACGGTTTTGTTACACTTCAAAACGGCTTGAAGGGTTTGCGTGAAATTTTGCATGTAGATAGCTGGAGCTGGACGTCTGGAATATAATAGACTAATTTTATATCGAAATTTCAACGGGATCCATGTAAATTTCCAAAATCTTACCCGCTGTGTATATCTCGCGTTTTAAAGTAAGTATAAAAGTAAAAAGATATTTATTTGAATATAAAAACATTACATTGGTTTTTGGTGGTCTCCACACTATACTCTGGGCCTGTATCGCGGAGACTAGTGACAATTTGACAGTAGTTGCTTACTTATAGTACCTACTAAGTTGAATCATATTAAACATTAAGGGGGGTCCCGAATAACCAACAAAATGATCCCACACGGCGTACATTTTACTTAGAAGCCGGGCTCTGCTAACACTGGATTTTTAGTTACGGCTGTTTAAGGCGTTTATTTTGACATACCTTAAAATTTGTACGGAATCCTCGGTGCGCGAGTCCGACTCGCACTTGGCCAGTTTTTATATACATTGATTCTTCCGTAAAGTTTCTGCTTAACCATTGATTACATTATCGCAGAGGTACGCGCTACAATTTAAACTTATTGGATTAGGTCCTAAATCAACATCAAATCAACACAATAGATGGCCAAACAAAGTTTTAGGCTCTAGTTAGCCTTTGCGGATTTGGATTATTTGTCTTTGGGCCAATTAAACCGTGGATATTTGTACAAACATTGGCTTGCGTGATTATGATCAATGTTTGCTTAGCGGGTGTTGGCCGAAGCGTTGGCCCAATCTGATTATAGTAGGCCTAAGGTGATTATGCGTCGGTAAGATTGTAAATAAGGTTTGGTTGAATTATGTGGTGCCATGTAAAGAATATTCGACGAAATAACTATTAATAAAATTTAGTATCATTTTCGGTGAAGCTTTCACTAGACGATTTCTTTGATCGTGTAATCTCCTGATTGATTATGCTACAGGCAATTGATTTATTTATAACAATCCGTAAAAAATATTATTTATTTATTTATTTATTAATATAAAATTACAGCATTACAGTATTTACACCAATGCACTGTAAAATTCAAAAATACATTAAGAAAACACAAGAAAACTTAATATAACCATTTAGGGATTTTTGAAAGTAGTCTTCGTCGGTTCCCTAAAACGACGGAACACCACACCCTCCGGCCAGAAGTCGGAGCGCAGGAACATCTGCTGGTGCCTGGCAAAAAGGAGCTGAAAAAAAACCGGCCAACAGCGTGTCGGACACGCCCAAGATAGGGTTCCGTAGCAGGTACGAAAAAATCTTTGCATACTTTATTAATGTAGTTTTTTGTGGTGTACAATAAAGAGTCATTGTATTGTGTTGTATTGTAGTTGTTTTGGTCCCAACGTCGGCGGTACAGCGCCATCTATCGGCGAATTGGGTAACTAAGAACTAGTATGTATGTTGATTGTTTTTCAGATGTAATATGTTTTTTTATTTGAAAGAAGATACTGTTAGCGTGATCTTATAGGCACTTAAAGAAAAAAATGCTTGCAATGGCGGTTAAATTACAATCTTAGTTTAGAAATATTTTTTTACAAAAACTTAAAAACTGCTCAACTGATTAAGTTGAAAATAATTTTCCTAGAAAGTTTTTATTAAGATTAACTTACGTGATTTTTTTATATTTTTTAGACGTGCGGTTCAAAAGTTAGAGGGGGGGACACATTATTTTGAACTTTCGGAGTGAATATCTCCTAAAATATCCACTTTATCATAAAAATGATAAAAATGATAAAAATGGTTTTAGAAAACCCCTATTTATTTTCAAATACCTATCCAATGATACCCCACACTATAGGGTTAGTCAAGAAAAAAAAATCACCCCCACTTTACGTCTATAGGTACCCTAAACAAAATTTTTGTAACTTTTTTTTATGTAATCACTTTGTCGGCGTGACTGATATATATATTCATGCCAAATTACAGCTTTCTAGTACTAACAGTCTCTGAGCTTAGCCGCGGACGGACAGACAGACGGACAGACATGGTGAAACTATAAGGGTTCCTAGTTGACTACGGAACCATAAAAAGAAAAGAAAGAAGTGAAAGTTGTCATTTTCTGATAATAAAAATAAAGTTACTTCCATAATCAACTTATTTATTTAAAGACAGCCTGTTAGGTCATATTAGTATCACAGTTATCAAAAATCTTAATTATATCTATGAAATATAGCAATCTTCTTCACTAAAAACATTACGACGCATAAACAAGCGCAGCCAGTCGATCGTCACCAGCAAATTCATTGGACTTTCACGATGAGGCGGGAATTTCTTTAAGATATTTAATTTTGCTAATTAAGACACTAGTTTTCTAATTGGCATTGATCACTTTTTTACAATGTGGTCTAATTCCAAAACCATTTCGAGGAATAGGTTTATTAAATCATTTTATAACATTGTAGTAAAAAAATATTAAACGATCGTGTGTATTTTTGCAAAATAATGTTTGACCTTTGTTTGACCTTTCTGTGGACATTAACTTTGAAAACCTTTGCAACAAGAAAAAAAAAGCCGTCCGTCTAGTTTCTCTATACTATTCTCTGTCACTTCGACGTAGTTATCATCTGTCAGTTTAAGGATACTATTTTGAAAAACATTCTTCGTGTTTTTCATATTTTAATAATGGATTTATACAGGAAGTGTTTCATTCCTACTTGTGGAAATGATTCTGTCAATAGCCCAAACAAATTAATTGTTTGCATTAGAGAAGATTTACAAGAGAAGTGGTGCCGCAAAGTTAATTCAAAGTTTACAAGATGTACTTATTCTTATGAGGGTCATTTTAATGTAAGTATGGATTAAATCCGCCAAAGAACTTTCATGGGAACACTTCTGACCATTTTATTTTATACATACAAAAAATACTATAGCCGTAAATCGTTTTTTTTACCTATTCTCTTGGAAGAATCGGCAACTTTAGTGTTATTGTT
Organism: Archips crataeganus; assembly: GCA_947859365.1. Taxonomy (NCBI): domain Eukaryota; kingdom Metazoa; phylum Arthropoda; class Insecta; order Lepidoptera; family Tortricidae; genus Archips; species Archips crataeganus. The sequence goes on along the minus strand of OX402059.1, from coordinate 17,955,416 downwards.
ATTGTAATGTAAAGTGACATTGTCAGATGACAACTAACCATCGATTGTGACACATTTTTTTTGTCTTATGTCTGTGGTTTATACACAGATTCAGCGGCGGCATGTAATTTACGAGAAGTCGTATCTCAAATTTTCAATAAGTGATAAAAAAATATTGGAGTGATGAATTGCTGAAATATTCAAATTAGTTTCTTAAAATGCTCTATATTTTCGATAAAAAAAATAAAAAGGGGGGGTTAGAAAAAATGATCAATCCCAATTGCTGTGTGTTATTCCCACTGCAGGACACAGGCCTCTCAGATTAAAAGATAAAATTTTAATTTTATCAAATGACCATAATTTATTTTGACCATTATTCTTTCCAAACTTTATGTAAAGCAATGGTCAAGCACTTCTTGGCGCTAAAGTTGGTCCTAAAGGACAGTTCCTAAGCCGAAGTAAAAACAATAACACTGATTATCTAATTGACTGGTAAGGGTCTTTGATGTTTTAAGCCGTACCAGCTGACATTGAACCTTAAGCTCCAAACGCACAGACAGCGGAGGCGGGTGGTTGTAAGGTCGTTGTAATATTTTAACTTGTATGAACGAGATAATAATAATGTAATGTAATGCATTTACTCGTATTACATATCAAATAAGCATACCTCCATTAAATATATAAAATTTTGACATTGAAATATATCTATGTCGTGAAATAAAATTTATAGGTACTTCCAACCGTACCTAATGATTGGGTATGAATAAGGGCTCTTATGTCCAGCAGTATATGTCCTACCTATGGCTGAGATGATGATGATGATGATGGAAAATTTAGTTTAATTTTGAGGTGAAATGAAAAAATATTGAAAATAGTTCCTTATAATTGACTTTTCTATAAGTAAGCACAAAAAACCCATGGGTAATTTTTAAAAAAAATCCCATTTATCGTGGGACGTCCTAACCGAGCATTTAAAACGCTTTAATATTAAACCTGCATGTAATTCCTTAACGTCAGCAATTGTCTACTTTAAGATTAAGAATCTTTTCATGCCGCTACTGTACAAAATTAGGAGACACAAATAAATTCGTTACATAATTCTGCTGTTTCTTATTCATTCATCGCTTATAAAAATAAACACGGCTTTATTCCACCTGGTCACCCCTGATTTCCGTCATATCAGGGTGACGTCAATTCCCGGGGGCCTCGGACAATACTCATTAGTGCTCGGGACTGTCCCCACCGAAGCGTTGACACAGATAACGTAATGAAGGTAATATCCGTTATTTTTACTGGACGCTTCTCGAATTATTGTAACCCTTTTGCTTAATTTGTGTAGTTGGTAGCTGCAGATATTTGTTTTTTTTTTTATGGAAGAGTATTAAAATGGTGATAACCAGGACCGTTTGCGGTGACTTTAGTAGTTCAAATGTCCTGCAAAAAGAAAAAAAGATATAGAAGAAAATTGCTGCCCAAAATTTGTTTTACTCATCCTCTTATATATAGCCTGTAAACTCTGTACAAAACATAGGTTTGTCTGAACAACAAACAATCTTCCGAGCGACGTTCCGCGGCACGTATGTTTGTTTGTTTGTGATTTCCATGGACCTACATACGGAACTTATCAGGAAACCCTTGCGGGTTGGTTCTAGTGATGAGTGGCGAGCGGGCAAAGCTTAAATAATTTAATTGGCAACTGTCAAATTCCATAAATAAATTAAAATCAATAATAATAATTAAGTATTAATTAATTGCGCAAGTTGCTTTGCACGTGATGCTCGATCGATCATTTTTAAAACATTGTTTAACAGAATTGTTTTAAACATTTTTTTTTTAGTTTTATTTAACAGTAAGCATAAGTTCAATCATTGATCAAAATAGTAAGTGACATGAAATGCTGAGAGTGCAAAAGGATACTTTTTTAAATTTTGATTCAATGGCATTTCAAAAATTAGTGGCCGGTATTGTTATTCTTGCTTATCTTATTTTTTGAAAATTTTATTCGTCAAAACTAATAAAATATGTAGCTGTACATTTTTAAAATTTCTATTACATAGCCTTTTTTAGGCTCATAGGTTACCATTATGACATTGATTTTTTTTTATGTTTCTTAAACATACGATGAAAAAAGTAAAAATTAAATTTGCGATTTTTCTTTATCCACAGATGTCACACAGAAATGGTGGTATTTATCTTATAACGCAGGTATTCAACAATATTAAGCAGAACTAAAAACAAAAAAGTATCCACATGGGTACCACCACCAACAACTTGGATCAAGGTGTCAATTTTCAAAAAAGAAAACAACCGTGGCACTTTTGCGAAACTTGATTTCGTGGTTATTAGAACGACTTAAGTGCGCCCTATCAAGTAGTTCGTAGGTGATCCACACATCGATGTTTAGAAAATTTTATTTCCGAAGGTTTAGAATCCCGAAAACTTAATTTGTCCGAAAGCATTTTTTTCTGAAACTGTAAATATTTCAGGATTTATTTCAGGACCATCGTGTAGAACCCTTTAGGTTAGGTTAGGGTTGTTTTATAAAAATCCTGAAATATTTACAGTTTCAGAAAAAAATGCATTCGGATAAATGAAGCATTCGGGATTTGCAAATATTCGGAAAAAATAATTCTAAATTTTGATAGGTAACCCCTAACACCCTGATTTTACTGACTATAAATAATCTCTTGTGACTTGAATTGGTTTGTTGATGTGACACGTACGTTTCGCGAATATTCGAGTCTGTTTGAATAATATGTCATGCAAATGTGACGAGGCCCCGACGCTGAAAAATGAAATGTTTGCCAATTCATACATTTACTATACTGGCGCGTTATTTACAGCAAAAAAACTCAACGGCCACGAGCGAAAAGTGACACCAGAGGCTCAGTACCTCTACCATGAGTTTACACTAGTTTACGTGACCGTACTCGCTAGCGACGGCGTAAATTATTTGTATGGAGAATTGTACAGCGCCTCTAGCGGTCACTTACGGAAGTACAATTCTCCATACAAATCATTTACGCCGTCGCTAGCGAGTACGGTCACTGTAAACTAGTATAAACTCATGGTAGAGGTACTGATCAAATAAAAAGTAAAGATAGAGCGCGCTGAGCAGCCGAGTGAGGCTGGTTTTATAAACATGTGTGCGTAGGCCGGTGTTGCCATAATAATTCTTACTACCCCGATACTACGTTGCGTGTCACGTTGATACCGTTACTACAATAAAAAACGTTGATAAACTTTTACAAGAAACAAATAACTTTACGTTGCATGTCTCGTTCTCACGTTTTAAGCCGTGCTAATAAAGAATAGAATTTAAAATGAAAAAAGAAAAGGTTGTATTACATAGGCGGCATTTACCCAATAATAGGGTAACTACAACATTTTAATGGCAGCACTAGTATTGACGTTTTGGGTTCTAAGCAAAATTTGGTATAGTTTGGTTGCAAGTGTGTGCGTGCCACTGTGTAAGCACACGGATTGGTGTAGTTTGACCGGCCTCACTTCGTTGTTCGCAGCGCTATATCTTTACTTTTTATTTGATCTGAGACCAGAGGCCGTATTGTCTAACGCTTCTGACGCTTGCCTTCGCTTTCACCATCTCTTTCTGTCATCATTTTATACCGTTTGACAGAAAGAAATAGTGATTGCGAAGGCAAGCGTCAGAAGCGTAAGCCAATAAGCCTGCTGTTATACTCTGTAAAAAACAAGGTACAGTCGAAAGCAGAAATACACCGTGAAATTTTAGTGGTTGTTTTCCCGAAACGAGGTGATTTAGTATCGATTGTACAATCGATTTATAATTACTATTTTGACTAGAGTCAAAAATCCAATTGTGAAAAACGAAAGTCGAAAATGACCGCAAACCAATAGTAACGCTTCGTTGGTACCTAACCTATCGTACGATCGTACGCTACTTGTACCAACGAAGCGTTACTATTGGTTTGCGGTCATTTTCGACTTTCGTTTTTCACAATTGGATTTTTGACTCTAGTCAAAATAGTAATTATAAATCGATTGTACAATCGAAACTAAATCACCTCGATTCGGGAAAACAACCACTAAAATTTCACGGTGTATGTATACAGTATCGCGTCAAAATTATGTAAACACCAACCTTATGGTTAGTGACGTAGAGTTGTATAGATATTTTGCACTTGACCGTACTATCAAGAAAGTGATCCTTTTGCGAGTTAATTCCAAAGTTAATACTAATAATATAAATGCGAAAGTATGTCTGTCTGTTACCTCTTCACTCTTAAACGGCTAAACCGATTTATATGAAATATGGTATAGAATAGTTCGAGTCGAGGACATAGTTTAATATCCCGGAAAATTGCAGAGTTCCCGTGGTATAGGGATAAACGAATTCCATGTTCCAACGGAAGACCAGCGTCGGCTGACAATAATTATAATATTATATCTGATAGCGTTTTTCTTTTGTTAATTTGAAATTGAATCACGAATAAATGATTTCCTTTTCAGACGGTGCCGCGGGCAACAGCTAGTGCTAGTATGAATGTCGATCGGACACTATATAATAGACGAGGTTATTCACATGATTATTGCAAAACAGATCGCACCCAAATTAAAAACCTCTATTGAACCAAGTCACTGTCAAAGAAAACACAATTAGCTGACATAAAATTATCGTTACAATAAAATTATAATGAGAAAATACGGATAACTCACGTCTATGATCAAGTTGAACTGGACATGTTTCGGGCTAATCCGTAGCCCATCTTCCCGGAGCCGCACGACACGACGGCTGCCAAACCCGCACTGCTCGCTACCGCTCTGTTCTGGGTGAATTATCCGTATTTTTTCACTATGAGTGAGTCTCACGGTAGCTTTATGTGCAAAGCAACTAGGTATAAAATTAATTAAATACAAATCGTGGTGGCCTGGTGGTTTGACCTATGGCCTCTCAAGCAGAGGGTCGTGGGTTCAAATCCCGGCTCGCACCTCTGAGTTTTTCGGAATTTATGTGCGAAATTATATTTGAAATTTACCATGAGCTTTACGGTGAAGGAAAACATCGTGAGGAAACCTGCATACACCTGCGAAGAAATTAAATGGTGTGTGTGAAGTTCCCAATCCGCACTTTGACGACCAGATGGCCTAGTGGTTAGAGAACCTGACTATGAAGCTTGAGGTCCCGGGTTCGATTCCCGTGTCGGGGCAGATATTTGTATGAAAAATACGAATGTTTATTCTCGGGTCTTGGGTGTTTAATGTGTATTTACGTATGTATCTATGTATATAAGTATGTTTATCCGTTGCCTAGTACCCATAACACAAGCTTTACCTAGCTTACTTTGGGACTAGGTCAATTGGTGTGAATTGTCCCGTGATATTTATTTATTTATTTATTTACTGGGCCCGCGTGGGAACTACGGCCCAAGCCCTCTCATTCTGAGAGGAGGCCTGTGCCCTGCAGTGGGACGTGTATAGGCTGGGATGATGATGATGATGAAATGCAAAACGCAATATTTATTTTCGGTATGGTTTAGTTGGGATTTCACTTATTTTCGGGGATGTGTTTATTGAATTGCTTCACAGGTATGATCAGGTTTCCTCGTAATGTTAAATTTAGAACGTAATGGTGTATGTAATAAGATCGATATTGTATAGATACTTATGACCTCGTTTGTACTTGTACGACTTCTGATGCTGACTGTACCACAAGATAGCCATACCCGCTTCCTAATACTTGGAGGATATTGTCGGAAGACTGAATCAGCCGCACCTGTAAATAACGTTTTCTCAAACATGCTATGTAATGTTTACGTTGTGTTCCTTAAAACAGGCTTCAAAATATACCGTTGCAGGCCTTGGCCGGCAATGCGATCGTCTATTGTTTCATGTCACACAGCACCATGATATTTATAGGTTTGGCATCATAGCATTTAGCCATTTAAAAAAAAACTATACCTAAGCAATATTTGCGTTTTGGTTCATTATGGCATTCTGCCACTACGCTTATTTAAGGTAAGGTAAGATGGTGATGGTGATGGTAATGGTGATCTGCCTAGAGAAATATTTCACCATCAACATCATCATCACCATCATCATCATCACCATCATCATCATCATCATCGTCATCATCATCATCACCATCATCATCATCATCATCGTTATCGTCATAATAATCATCATCATCACCATCATCACCATCCATCACCATCATCATCATCATCATCACCACCATCATCACCATCACCATCATCATCATCATCATAATCATCACCATCATCATCATCATCATCATCACCATCATCATCATCATCCATCACCATCATCATCATCATCATCATCACCACCATCATCATCATCGTCATCATCATCACCATCATGATGACGACGATGATGATGATGATGATGATGATGATGATGATGATGATGATGATGATGATGATGATGATGATGATGATGATGGTGATGGTGCATGTTTGAGAAAAGCACTATACAAGCCTCAGCCGGAACAGGGGTTGCCGGCCTCATATCATGCCGGCCTCGTGTACCACTCGGCCGTCAACTTAGATACTCGGCCGGCAACCCCTTAAGTCCCGGCCTCTGCAGTAATGTGCTATTTGAGCCATAAAAATATACAGCGTCCCTAGACGAGTCACCCCTGTGGGCGCTGGGTGCTTACAATGGCTACATGCTTTAGTAGAATGGAAGTGCCTCGGATTTCTTCTTTATCATATAAATACACACCATTTCAGCATTAAACATGAAACTATGTGAGACTCACTCATAGTGAAAATATACAAAAAATAAAATAATATACATAGGTAATGTAAAGATCGGGTACCAGACCTACTGCTGTTTCGGCGAAAATGATTTCGCAAAATGATTCATTTGGCAAATGTTTATTTTTTCTGAAACTATAAACTATTCAGGATATATTTCAGGACTATCCTGTAGGTTAGGTTAGGTTTGTTTTATAACAATCCTGAAAGTTTACAGTTTCAGAAAAAATAAATAGTTGGCAAATTAATCGTTTTCCGAAAAATTTTTCGTTGAAACATTAGTAAACCTGTAATATATATAGCAGCCGCGCGACCAGAGCGGTAGAGCACAGTGTGCGCGTTTGGCAGCCGCCGTGACGTGTGACTCCGGGAAGAAGGGCTACGGATTAGCCCGAAACATGTCAAGTTAAACTCGTTTTAAGACGTCGAGTGATCCGTATATTTTCACTACACCGTTGCAGCCGTAACAGCCCAGCCACTACTTCGCGCGATCGGCGTCGCGAGCGTTTTCTCTGTTCATCGCGCGGCCGACAACACCAACATTATTTTCTTTTTTGGTTGCAAAGGATTATTATAATGACAATCATGAGTATATTAGGGATAGTAATCTAGTTTCTTAGTTTTGGTTTATGACATAATCTAATATACCTACACCGTGAAATTTTAGTGGTTGTTTTCCCGAAACGAGGTGATTTAGTTTCGATTGTACAATCGATTTATAATTACTATTTTGACTAGAGTCAAAAATCCAATTGTGAAAAACGAAAGTCGAAAATGACCGCAAACCAATAGTAACGCTTCGTTGGTACAAGTAGCGTACGATCGTACGATAGGTTAGGTACCAACGAAGCGTTACGGTGTTTGTTATCGATGTATGTTTGACATGTTTCGGGCTAATCCGTAGCCCTTCTTGGACTCACACGTCACGGCGGCTGCCAAACGCGCACTGTGCGCTACCACCGCCCTGGTCGCGCGGCTACTCGACGCAACTGACAGCGATACACAACTACCCCCATTTTACTTTTACTGTCATTGTCAAATGTAGGGTAGCACACAACACTAACATCACTTGTAAAGTTTCGCTCACACTCACCGTTGACGCAGTACGAATATTCAACACTGTTTTCCATAACTCATACCTACCTACCTGTTAACCCATACCTGGTGTTCATATAATAACTTTTTGTTGAAAAAATAATTTTCAATGCAAGCTTTTTCGTTGACTATACTTTTTGTTGACTGTACTTGCATTGTCATCCAACCTACATAAGTATACCAAATTTCAAGTAAATCCGACCACTGGAAGTGGGTCAAATTTGACTTCCAAGATTTGACCCGTACATACACAATAATCCTACTACTAATATTATAAACGCGAAAGTTTGTAAGTATGAATGTATGGATGGATGGATGTTTGTTACTCTTTCACGCTAAAACGGGGCTAAAACTTCAGGGCTGATTTTAAAAATTCTTTCACCAATAGAAATCTACACTATTCCTGATTGGTATAGACTACTCTTCTTCGGGAAAATGCAAAAGTCCCGGGGAATACAAGTAAGTCAATCCAAATTAGGGGCCGATTTAAAAAATTCTTTCACTAATAGTAAGATACAGTCTGATTGACATAGGCTACTTTTCTACGGAACAATGCAAAATTCCCACGGGATAGAAATAAATGAATTGAACTTAGGGCCTGATTTAAAAAAAAAACACTAATAAAAAGCTACACTGGCGATGATTTTCAAAATAGGTCAAAGCAGTTATTTCTATCCCGCGGGAACTTTACTTCGCGCGTTGTTGGGATAAAATAAGCCTGTTTCAATCAGGTACAGGCCTCCTCCCAGAACGAGAGAATTTGAAATCCTTCACAGGTGTGTGCAGCTTTCTCCGCGATGTTTTCCTTCACTGTTAAGCTCATGGTAAACTTCAAACGTAATTTAGCACACGAATTAGGAAAAACTAAGAGGTGCAAACCCGGGCACAAACCTACGACCCTCTGCTTTAAGAGTCCATAGGTCAAACCCTGATAATAAAACGAAAAACGTCTATCACACGGTGCATCACTGAAGAGTGCAACCCATGCACCAAAATACATGGCCAATAAAGAATCATTAAAATACTTGATTTTTTTATTTATATTTATTATCCTAATAAAAAATTGAACTTATTAAAATTCAAAATCTGCTCATTTATTGCCTCTAAGGCGGAACAAAGTTCGCCGGGTCAGCTAGTATTAACATACCTACATTGCGAGTTAATAAAAAGCTTTTTAAAATAAGATAACTTAAATAGACTATTCTAGATATATTTTACAGCTGCGGCAAAACTTGCTATTGCGTGGGAAGCGCCGGGCGAATAGGAGAAGATTTTGTATTGACAAAAGAAAATTGTATTTTTATTATTTGTTATTTTCATGTAAATAGTAACAATTTGGCTTGTTGCGTAATTTTTCTGATTCTCAAATGTGTTAGTCAAATGCGGAATACAGTTTTACACTCAAAGACGCTTGCTACACATTGATCCCTTATTTGTGTTTCATACTCTAAGGGGCTGTTTCACCACTTTTTTTAAAGTTCGGATTAGCTTAATCATAACCTTATTTGACAGATGAACTTAAAATTTCTGTTTCACCAGTCTTGATTAGCGCTAAGTGACGGACAAACTGTTTTTTAATTTGACCATCAGATCAGGTGGCATTTAGCATTTTTATCCGTCACATAACTTTTTAATTTTTAAATTAATTAGTCAGTATTTTTTATTTTTTAAAGAGAGAAGTCATGCTAAATTGCAAACGAGGATTCAAATATCAAGATTTGAATAAAAAAATATAGGTACGCTTTTAGTATGTAAAATTTCGTAACATTTTTTAACATAACATTTTTTCATTACAGACTTTTTTTCAGTGGCACAATCGTTTGTTCTACGTGAACTTGTACATCGCCATTACAAAAAAAAGTTAATCTGTCAAATGGTTTGGCGCCACTTTTCGATTCGTTTTACGTGATTTTATTTTTCTTTGTTATTGTTAACAAAGTATCGTAAATAAATACCGTTTTTGAATTAATTATAATGTTACACATTTGTTTATGCAAAAAAATAGGTGTATTTAAAAATTACATAGTTTACGATTTCTTTTGCTTTAACAATGAGCGACTCTTTGAACGAAAGTGTGCGAACAGGAACGCGTGATCGTGAAATGTGACGTTGCCATTCCCCCTCTATGTTAAACCGACGATTAGTTAAGTGGTACTTAGTTTGCACAGGACCGGAGTGGTGAAACTGAAAAAACACTAGCTGACAGATTTGTCCAGTACTTAGTTTATTCATTGGTTACGTAACCAGTAATTTGACAATAAGGTGGTGAAACACCCCCTAATAGTGGGATTGTAATATAAATTCACAAAACGTGAAGAATCTCATAACTTAGTATAACGTAATACTGTTGCATCTCCCTACATCATTAATTTCCGGGAGCCGTTTACCAGCGATTACGTACAGACATATTGTCGTAGGAGGATGCATTATTATGTACTCCTGAGCCCTCTCGTTTTCTGGTGCAGAGGACTCCTACGGTATTAAGGTACTATCGCGGCCAAAAACCATTCCGGTAAGTAATATTATATACTAGCTGTTGCCTGCAACTCTGTCCGCAAAAAATCGTTTATCGTTATCCCGAAGGAACTATGGGACCAATAAAAGTATCGTACATATTAATCCAGATTATAAGCTATCTATGTGATAAATTTAATTAGGGAACCTATCGATGTTTAGAAAATTATATTTCCGAAGGTTTAGAATCCCGGAAACTTCATTTGTCCGAAAGCATTTTTTTCTGAAACTGTAAATATTTCAGGATTTATTTCAGGACCATCGTGTAGAACCCTTTAGGTTAGGTTAGGTTTGTTTAGTAAAAATCCTGAAATATTTACAGTTTCAGAAAAAAATGCATTCGGATAAATGAAGCATTCGGGATTTAAAATATTCGGAAAAATATATTTCTAAATTTTGATAGGTAACCATTTAATTAGAATCCGTCATACCGTTTTGGCGTGAAAAATCAACAAACATTCACACATCTATCCATCCATCCATACAAATTTTCATGTACATAAAGCATCACTTTTCACTTTTAGATTTAGTAATTGCTTAAAGCCGCACCGAGCTAAATGCGCTAATCGATTTTGGGTATTCTATGCACTCGTGTATCTGTGCGTGAGAGTGGCTAGAATAAAGCCGTGCATACGCGCGAGCGAAACACGACTGCCGAAGTAGAACCAACGCAACTAACTCTACGGACAGGGGGGAAGCACGGCGGCTCAAGATAATGGTCAGACCGCCCGTGTATTAAGGTACGAGTATTTTCATTGTATTACTGAATCAAATATATACAAAAAATACAAAAAAAAAAACAAAATATTTTATTCATACAGTATAACATAACTAAGCTTATTACAGAAACTTATTTACTAGCTACGGTATTGTATACTGCTCAAAAGTTACCTGATAGAATACCTGTATCACCTACACTAGGCTGAGCCTGTACATCGTAGGATGAAACGATATATTTAAAATGTAGCATTAATAGGTTGAGTGAATGCGTCACAATATCAAAATTTGTGAAATTGCTGATAATTCACTACAGTAGCCAGAATAATCTTTGGCGTAATTTGTTGCGGTTTAATGGTTCTGATACGATTAAACTGATCAAGTGTTGCCATACATACTTCCGGTTTGTATACCTATCTAGGTTTTTGTTGCGAACTACATTTTCCGCTGGCGTTCGTGTCTTCACAATGTGTTGTTTTTTTTTTGTGTTTAGTTTTTAAATGGGTCCCACTGAAAAACAGCGTTGCGGCTTGCCGCAACATTATGCTGAGTGGGGCCCAATTTATACTATTCGATGATTTTTATTTGTATCTTTTCCTGTCAAATGTATTTCCTGTGTATCGAATATGTGTAAATAAACATCTCTCTCTCTCTCTCTCTCTCTCTCTTAATAGGCCCTAATTAATGGAGCGAAGACCTGGTTAAGTAGGTTGCGGGATCGCGTTGGATGCCGATGACACGGGACCGATCTGTTTGGCGAGCCTTGGGGGAGACCTATGTTCAGCAGCGGACGGCTTTCGGCTGAAAGGATGATGATGATGATTAATAGGCCCTAGAAAACTTCTTGTTTTATTAACATTCAAAAATTCATGACCTGCCGTGCAATTCTTACGCCGTACTAAGGATTTATTTTATTTTAAAGAGACGACTTGGGATTTTTTTCTATAGAGCGAACTACAAGTAATCGTGTTTTAAAAATTACTGGAAATTGAATTTATTTTCTACCATGTTGTAAAGGGAGCAAGGTCGAAAATTTTTGTAGATTTATGTGGTCGCTATTATGAACTGCGCCTGAAAAAAAAAGGTTAGTAATTCTGACAACTGTTTTTGTGTTGACTTCAATCACAATGGAGGTGTGTTTTTAAACAGATATCAAAATTTAATTTAAGTACGTAAAACACTAAACAAACAAATAAACCAAATAATATTATATTATTATTATTCCTTTTTGATTTCCTTCGTAAAATGGTTACCTGGAAGAGATCGCTTCGAAGCGATAAGGCCGCCTATTGCTTACCTTGTATATTTTTTCCATGTACTTGTTTTTCTGTATTGTTTTCTGTGTGGTGTACAATAAAGAGTCATGGTATTGTATTGTATTGTATTGTATTGTATTGTATTGTATTGTATTATGAGTATTCAATAAAAAGTTCTCAGAATTTAGAAACTGTTTTGCTTGACTGTACTCAAGTACTAAGTCCCGTCCCAGACATATTGGATACTCGCTGGTTGAAGAGCAAATTATGTTGAAACTGGTTAAACAGACTGGAAATATTATTATCCTGTTACAATATATTTTACTAGGTTTAACCCGTGTCGTCGCCCGCATTAGAAATGTCTTTATATGAAACATTTACAATTTTAGAGTTTTGCCTGAAAAACCGTTACGGTAACATTTTTGAACTACAACGTTCGCTCGGACAACGCCATCTGTTACCTCGTCATGCTAAACCTTTGTTCCACCAAGATAACTAAGTTTAACAACTGGTTAACTAGGTGGAATATTTCTTCCATGAAGAAAACTAGTTATGTTTGTAAAATTCTAATTCCATATTTTTAGCCTATTTCAAGATACCTAAGAGCATAAATGAATATGGCAAAAGATTGTGGTCAAATTACTTGCCACATATCCTAAACAGCTTCCCTAACAATACCATAAATAAAAATATTAAATAAATATTAGGGGACAATCTTACACAAATCGACCTAGTCCCAAACTAAGCAAAGCTTGTACTATGGGTACTAGACGACGATAAACATACTTATATAGATAAATAAATACTTAAATACATAGAAACATCCATAACTCAGGAACAAATATTAGTGCTCATCACACAAATAAATGTCCTTACCGGGATTCGAACCCAGGACCTCTTGCTTCGTAGGCAGGGTCACTACCAACTAGGCTAAAGCGGTCGTTACATACCATAAATTACCATAAATTACCATAAATCCACCATAAATTGTATACTTAATAAGTCAACACAGCAAATAAGTTAATGTAGTGTTAATGAAAGTAAGTTGTTAGTATATATAATCTTAAAATTTAAAAGATTGTACTAATATTATTAATAATTAATTTGTATTCTTATGAAAGAAATAAACAGTTAACATTTTTTTTTTAACTGAGTTTGATTACTAAGTATCCAGGAGGAATGTAGCTTCCGCGTAGAAAACTGGTTATCAATGTGCAATAAAATTCCTATTATGCTACATGTGTCTTCACAACAGAAATAATAATAAAGAGGATAGAAATGCCTTAGTTCCTATTCTCTTCCGGAACTCGTGTCGCTGCTTCATCCCCTCTACTTACTGTGTTAATGCGCACATGCAAAACCGGAACCGTACTACGCAATCACGCACACAATTACTAATATTTTTGCTTACAAACAATTATGAACCTTACACCTTAGAGATAGCGTTGAATAACACTCAACGTAAGTCATACCCACATTTACACAACGGCGCCATTTATACTTTATACTATTACTTTACATTGCTGCGTATAATTCAAAACGATCTGCGTTTTTATGGGCATGAGTAGCAATGGTATATGAAGTTTCGTGTTAATAACGTGTAAACCAATATTTCATAATGAAATATTTTCTCAAGTTGTATTTTGATATAAACCGCATTATTACATTAAATTAATACATACCAATGAAATGTAATCCCCTTATTAGTGTAATTACACAGTGTGGACGAGTTTCCGCAATTGCTAATGCTGCAAAACACCATTTTAAAGCACTTGTTGTCATACCCACGTTTCAAATAGCACTGAGCCACAAGTCGCGCGCTTGTGACCTACGAGTCACAAGCGCGGCGCCAAGGTCACGCGTCTAAGGCACTTCTATCCTCTTTATTATTATTTCTGTGGTCTTCAACAAATACCGTAGCCTAGGTAACGCTTCAGGTTTTGGTTTGTTGCAGGTTGTATTCAAGGAAGTTTAGTTCACTGTTAGCCAGTTTTTTATGTGGAAATACGTTCCCCCAGGACAAATAGTTATACTACACGTTTACGAATATATTCGACACTCGAACATTTCACTATATTATTGCAAAACTATCGATAGGTACTATCGAAACGCGTTGATAGATCATAGATAGTATCGATACTATCGACTTTTCGACTTTTTGACCACAATTTTCACTATCGATACTATTGCAGAATATTATTATTGATTCTATAGTACCTATTGCAGCATGTCAATATTTTCAATAGTACCATCGACTATAATATTTTCTCAAGGTCAAACTATCGATATCGAAACTATCGCTATTGCAACAACACTGGTCAGCACAGCCGGCGCGCTGCTTACGGCAGGCTTTCCGTTTTTCGCTAATTTAGATTAATTATTTATGCCTAATAAAAAACATCGATGTGGCAAATAAGTTGATCACCAGATAGTTTCAATTAATGTACTAAACCAATAATTTGTCGACGTTAAAGACATTAAAAAAAAACTATATGCAAGTAGGCACTGTACCGACCTCGTTATATGGGTATTCAATTTTTTGAAAAAGGTTTCGATAATAAACCTCTTTTAATTAGACGTGGCAAAAATAAAAACGGTCTTTTGGAAGGAAAGAAAAGTGTTCGTGGATTGTGAAAATTTTATCGAGAAGATTTAAAACATTGACATATATTCTACCGATAGTACATATGCACCGTGAAATTTTAGTGGTTGTTTTCCCGAAACGAGGTGATTTAGTTTCGATTGTACAATCGATTTATAATTAGTATTTTGACTAGAGTCAAAAATCCAATTGTGAAAAACGAAAGTCCAAAATGACCGCAAACCAATAGTAGCACTTCGTTGGTACAAGTAGCGTACGATCGTACGATAGGTTAGGTACCAACGAAGCGTTACTATTGGTTTGCGGTCATTTTCGACTTTCGTTTTTCATAATTGGATTTTTGACTCTAGTCAAAATAGTAATTATAAATACTACTATAATTACTAAATCACCTCGTTTCGGGAAAACAACCAATAAAATTTCACGGTGTATATCGATGATTTAAAAACATATTTTAATAGTGTTAAATAATACGGTTATAGTTTGGTTTGTGTTATTGTTCGAGTGTAATGTAGTATTGTGTGTATTTGTTCACATATCGTAACAACTAAGACATTTTTTATGGCAACTACGAACAATGACATTTTCTGTTCTAAAAGGAGAGTTTTATAGACAATAAAAAAGTCAAAAAAAAGTCAAAGTCAAAACGTTTATTCTGCAAATAATTGACCTTTCTTGCTAAACAACACATAGTGAGCCCTACAAAGCTGAGGAAATGGCTCGAATATTCAAGGAGGGCTATATTTGGTTTTCAAGAAGAAACACCGAGAAATGTCAACTTGATGTCTAATCTAGGCGACTGATTGATGACGTTATTATGATAACAAGTTCGCGAAATGGTGTTTTGAACTAAATTACTATAATAAAGTATTAATTGAATCGGGAGTGTTCTAATAATGAAAATCGTGTAGTGAATTAAATGGTGTATCAGTGTGAAGTACTGCCGTGAGTCTAAAATGATATTTCGCAGATTAATTTAACATTTTCAGAAATAGCGGGAGGCTAGAGGCGCGTGACGTTAGCTGTCATGTGGAATAGAAGAATGGAAGTGAGGAGTCTACGTCAACGGCTGAGGGAACGGAGACCGAGAGGGATCACTTGACGTGTAAGTCAAAATACTGATGTTTTATTTGGGATTTATGGGGGATTCTGACTATGAATTATTGATGAACTGCATGAATTTATGGCATTGATTAAAGTATTAATTACTCGCAAGTAGTGAAAAAAAAGTTTCAAAATAGCGGGAATTTGTTTTGCTTTGCACGGAGTTCTTTCAATTCAAGTTGAAAGAAATAAAAGAGTTAATCACTATTTAAATGACTTTTTATGTGTGAGAATTTGTGACTTTGGTGAATTAAGTGATGCAGAAATGTTGACGCCGCTAGAAATAAAACAGGCGGCAATTGAAGTGAGCAATAATTTGCTACTTTTAAAGTCGAGAAATTCAAGTATTGTCCGTTATGTAAGTAATCATTATTTAATAATTGTTTATTTTGAACTCGTAGAAAAAGTAATGTATGCAACTATTCATAATCGGCCATTAAGACACTCATGCGTATCTATTATGACATTCGGCTTCGCCTCATGTCATAAACTCGCATTCGTGTCTTAATGGCCCTTATTATGATACAGTTGCATAAAATACTATTAAACACCATACGTCAGGCATTGGAACTACTGGACCAATACAATTGATATTTCAGATATACATGAGCTATGAAGTCACCTGAATCATATTAGGACTGAGTAAAACATAAAAAGAAAGCTAGTTATATAATAAATTACTAAATCGAAAGCGGGTTGGGAACTAATACAAATATAAATAATTCCTTTCAGCTTTATCGGACCTCCGTATATTTTAATGAAACGCGACGTTAACTTAAACCTACCGTGGTTGATTCTCGCGATTTAACATAATTATTGAAATCATGCGTATAGAACAAATAAATCTGCATAATAAGATAGAAGTTTAGGTCAACGAAAGCAAAGGTTCAATTTTAAACGAAATTTTGATGACTGACAGTTAATGTCAGAAGGAGTAATAGAGTTCTATTTTGCTAATACAAATAAAAATGACAATAAATTTAAATATTTAAATTTTAGAACAGGTCAATTGAATCTTTGTTTAAATAAATTTCAATTTCAAAATTCATCCCCTGGTTTTCATTCACTTCAAAAATAAATAATTAAATTAAAATAAAACAAATATTTAAGGGAGTTTTTGCCGTTTTTCGGTACGGAACCCTTCGTGCGCGAGTACTCGCACTTGGCCGGTTTTTCTATCATACAATTAGGCTCTTAGATTTTTGTGCCATCGAATTGTTTTGTCTTTTTGTTTATTATAACATGTTGACATTTACATACTTTTTGACTGCTTTTGTACCATTATATTTATATAGGTACCTTATTTAGAATTTTTTATAAAATTAAAATGAAAGATTACCTGTTACCTACCCTCCGAAATACGTCGGTAAAATGATCCGTAAGTAGCTTAATTTTCAACTATCAATTCAGAGACCCGGTAGCTTAGCGGTTAGAGCACCCATATGGTTATACTATATTATGAGGCGGTCGGAGGTTCAAGTCCTCCTCGGGTCAACTTTTTGTATTTATTTTATACGTAATTTTTTTACAAGCGTTGTTTAACATTGCATTTCATTGCTGCTGCAGTATATTGGTTAGTTTACCACTCGACTTTTTAACTTTTATGATAAAAGACCCAAGCTAAAAAATATTCGAATCATATTGATTCAGATTCATCATTCGTAACAATAGTTATGCACCTACGAATAAGAAATATATAATAAATATACTAAACTTTTTTTTTTAATTAAATTTAAGGTCCTGTGGTTGTACCATTATCAAACGCACGAGCGCCAGCAATCGCGTTCACTAGCTCTTTCAACCCTCATCTTATACCATGTGACAGAAAGAAGAGATGAAAACGATTTTGATTCCGACCGAATGCGGTAGCTAATAAGGCTTTTGGATTTGTTCCCCGGTCGGGGTAGATACGAATATTTGATCTCGAGTCATAGTTGTTAAGTAAATTACCTATGTCTACTTAATATCTATGAGCGGGCAATTGTTGATATATATTTTTTCTGTAATCTAATCACAGAAACGGCTCTAAAGATTTTGATGACAGTTGCTATACTGTGAGGTTTTCGGGGGTCGTCTAGCTTGGTGTTAAGTCTGGGAAAACGAGAGTTCAGGAGTTTTACCACGAGCGAAGCTCGGTCGCCTATGTAATTAGGTAGGATATAAATAGATGTTTCCACTCAAAACACAGAACACGCTTATTTCTGTCAACGTCAAAGAGTACAGTCTGAAAAATAATAACAATTATACGACCAGATGGCCTAGTGGTTAGAGAACCTGACTAAGAAGCTTGAGGTCCCGGGTTCGATTCCCGTGTCGGGGCAGATATTTGTATCGAAAATACGAATGTTTGTTCTCGGGTCTTGGGTGTTTA
Source organism: Archips crataeganus (assembly GCA_947859365.1). Lineage (NCBI taxonomy): Eukaryota > Metazoa > Arthropoda > Insecta > Lepidoptera > Tortricidae > Archips > Archips crataeganus. The sequence continues at coordinate 17,937,020 of OX402059.1, read as the reverse complement.
ATATGTATTTAAGTATGTATCTATCTATATAAGTATGTTTATCCGTTGCTTAGTACCCATAACACAAGCTTTGCTAAGATTACTTTGGGACTAGGTCAATTGGTGTGAATTGTCCCGTGATATTTATTTATATTTATTTATTTATTTATTTATACTTCGTTTTTTTAGCGTGATCTTGACATGTCTTTTGGATGAAAAACAATTTTGAAAAATTAGTCACAGCAGAGCTAATATGTAACCATTTGAAAGGAAACAAGGTTATTTAAACTCTTTTGGTTTCATAAGCAATGGGTACCTACTATTTTTGTAAAGCGTTTTTCAATAAAAAGACTCGTCAAGATTGTTTATCTTATTTCTAATGCTAAAAGAAAACAAAGTATAGTCTAATAAAATATTATTGTACCTAGTTATGTTTTATATTATAGTCATATTTCATTGAAATGAAGGAATTTTCGAGATTTCTTATTTAAAATCATGATTACTTATTCATTTTCATTTTATCCACTCACGTACCGGTTTAGACGACCAGATGGCCTAGTGGTTAGAGAACCTGACTACGAAGCTTGAGGTCCCGGGTTCGATTCCCGTGTCGGGGCAGATGTTTGTATGAAAAATACGAATGTTTGTTCTCGGGTCTTGGGTGTTAAATATGTATTTAAGTATGTATATATCTATATAAGTATGTTTATCCGTTGCCTAGTACCCATAACACAAGCTTTGCCTAGCTTACTTTGGGACTAGGTCAATTGGTGTGATTGTCCGGTGATATTTATTTATTATTTTATTTTTACGTGCTTTGAGCAACTACGGTTGCCAAATATATTTTAGCAAAATGCTTCTGGCAACTGTGGTTGCCAGACACCGATCTCACACTTTTTGTCTTCTCCTTATGTTGGTCAACGTGTATTGAGACCTTAATAGTATCATTCATACAGAGAGATAAACTAGCAACATTAAAAAAAATAAAACCGAAGGTCTATGGTACAAAATTCGAAGGAAAAAAAATATTCCGACGACACAAGTAAAGTTCGAGTCGTAACGGGCACGGATCAGCTGTTTAGATTTGTGATGAAATAAATTATATCGTGTTTAGTAAATACAATGTTACGCATACGGTTGTTATTGGCAAGGATTGTAGTGTTTGTTTTTATAAGTTCAAGTGTTTATAAGTGGTTTGTAGTGTTTGAAATCGACTCGAAAAGTGCCCCGAATTTTCGTAGGTACGTAAGCATTGTTTTGCTTTTTGTGAATTTTTATTACTTATTTCAATACAATAGCCCATCAAACTACTACTAGAAACATATTCTCTGTTTCTTTGGCTTTATTGTGTAATAATTTATGTAACTCATATTTGAGAAATATTAAAAAAAACGATTTTTAAACGTAATTCGACACCGCGTCACTGTTTGCAACGCAAGGCGAGAGCAATTCATGGCCGGTTTTTTTTCACGCGAGCAACTGAGTGGATAAGACTTTTTTCATATATTATTTTATGTGTATAGCTCGTCTTAAAACTGACATAAAAATCGCTATAGGTAGGAACCTACTTACATATTGTTTTTTTTTATTCCCTCTTCCCTCTTCTTTTTAAAGGCCGGCAAGAGATCAGTGACTCTCTTTGAGTTGTTGATATTTATGGGCGGTGGTGATCATTTTCCATCAGATGACCCGCTTGCTCATTTGCCTCCCTCTCATAAAAAAAAATTTTTTACGTCCACAAATTATTGGTTTAGGACATTAATTGAAACTATCTGGTAATAAACTTTTTTGCCAAATCGATGTTTTTTTATTATTATTGGTCTTTTTGTTTATTATAACATGTTGACATTTACATAATTTTTGACTGTTTTTGAACCATTGTATAAAGATACCTAATTTACAAATTGTTATAAAATGAAGATGAAAAAATATAATTAAAAATTTTAAAAACCGCCAACGCATTTAAGGGTCACATTATATGTTTGAAAATAAATTAAATGCGTCTAAGATCCCTTTCGCAACTTTCAAAAGTGCTGATAACTTTGAAATGGCTAGTCCAATTTTGATGAAATATGTCTAAGAACCACCGCCAAGAAACCTGCTTTCAAATAAAAAATCGGCCCACCTGCTTAAGAGTTGTGATGCCACAGACAGACACACACACATAGCGGTCAAACTTATAACACCCCTCTTTTTGTGTCGGGGGTTAAAAATTACCTGTTACCCTCCAAAATTAGTCTGCGAAAATATTAATCCGTAAGTGTAAGTAGCTCTGCTCTTAATTTCAATTGTCATTTCAGAGACCCGGTAGCTCAGCGGTTAGAGCACATACCACAGTATGTAGTTAGTTAACGACACATACGGTAAGATGGTCGGAGGTTCAAGCCCTCCTCGGGTCACCTTTTTGTGTTTATTTTATACGTAACTTTTTACAAGAGTTGTTTAACATTGCATTTCATTGCTTCTGCAGTATATTGGTTAGAGTTTACCACTCGTCTTCTTAACTTTTATGATAAAAGACCGAAGCTAAAAAATATTCGAATCACATTGATTCAGATTCATCATTCATAATAATAGTTATGCACTTTTAAGGTCATCTGAGGTAAATGCGACACTGTTTTTTTTTGCTTTTTTTAATCTTTTTTTAAACTCATTTTGTGAAATACGTATTAAGTATATTGGAGTACTGTCGAGGCCTGTGATTTATACAACGCTTTAACAATTAAATTCTCGAAATGACTTTTTGCTGGACTATTATTAAAAACCGGCCAAGAGCGTGTCGGACACGCCCAAGATAGGGTTCCGTAGCAGGTACGAAAAAATCTTTGCATACTTTACTAATGTGGTTGTTTTGGTCCCAACGTCGGCGGTACAGCACCATCTATCGGTGAATTGGGTAACTAAGAATTAGTATGTATGTATGTTGATTGTTTTTCAGATGCAATATATTTTTTTTATTTGAAAGAAGATACTGTTAGCGTGATCTTACAGGTACTTAAAGAAAAAAAATGCTTGCAATGGCGGTTAAATTACAATCTTAGTTTAGAAATATTTTTTTACAAAAACTTAAAAACTGCTCAACTGATTAAGATGGAAATAATTTTTCTAGAAAGTTTTTATTAAGGTTAACTTACGTGATTTTTTTAATATTTTTTAGACGTGCGGTTCAAAAGTTAGAGGGGGGGGCACATTATTTTGAACTTTCGGAGTGAATATCTCCTAAAATATTCACTTTATCAAAAAATGGTTGTAGAAAACCCCTATTTATTTTCAAATACCTATGCAATGATACCCCAATCTATAGGGTTAGTCGAGAAAAAAAATCACCCCCACTTTACGTCTATGGGAGGTACCCTAAAAAAAATTGTTTTAATTTTTTTTATGTAATCAATTTGTCGGCGTGACTGATATATATATTCATGCCAAATTACAGATTTCTAGTACTAACAGTCTCTGAGCTTAGCCGCGGACAGACAGACAGACAGACAGACAGACAGACGTACAGACATGGCGAAACTATAAGGGTTCCTAGTTGACTACAGAACCCTAAAAACTAAAACTCCCCTCGAGAGATCCCAAGCATACCCACAGGAAAAAGCTAGTTAGTATAATATAAACTTAATATACGTCGGGGGTGTCAAAAATTGCTCACTGTATCGTAACAGAACACTGCGTGTAGCGATGCGGGCGCTTCCATTCACAACCCTATCAATGGCTATTTTCACTATAAAGTGCGCAGAAAACTTTTTTCATCATTCCAGACTATATACGTCCCACTGCAGGGCACAGGCCTCCTCTCAGAATGAGAGGGCTTGGGCCGTAGTTCCCACACGGACTCAGTGCGGATTGGAAACTTAAATTATGTAACTATATTCTTCACCAAATATGTTGATCCTTCTAAAAATATTATTTAGATTTCTCAAATCTCAGAGTAGGTAGGTAGTATTTTTAATAATGAAAAAGTTTTTGGGTGTTCCGAATAGTATTCGAACCTGCATCTTCTGCTATAAGCGCCAAAGTGTTTGTCATTTTTAAAAATCTTAGACTTAGTTGAGCAAACGCATATTTAAAAAAAAAGGTTGCTTTCGACTTCCACTTACCGATAGCGAAAAAGTACGGATAACTCACGTCTATGATCGAGTTAAGGGCCTACCGAGCTTTTCACGCTAATCGATTTTGGGTGGGTGATTTCGGGCGTGGGGGAGGCACGATGGCTCAAGATAGGTTGGTTGGACTGCGCGTGTTTTTGGGTATTTTCATCTTATTACTAAAACAAATACATATTTTAAAAATGTAGCAACACTACGCCCTAGAAAATATCTTGTTTTATTAACATTCAAAAAGTCATGACCTGCCATGCAGTGCTGTATTAGCGTCGTATTACGAATTTATTTATTTTTTTTAGAGACGACTTTGGATTTTTTTCTATCGAGCGAACTATAAGTAATCGTGTTTCGATAAAAACATACAGGGTTATTTGTAATTCACTGACATCCTCTTAACCCTGAATTCTTATCACTTAAACAAATGTTTTTGATTTACGACTTTTTATAATGGAGCACTTTTTTCCATACAAATAAATAATAATAAATAAATACTTCTAACACAACTTCGTACTCTATGAAATTCGAGGGCGGGGCCACGCGCCGCGGTCGTGGCGGGCAATGAATGCGGCACAGAGTATCGTAAAAGTAAGAGTTAGTCTTAAATTTTCAAAACGTTATTACACCAAAAATATTAAGTTATGACAAAAGCCGTAAAACAAATAAAAATTGTTTAAATGGTAGGAGTTTAGGGTTAAAAGGATGCTTGTGAATTACAAATAACCCTGTATCATTAGAGTGAATCCTCAAGTATCTTGCACATGAATTTCAAGACTATAGCTTTACTTGTAATGATACAGCACCAATAAATGCGCCAAAAACACGGTAGGCCCTTAAGCTGGACATTTTTCGGGCTAATCCGTAGCCCTTCTTCTCGGAGCCACACGTTGCGGCGGCGGCTACGAAACGAGCTAAGTAAACTCGATCATACACGTGAGTTATCCGTACTTTTTCGCTATGAGTGAGTCTCATATTAGTTTTATGTTCAAAGTTCCACTTACCGACTTACTTTATACCGACATAGGTAGATATTGATGAAGATTAAAAAATTAGGGTTGGCTTAGGTACGACCCTTTAGTGCTGGAGAAGCCATAAGGGTTCGTACCCTTTGAACACCCCGAGACGTATGGACCCCGTGCATAACCATGTTAACCGAGTGACAGGAAAATATTGGGATATTAGCTTACCTATTTTTAAAGTTCAGAGGGTTCAGTACCTACACGAAAAGCTTTCTGATAGATATTCCGAGCATCATTGATTTTTACACGACTACGGCAAAGCCAAAAGGAAGAAATTATAATGATTTTAGCAGTCTATGTATGTTTGTATTTACGGATGTTCCACCGTAGCGGCCGAGACTACTCATCCGATTTGAATAAAAAAGGTGTCAATCGATTCGTTATTTATCATGCTCCAGGTGACATAGGACACCTTTTTACATATATTAAAATAAGGGTCGGATTTTAAATACTTAATTATCAAGAAAATTTTTTCAACGAAATCAAAGATTTTTAAAAACGGAGAAGTTTTTGGGTGCGCCGGACTGATTTTGATCTCGTGTCTTCTTGCTAGACGCGCCGAGTATGTTACCAACTGCACCACGGGGCTCCCACCCACTCGACACGAGGACCTTGTTCTGAGCATCGTCAAAAAGTTAAAAGACAAGAAAATCGATATTTTTTAAATTACAAATCAGCCAAGTGGAAATTGGTCTTGGGCGCCGAGGACTCCTTACTAATTTTTAATATATCAAAATATACGCCATAAACAGCCCTATGTATAAAAATCCAGTGTTAACAAAGCCCTACTTCTAAGCGAGATGTACGCAGTGTGGGGTCATTTTATATTAGTTATTTGGGACTACCCTTAATTAAAAAAAATATTTCATTTTAACTGTTTTCTGTTTTAGTGGCAATGGAAATATAATTAAATTTCATCTGTCTGATTATTACAATTCTTCAGATAAAACCATGGACAGACAGACAGACGGGCAGCGTAGCGACATTAACTGGGCTCAATTTGCCAACTATAAAAATGTCTTTTCCAGACCAATTCTACACACACATAAAAGAGTCCTTCTTAAGTTTTTACCTCCACCTAAAATCCGGGCCGTGACGTTGCCTTGGTAACAAAAAGAACCTTTTTGATCAGGGAACCCTGCCCGTCTCGACACGTCACGTCATAGACATTCAATTAGGAGCGGGGAACCCTAAAGGGGAACTACCCGTGTGCGTATGAAAAGAAATTGACGGACAGGTTTACTTTTTTTGTGGTTCTATTTTTCCCTCACTCACTTGCACATTCTGTGGCGTATTGGAGGGCTTGGCCGGTGACCTACTCTCATACCTCATTTACACTCTCGCCTCGTGCTTCGTCTTGTGTCTCGGCTCGGCGTCTCGCTCCGAAGGCGCGAGCGTCTATTCACACTCCCGTCTCGTTGCTCGGCTCGCAGCTCGTCTCGCCACTCGTACGCGAGTGTGAATGAGCTATCAGGGGCTCTGGGATTCTAAACAGCAAAGCTCAAACTTACCTCAAAACCGAAAATTACACCCGCCTTACCCTTTTCCAGGCCCCGTCTATTTAGATACCATCATCTCCCACTGCATGACGCAAGCCTCTTCGCAGAATGAGAGGGGTTGGGCCGTAGTACCGTGGTCCACGGACCGGAAGACGCAGTGGAGGTAGGCCTCCAACAAGATGGAGCGACGACCTGGATGCGGATGCGGATGCGGACCATTGGATGCGGATGGCGCACGGCCGATCTGCTTGGCGAGCCTTGGGGGAGGCCTGTGTTCAGCAGTGGACGTCTTTCGGCTGAAATGATGGTGACCGTGGGCCCAGTGGGGATTGGAAACTTAACACACGCCATTGAACTTCTTCGTAGTCCTCAAGTTTTCCTTCACCGCGAAGCACATGGTAATTTTCAAATGTAATTTCGTACTTAAATTCCGAAAAACTCAGAGCCCGGCTCGAATCTATGACACTCTGCTTGTACCCCCTATAAAGGCAGTAACCATACACGGGGGGTACCTTTTCTCTGCAGCTGACTGTACCTAGGGCTATAGACCAAACCACAAGGCTACCAAAGCATGTCTTTTTTACACGACTACGGCAAAGCCAACAGGGAGTTCAAGTTTACGGGGCAAAATGAGCTTCAAAAGCAAAACATATTTGAAATCAGATTATTTGTTCGTCGCGTCGGGTTAAATTGAACTGAATAAATTAAACAATCAAATGCCACTAACGTGCTTTATTTGTTGACAATTGTGGAACACTGCCATATTACATATTTACAGCAAAATCAAGCAAGCTGACACATATACAGAGTGTACGTAACATATAAATATACATGGCCTCACGTACAGAAATATCAGTGTCGTCATACAAAAAAAAACATGAATGCGGGGGATTTAGTGACACGAACATTGGCATATAAATAAAAAAGTTTAACTCATAGGAATGCTATTTAAAATACCAATGAAACCGTGTAAAAAATATTTAGAGTTACATTATTAAATTCAATTTTTAAAAATACAGGTCCATCAATATTAAAGTTGCTATCGATGATTCTACCAATATCGAGGTTGACAAAAACACTTTCGGTTGGTCGTTGTTCGGTAGCAAAGTATGTTACATTACCACATTTGTCGAGGCTTGCCAAACGTCTACAAGCTCCAAGCCTATAATATTTTATCAATTTAATAACAATTAAGCCAAAATTCCCTTCGCTAAAAGTAAATTTTCTTTATGAGCATTTCGATAAATTTGGGTCCAACCTCCCTTTTTATAGGGTCACAGAATTATAACATATATATTGATTTTTGTATATTTCATGCGTAAAGAGATTATTTTCGATGACGTTCGTACACTCCGTTTAATACATACAAAATTTAAGCATCTTACATAATAAAAAAAACTTCTATGGCCAACAAATAAAATTCACGTTGACTAAGGAAATTAAATCTCTTGTTTTGTACATTAAACACAAACACATATAGTTAAGATTAGCTACATGTGCTCAGTTACGTCAATACTCTATCTCACTCATAAACATAAACTTTTCCCTGTCACTCCGTGAATGTTGGAACAAATTACAAAAAGACATGAAAGACTATGTCTAGAAAATCAATTCTGAGCAGCAAAACTTTATTTCTTAAACATAAAATCACACATACTTAGAAGCATCACAAATGAATAGTTCCTAATTAACAAAAGAAAAACTTAAGCAAACTAAAAAAAAAATAACAACATTATAACACAAAACTAAAGGCTAGCACGCTGATGACCTCGCCACCTTAGTTAAAGGTTAAGTCATTATGACATTCACACAAAAAAAAACTTTTCTCATAGAACCATTATACGTAACTTGGTTGTCATCTTTTATTTAATAACTGTTGCCTTAAAATAACAATTATGACATTAATGTCGAAATTGACACTTGCATTCTTAAAGTGACACAAACCTATCAGACATGGTGAGCTTCGAATAAACCCAATTGAGAGTCTAATTTGAAGTTGGCGGCCACCATATAAATGGTATTGTAAATAGAAAAACTACCCCATGGATGCCAGTCTACGCAATGCTAGGTATACCTACGTAAAATTGCGTAGTTGGTCTCGGCTATTTTCAACTACTACGCAATATTACGTAGTTGGCACTCAATGTTTTAAATATGATTGTGACATTAGTTTCCGGCTTTGACCACATGTTCTGATATATGTGTGGCTATCATCATCATCATCATCACCTTGGCCTATGTACGTCCCACTGCAGGGCATAGGCTCTGAGAATGATAGGGTTTGGGCTGTATGTAGTTCTCACGCGGGCCTGTTGCGCATTGGAAACTTCACACAGACCAATTAATTACTTCGCAAGTATGTGCAAGTTTTCTCATGACAAATTTAAAATACAATCCTGCACATACATTTTTTGAAGAACTTGAGGTGCTGATTCAGGTTCGAACCCACGACCCTCTGCTTGAGAGGCCAAAGGTCGAACCACTAGGCTACCAAGACTTTTTGTAGCACTATACAGGGTTATTTTTAATTTACTGACATCCTCTTAACCCTGACTTCCTATCACTCAAACAAATGTTTTTTGTTCTACGACTTTTTAAAATGAAGCACCTTTTTTCCCATACAAATACACAGAGTATCGTAAAAATAAGAGGTAATCTCAAATTTTCAAAACGTAATTACACCAAAAATATTAAGTTATGACAAAAGCCGTAAAACAAAAAACATTTGTTTAAGTGGTAGGAGTTTAGGGTTAAAAGGATGCTAGTGAATTACAAATAACCCTGTATAGTCAAACCTTGTCACCGTCAATCATTTGAAACATTTCAAACTTTACAATTTTGTTGTTAATATTCGCCAAGGGGTTTAGCAATTTATGAGATAAACCTATACTTTTATATTCAAGATATAAGGATACAAGCGCCACAGTCTAAGTGATCCGTTTCGTAACAAAATGTCACAATTGTTTAACTTTCCTACAGGTCGTGTCAAATTACTTGACAGATTTGAATTTCCGCGTCAGAATTGTCACAATACGAAAGTGATTATACAAGGCGATCAAGAAATTTGCACGATATTAAATATTTTATAGTCACCAGTGTAATGTTTAATTCTTAAGAAAATGGCGCTTAAATGAATATTTATAACGAAGGAAAAACAAAGTAAGCAATAGGGTCTCACATAAAATAATGTGTGATAAAACTTACGTCCTTTCTTGTTGTGCTAACAAAGAAGGAATAAGAGAATAAGTTGAACTCGCGATAGATAAATGTTCGTTATAAATTTTATACTTAATTGTCAGTTAACTTCATAAAAACCTTACAACGATATTGATGTATCTTTGAACCGAACTGCTAAACCCTAGCCTTACATTAAACATAACTTAAAAATAATCACATGAATCATTACCGCCATTTTCATGTTTTAGGACTCCCTACCATAACATGACACATCAATGCTAAACTGAACGATTTAGTTTCTAATGGATAATAAACTAAAACTAAAGGGCACCATAAGTGGAAGTAAAACGTAAGTACTGAAGATTTACGTCTTTTTCCACGAATGGAACTAACATCACTTTTGTCTCAAAAATAACAAAATATAGACATCAGTTAGTTCATAAATATTTCTTCGAAAAACATTTCAATGTATCTTAGCTGTTTTAATTTATTCTCAAAGCGTAAGTAGCAGTTACAACAGATTGACACTTTGTTTTGCTACGGAAAAATCTAAAAAATACGGTAAGTTGTAAACTTTAAAACGTAAAAGAAAACTAGCATCAAATTGTCTTGATGCTACACCAAAACGCATTATCTGACCAGTTAGTGAGATACCGTATTTTGTTTGACAAACTTTTAAGCAGTGAGTAAGACGTAATAAATAATGTTTTAAGAATAAATATTCGCTTAAATGCATAATAATGTAACTAACAATGTTTGAAATTGATACCTACTTCGCTAAGCGTTCCTGGAGTGTGCACAGGCCTTGATGAAAAACTAAGCCAGAAATAAGAAGTTTTCTTTGTTCCTCTGAGCAAGACTCGATGGTAAAAGTTCTCGTCACGTATAAAGATTACGTGACTTTTCTGATCATAACTCAGTAATTATTGTTTAAAATAAATATACGAGTAAATTGATTTTTATTTTTATTTTATTGTACCAAATTTGATTGTTACGTTCACGTAACAATCAATAATTGATTATGATTGTGAATAATTTAGGTAGTGATATTTGGTAGAAGAGCTACACATGCGGAAGGCAGAAATCGATATCAAAATGCTTTTCCAAAAACATCATTAGCGTCATTGAACTAAAAGTACAATTGAAAGTAACTACGTTATTGAAATCAAACATTTTATCTTACTACACCGCACTCCGCAACCACAAAAGTAAGAGCGAATGTGGAGGAGTAGCAAGGTGAAAGACTTTAGTTTATTGACACGGATCTCCGCAAAGTAACGCCTAAGTCAATCAAATACTTCACTGTAAATTATTGTACTGCCGGTTTTCCAAAATAAGTATCAACTTTTCCATACCAACTGCATAGAAAAATGGATATTTATAATACGTGATAAAATATGTGACAATATTAAACGGTCAAGGCAAAAACGTTGCAACTCACAATACCACATTTATTGTTTTATCGGTCGATGTTTCTATTTTGAAAATACACAATGAAACTAATAACATGTAGTAACATTTATGGTTTTATCGGTCGATATTTGTGAGTTGTTAAGGTAGTGTGTGATGCAATTAAATGATATCTACCGGTGATATTTCGTTTTAAAAAGGCACACATTTGGATGAAAGGAACTTGGTCTGAAAATTTAATATCTATTGCTTCACTCTATTAAGGTAGAATTTAAAATTATTTAATATATAAATCCATACAAAATCTACTGTGTCTATTTCTAATACCCAGTAGTATTAGGGACTCAACCAAAAGTATCAGAATGAGTTCGTCATTCGGAAAAACTGTCAGCCATAGGTTCGTCCAGCAGCATTTTATGGCTTAATTTTAAAGATAAACTTACAACTACACATTAAACATTTAGTTATTTAGTGTATTTACACGTTACAATGTACAATTTTGATAAGCCCTCGGTATAACCAGTATAATAAGCTAGGCACTTACGGCAAAATCATTTGGCATTTTTACCACAATAAGGGACTAATTATCTAAACTGTCGTTAACAATATGATAGGATTGTTAAACAAGAAATAATTGTGAATAAATTGGTATGTACATATTTAAGTTAGATCGTTATGGGTGCGTGGCTTTAAAAATTCATTGAGCACGAATGCCCACGTTCGGATGACAACAAAGCTATGATCACCTGAGTTAAAGAAACCGTTTAATACGGGCTTTTTAGTAAGTAAATTATTTGTAGAAATGGACGATTACAAGTATAAACATTAGATACACTCATTTACGTGGTAATTAGTATGCACTAAAATATGTATTTTCTGAAAATTGACACTAAACGATCCACTGTGAAGGATAAAGTTAAAGGAACTTATTATTGTTTACACAAAAGATAATGTGATTGACATTATTGTTATACTTATTTTAATGGTGACTTATATCTAATTTAGACATGGAGGGAGATGAAATTTTTTTAATGATAGGTACCTACTGTTCGGAAACGGCGTTTAATGAAATAAATAGAGAAAACGTACAAATGGAACGACTTCGCAAATATTTCGCAAGACAAGGTATCATAAAGATACAACAGTATTGTACCGATTAAAAGGTAGGACATGAAGGCTGGTTATTTGAGTGAATACACTATTAAACCTTCTCTTGCCTACAAAGCTATATTAGTAATAGAATAATATAAAAATAGCCCGGGCTATCATTAGCGATAAAAAGGTTCGTAAAATTTAAACAAATTCAAAACTTACTTCACTTCAAGGCAGTGATGTTAAAATTTGTCATAGTCAAAGAAGTGTCAGTGATGCATCATGTATGCCAATACATGCTGTAAAATGACGTGCGGCGGTATTAAAGGGGGATTCAGTTTTGTTTTTTGAATGTTTTGTTATGACGTTGTCACTTTAAACTATCGTCCGTAAACCGACTTTACAGACAACCGGTTTTTTTGGCATGGCATTCGTTTTTAAAATTCCATTTTTGTATTTACCTTTTTTTCGTCGGAGGTCTAAAAAGCTCTACTTGTGATAAAAAGAAGGTCAATAAACGATCGGAGCTGTAATATTTTATTTCGCAAACGCCGGTTCCGGAGCAGCTCTTATTAACAATTCCCAACACGAATCGACTCCGCGAATCCTTTGTATAAAAATTCGATTTCAAATTCAAAGTTCGAACAAGCGTGAGAATTCTGATTAAATATTAAAATCTAAAGTGAAACGCGTTACATTTTGTGACAGGGATAGAGATATTTTTGTTATTCTTATTGTCATACGGGATTTCTTTAAAGCGTTGGTGACAAAAAACTCAAGGATCGGTCACACTGGGGCTCAAAATCAGCTAACGCACTTTAAACGCAACGCGTCTCTTGAGTCACGTTTTTATCGCGTACCGTTCACACCAGTGCTCAAAATCACTGACGCACAGTAAATCAATGCTTATTGTGAGCATTGGGTTGAAAGTGACGCGTCAAATTTAAAAAGTGAGGCAAGAGTCATATTGTCACTACGTTCGTTAGCGTTTTTTGAGCATTTACGGTTCGTCACCGCATTTCGAGTACCTAACGGAGTGGGCGATCCTTTGATCTATCAAAACATTAGATTTTTTTGTCACTTGCGTTTGTTTGAATTGGTTCAGCGTAAAGCGCAAGACTTATGCTAGGAGTTCACTAATATATTGACTTGTATGTCACAGCACACTTTGATTAAATCTGTATAAACTAAACACTCTCACTATGTTGCCATCGACTGCGAACGAATAGTCTCTTTTCAATACGATAAGGACAAAAATCTATCGCCAGCACTCGGGCCAAGTAAAAGTGACATATGCCCACGGCATAAACTACCTAAATCCTGACTGATATAGTAAAGACCATCACGTTAACTACACTTATTTCGATATTTTAAAGTATTTCATCGACCACACTGGGGCTCAAAACACGCTGTCGCACCGTAAACGCGAAGAACGTGCCTCACGTCACGTTTTTATCGCACACCATCCACACTGCTACTCAGAAAACGCGTATTTTAAGCATCGGTTTGGAAATTATGCATGAGTCGCGTCACTGCGCTTACGGTGCGTCAGCGTTTTTTGAGCAGCGGTGTGGACGATACGCGATAAAAACAAGACGCATAAAGCTACGTCCTACGTAGGCGATTCAAAGCAAGCAGAATTGCGAAGCGCCCTGATGCGGTGACATGCAAAATGCAATGCGATGCGGTACGGCGCGGCGGCCTTGTTTTACGTGCGGTGCGCGAAAATCGCCCGCCAAAGGACTACACTCGAACAACCGGCGCTACGTCGCCGCGCGAAAATATCAAACCAACTGATCGCGCTCGCTTCGCTTCGCACCACGCCGCCCGCACGCCACGTTTATATTGGTCACGTAGAACACTTTAAATAGGGTATCGACTGTTTGTTTCTTTCGCGCTGAGCCACGCCGCTTAGCATTCGCGTGCAATTCGCTCACTTGGGACACCGCCTAAGGCGCGTCCTTGCATTTAAGGCGCGTCAGTGTACTTCGAGCACTGGTGTGCTCAATCTTTTTCTTTCAATTCCGTAACACGACAGTCTCCTATATCTGGTCAAGTTGTACACGAGGTAACGTTGCAAGGACGTAGAACTAAAAAAATAACAACTTAAACTATCGCACTCACGTACATAAGAGCTTAACTAACAATTTAAAATAAGATGTACTTCCGTCCGTCACACGTGACACGCGTAATTCAACCATTGAGTGTTGCTATGGGTAAAAATTAATATGTTATATGTACCTAAGTATTTTAAAAAGTAACTTGCACTTACTATAGTTATTATTACACCAGGGCCTTAAACGCAATAGTTTATTGCTAAAATTACCTCAAAATTTTAAGCCATATTGCAACGGCTCTGCGGCCTTGGTCACCGGTATCAAGTAATAATGATATAGGTACTTATTTTGTTTGGTGATAAACTTGCTAAGAAACACTCAATAAGCCAAAAACGCAAAAAAATGTATGAAATACCTTTAAAAAAAAACACCAAATATACCTACACTCCGATCAATTTTTGAATTATACTCCCACGTTTTTGCTATAAAATCTACATTAATAATAATTTTGGTCAATTTTGGAATACAGAAAATATACATATATGTATTTGAAACTGTTAGATACACTCATCCTCACATCAAATTCGGTGTATTCTATTAAATAAAATTAAACTTGGTACGGTCTAGTGCAAAAATATGTATGTATCGATTTAATCTTCTCATTATAAACCAATAGCTTAATTCGACGACATTAAAGCTATGTTTATGGGCAAGTTGTATGCACCCATATTTTAACACTTGACTGTACAATAAATCTTAATTATCCGGATTAGAAACTGTTTTATAATAGATACTTAGAGCATTATTGGAGAAAAGGTACAGTTATTTTGCAGACAGAAACTGTACAGTCGAGGTCAAAGATATCTTTACACTTTAGTGCCTTGTCACTGTATGCTTTCTGACAATTTCATATAAAAGTTAACACGCAGTGACTGCGACAAGGTAGTAAAGTGTAAAGATATCTTTGACCTCGACTGTACAAGTTCTCATAGGAATCTATAGAACGCACAGAAAAATTTAAGTGAGAGCAACCCCAGTTTATTCGTTACGTAAAATTACAAAACAACTGTTTTGGGGCAACATTTTTTACTACGCTCAAAACTAAAATGAAAACCAAGCAAACACAAATTTAAAAAGTTCACAAACATAAGTTCCAAAAAACAATAATTACCTGGTCGCAAAACGTACTTCAGCCTATCCAGTTGAGAGAACTGACTCAGACAGAATTACTGTAGTTCATCTTTCCAAAACCAATAGTATGCCTCTCTCAACAGTGCATGCTAAAGATACAGTAAAACGACCACAGTCAGAGGTAAAACAGTTTCAACTCACATTACCACCAGATACCTAAAAATGATTGGAACATCCTATATTGTATGTAGGTTGAGGCTATGAAGAAAGAATGTAGTATAAAATACCGAAGGTTATCTTGTCTCACAGGCCTCACGATGGGCAGGGTATCGCTTTTCGAAGGAAATTCTCCGGTTCTGTAATACTCTTCAAGCATTTTATCCTTTTCTATGAATCTATCGTACAGCCATTGGGTCATACCTTCGTCGTCCGATGGTACCTGTGGTAAATTTAAAATAATATCACTTAAGGATTCAAATATACGTTTTATAGGGTGATACGGTTAGTTGCATTTTATTTTTTGACGGTGGAGGCATTCTACACTTTCACTGAGCGTTTTTTTTATTTCATTTTTTTTATACATTGCGCTTGCGTTAAACCACAACCACGCCTGATGGAAAGCGAAAATGTGGCCATTTTTTGTAATTATTTATTTTATCTTCTTTTGAAAAGATGACTTTCTGCCAAATTTCTTGCAGCGCATTCTTTTTGACAATGTTGGTCCTTCCGAAAGCGTTGGTAGTTTTTATTAAAGTGACATGTAAACGAGCCCTTTGCGGTCTCCTTGCAGAATAAATAAACAATTTGACTTTTGTTTTTTTTTGCAGAGAAAAGAATCACAAACGTCTCTAAAACCTACCTCAGTGATGGGATAGATCCTGTAGTGGAGGCGGATGTCGCACGGCGGTCGGATGCCGCATACGACGTCCTGCAAATGCAACGGCACCCTATCGGGGTACGCTATGGTGACGTCAAGCACCCATTGGAGGTGGTCACTGGTCTTGAGGTGTTTTGCTACGTTGTTCTGGTTGAAGTTGCCGTCTGGAAAGATGGTATTACGGTGCGTTAAATTTTGCTGTGATACTAGTGCCAATAATCCTAATGTTGAGACTCCAAAACGCTGTCTGTCAGTCCGTCCGTCCGTTCATGTGTAATAGCTAAGCACTTGAAATGTTCACCAAATTACTGTGATCGCTATGAAAACAAATAGGTACAGTCGAAAGCATAAATATGTATTCAGTCATCGCGTCAAAATATGTAAACATCAACCTTATGGTTAACGACATAGAGTTTTATAGATATTTTTGACACCTTGTTAACGTATATATACTTTTGCACGTGACCGTAATAAAGATAAAATAAAGTTAGAAATTAAAGGAAGTCATCATACAAGTATCGTCTTTTTTTCTGCGTTTTTAACTCGATCTTTATAATTGATTGCTGAACTATTTTAATATTGTAGGGGGGTACGGTCGGCTAGGAAAGTGGTCTACCAGTTTTGACAAAAGTTTCTGTGAGATCAAAACATCGCTAAGGTTGATTTTACTGAGTGACGAATCGTTGTATCATGACGTGCACGTGAACTTCAACCGTAGGGTAGTAGACCAAATTTTTGGCCTGTACGAGATCGGAGATATTTTTTTAGAGTAAGTATGTTTATCCGTTGTCTAGCACCCATAATACAAGCTTGGTTTAGTATGTGGAGCTAGGTCATTTGGTGTTAATTGCCTCAAGTGGGTGGTGGGGACCGTCAAATCGATCGCAGCGCGCGATGTAAAATAATAATAAAATAAATAAAATTCGTTTATTTGAAAAACATAATGTCTGACAATAATTACCAGGGGTCCCCGCACTAGGCTTCGCCTGTATCGCGGAGAACCAGATAACATTTTATAGCAGAATCTAGTTAACACCATAATAAATAACAGACTTATGTATTTAACTTAAGAGAGAAAAAAAAAAACAATGTTTACTCTACTTAAAACTAAATGAGTGGTTGAAGAACATAGGTAAATGCGCTTATACAGTTATTTAAGACATCTTATCCAATATTGCTTCTGAATCATCGTAGCTCATAGAATGGAGCAGTTCAAAAAGATGCTTCTTAGCTTCATTTATTGTGCAGCCCTTTAGGTTACAGTAATTTAAAATTTTATTATAAGTAAATGCCCTGATGTGATCACCGAAACCTTTACCAAAAGAAGTAAAAACTCTTGGAACTGGTAACCTGAAAATACGTTTTTGAAGTAATTCACTATAACATGTCATGGAGCGAGAAGATTTGTGAGTGAGAAGAGAAATTTTGAACAAAAAAAGTTGACGGACGCTTAATACATCTGCTTCGGCATAGAGAGCAATTGTTGGAAATCGAAAGGGACGTTTAAACATTACTTTTAACAGAGAACGTTGTGCTCTTTCGATTTCCAGCATAGTGGTCCTTGCCGCACTACCCCACACAGTGATACAGTAGGTGATTACTGACTGGCACAGCGCAGTGTAGACCAGTATTAATAATTTTTTATTTGCTGAGTGGCGAAGTTTTTTGAAGATCGGAATAGATTTCCTGATTCTAGTGGAAAGTTTGTGTATATGGTGTTTGAAAGTTAGATTTTCGTCTACAAACAGACCAAGGTACCTAATGACGACGGTGCGCTGAATTGAATCACAATTGCAGGAGGTAAAGGGAAAATTATTACAAGAGTGAATTTTTATAGCAGGATCAAAAATGTGAAGCAATGTGAATGTGTGAGGCAGAAATGTGAAGTAACTCCGGAGTGTCATGTGTCAAACTGCTATACTTACTTATTTTCATAGAATTTCCACACTGACATTAAAATTCGAGATATGGGAGGGACATGTTGTGTTGTAAAGTGTAGAAACAATAGGATGAACAGTTCGTGCAAGTTTCATTCGTTTCCAATATCAAAATGGAAATTGGAGCAAAGTCATAAATGGATAGCTGCAGTGAAGAGAGAAAAGTAAGCGACTTAACCTAGTATGATATAACTGGCCATATTTCACGTTTTCACGCAGTAGGCAAAAATTACAACCCTTCTTTATTTGTTTTAGTGCTGATGGGTCCAATACCAATTTTCCCCCTTTTTGCACAATTTGAGGTTGGAAATTTATTTCATGTTTTATCGCTTCAAATCCCGAACATATATTAAGTATAACATTCATTCTTCCGCTTTAGTAGGAAAATCACTTATATGACTTATGATGATAATATTCACAAACTTTTTAGATATTTTCATTTAATTTCGCTGAAAAACAATCCGGAAATCATTATCAAACAATCCAGTTGCTATAGTTTGACAGATTTTAACTCCACAATAATTGTGGCCACTAGGGGCGTTGTCATCGCGCACATAGCGAATAATAAAATTCATATAACTATAGTGACTTACCTGTAACTTTGACGATGATGATAACTTTATTATAATAAACCATCTGCTACTATAATCATTCTAGCGAAAGGTCTATAGTATACTGTAAAACAATTTGATTCCTGACCTATCGTAAAATATTCTCACTGTAAATTTAATAATCATAATGAATTCCCTTGTCAAGCAATGCGATGTAATTATGACTTTTTCTATGAAAAATTCCACAATGGGTTACAATTCGATAGTATATCACGTGTGTTACCTTTCTTTGCGTTGTTGGAGGTGCTAGCTCCGGGATCCCTGTCTGGTCCTATCTCCTCCATGATAACCTTCATTGCGCCTGCGCGAGGCAACGACACATATTCTAGTTTTGGCAAGTTGTTCTTCTCCGCAAATCTAAAGAAAAAGAAGAATAATCTGATTTAAGAAAAAGTTTAGAAATATATAAAAACCCGTGTCGGCCGTGTCTTCTCTTAAAACAGGTCTTTGCAGAGAATCAGCATAGCTGGTCCTCCATTTAAAAAGCCTGCAATTCCCTTTATATTACGTGAGAAGTTTGCGTTGTCTTGTGATCAAAAATATCCTATGTTTACCAGAAATAGTTCATTAGTATAAATATATAAAAGTTATTTTTAGATTTAATATATCTGAAAACGTTGATAGCAATTCACTACGCTCTAACAACAGTAAGCTCATCAGATAAACGTGAAGTAGCAATGACGACCTGTTTGATTCCGGTATCGACGCTGATAAGAGGCCTGACCCACATGAGATAGTGCTGGTTCCACGAGAACAAAAGGACATGGTTTATTCGCTAGTATACAAATACTTGTGTAGTGCAAGGAGGGTTACAGGACGCCGAAGACTAAGCAGACGTAAAATACCGTGATTCTGGCACACGATTGCCATTCAAAGCAGCTGGTGATAAAATATAAACCCTGACCTGATCAGACCTGGTACCGAATGAAGGAGATATTATTGTAAACCTCAGCACATTAAGGAACCATAATCAATTAGTTACGCCCGCTTTAACCGCACCCAACAACTCCAATGATTATAAATGTTATGATCACAACTGAACAATCAATCAACGTTACGCTGGATCAGAGAATAAAACAAGCAAATGAGTGTATCAACTTTTTGTGTCTGTCCCCGGCTGTCCAAGTGACATCTTCATTCTGTGTCGTTGAAAAATGCTTAGATTATCCAGGAGACAAAATTTGTGTAACCATAGCAACGGGTGACAAGAAAAAGCTGATTCACCCAAATTAAACTACAAATTAGCACGCACCAAAAAGTGGAGGGTCGAAAAGTCACTCACTTGTGGTCACACTAACTCCGTACGAAAGACTAGCATGCAATAGTGGGATGATAATTACGATAACGATGATGATGATGATAATAATGATGATGCAACCTTACCTCTGGCTGACTTCTCTTCTCTTGTGCAGGAAGCCCCCTTCGGGGAAGAGCACCATGAACTGCCTGTCAAGCGGTATGTAGCTATTGATGATATGGTGCCGTAGTTCATTGAGGGACGCGTCGCGTTTCGCTCGACCCTGCACAATGGAGAAGTCATGCATTAAATTAGATAACATATTCAACTACATGATACATTGCAGACCTCATCGAATCGGTATAGATAAAGAATCAAAAATGGTAGCTCAGCACTTGTCAAGGTGATCGTCTTGTTTATCACACAAGGAAGGAAAATGGGAGGTCACCTAAATGATAGGTCATTAAATAATTAATTTTGAACTGTTTTGTACAGATAACAAATTATTTTTAAACTTAAATAAATGTTTCATCATTACTTTTTCAAAAAAGAAAAATAACAACTTTACCTTTGGATACACCTTTTGTAACAGTCTTCTGAGTAGAGTAACACAAATTCGTGACCTTGGTGTCATAATGGATTCTAAACTTTATTTCAAACCCCATTTGGATTCAATTATGAGAAAGGCATATAAACAACTAGGCTTTATATTGCGCGTAGGCAAACCGTTTAAAAATAGTCTAACTTATAAAATTCTTTATAATATTATAGTTTCGTTCGCAGTAATCTCGAATTTGCTAGCGCCGTATGGAAACCCTATTACTCTATAGATATTGAAAGGATTGAGAAGCTGCAGAAGAAGTTTGTAAAAGCTCTTGACTATAGAACTGGCTATACGCATATTAGCTATAAGGACTCACCTGTTCACCATAAAATCTAAACGCTTAGTGACCGCCGAGATTGCGCAGACTCAGTTCTGTTTTATAAAATTTTGAATAATATTTTAAATTGCCCCTCACTACTTCATCAAATTCATTTTAGAGTCCCCAATAGACGTCAGCGCAAGTGTCGGAAAAAAATTGTTTTCAATCCCCCAGTATAGAACGCGTTATGCACAAAACACTTTCTTGAGGCGTGCGTGTAAGCTATTCAATGACAATGAAAAACTTATAAATATTGACGTGTTCAATTGCAATATTTCCGCTATAAAAAAAGTTTTCTGGTAGCCACTATCATATTTCTACTTTCATGTTTAGTTTTCTTGTTTTTGGAATATTTACAACTATTTATGTTCAAAATTATTCTTTTACATTGTAATTTTGTTAGTACACATACCGTATGTACTTTAAGGAAACTCCAGGTCTATTTATAAGCAATAGATATTAAGAAAATTTTTGTAAACGACTGTTTGTTTCTTGAATAAATAAAAAAAAATAAAAAAATTAACTGATGCCAATATCAGAGGGATTACAGATGCGTTCCCAGCTTAGAGGGTTATGATGGAATTTTTATTTATTTATTTATTTATTTAATCCCTCTTTAGCTGAGTTATTTCACCGGCCGCCTTACCTTAATAGTGTGACGGTCTACCGTGGAGTTTTATTATTATTATTTCAATAATACGCTAGCAGCATTTTGAGCTGTTACGCATATATCGCTGCACTTGTGTTTTAGTTTTTATTTTAGTCAGTCTAATTCTAAAACTCTTCACTGAAGCTGCACTTACCGCAAGTTCGGGGAGTGCATTTCAGCGTTGCATTGCGTTTATGTCAGGACTATTTTATTTATTATTTGATCCACAGTAGCAATATTAGCGTGTAAGTTTGTGATAGCAATTTGGACGAATCTTGCACTAAATTCTATCACCCACAAAGTTCCGATTCACCTAATTACTTAGTTGAGTGGAATAACTGCTATCACGTTATCGTTTGGCTGTAACTTCATATTAAATTCATGATAATTTCTATAACAACAATAGTTAATGTGAAAGATAAAATTAATATTTTGAATCGTAGCAAAAAGGTAGCTTTATTATATTTTATGCTGTGCCATCGTTATGTAATCGTCCTCTTAATATCTAGATACGTCATGTAGGAGACATATTGTTTTGATAACAGCCAAGATAACAATTGGGTAACGTTTGAAACTATTTTCCAATGATATTAAATTATGATTCCCCATTGCTGAAACTCCTCACTAATCACACCAATCTTTGCACCATTTGTTGCATTAATACTCACAAAAACACCATTTACGACAAAAAAACTATGTGTCTTTCAACCTCACTTTATAATCTTCTATTACGTCCCAACAAAGCCCGCATTTTTGGACATCGATCGGCTTTTAACCATTGTTTAGTAGATTTGGACATTCGATACGCTATCGGCCTTTATTCGAGTAATGGACGAGCCGCAGGAAAGGGGTACTAATTGCTACAAACGTGAGGCAATTAAATACAGTTGAAACATTCCTGTTTGAATCTACCTGTATTTGTAGTTAATCTATCAATCCTATCAGAATAGAAATGATATTGCGTTTTAAGAAGATACCTATATGGTTTCAACTACAAAACTCACAATAATAAGAGAAATAAATATTATCGTGTTCTTTTTCACGTCTGTTTCTATTTAATGCGCGTAAAGGATGGTCCTTCTGAAAGTGTTGGCAATATAAAAAAAAATAGACATATAAAAGAGCACTTTGCAGTCTACTTACAGAATAAATGTTTTGATTGGTTTGTGTTGACATAGGGTTTAGTTAAATACTTCGACATTAATTTAATTTTTGAGCAATTAGGTATCTTCATCAGAGAATAAATTCCGTTCCGAATAAATCCGGTGTGAGAATAAATCTATGGCTCTTTGGCCATATCGACGCCTCGCATTTTTGGCGCGATAAGTAACAGATACAAACAGGATAATAATGAGAAAAAATGCTTCGAGACGCGAGCCCGGGCTCAGACTCACGATCCTCTGCTTGAGAGCCCATAGCGATATCTTAGTTCACACGCATACTAATTAAAATGAACTGCACATACAAATTAGCACTGTATTATTAGGACACACAGTGCTAATTTGTATGTGCAGTTTATTGTAATTAGTATGAGTGTGAACTAAGGTATCGATAGGTAAAACCCTTAGGCGAACACGGCTATTGAGTTACCTAACTATACAGCAAAATTATTCGATCTCGTTATATATATTTTCAGATGATTAGCTAAAAGAGAATAGGCGTGTGCAGTAACAGAGGGTGAATCGGCCTTTGATAACAAAAGTCCACTATTAGAGAATTTCAGAACGTCATTACGCTCATGGGGGTCGATCACTAATGGTTATCGACATGGTCGCGATGAGAGTGCGGTTTTCGGACCCTCCGTGATTGGCCCCCAACGATGGTGATGCCATATCGCCGGCTTAGGTGAAATTAAGGGAAAAAACAGTGCGGTTTAATTAGAACTGATCCGTTAATCAGAATTAGACACACATGTGGGATACGGGTTAAGGGATAGCGAAGGCAAGGTGAGGTAGAAATGTTGGTCAATCTGAAGTTCGTCACTACTTTGAAAAAGATCGCTACGCAAATCAATAAGTAAACCAAACTGAACCTTGATGCACACGCAGTAAAATTCACTTGGCCAGATTATAGATTACGAAATACGAGCTTTTTTCAAAGTAGTGACGAGTTGAAGTGCACGTATTTTATATCAATCAAACAGTAGATCGATCAAACAGACCATCATCATCCGGGCACAGTCCTCACAGAAGGGTATGTATTACAATACCGAAGTACGAAAGCCCGAATGTATTAAAACATCGAATGGGTCAAAAGACCGACACGATTTTTTTCTGAAACCGTAAACTTTAAAAAAAAAAAAACTTTCAGAATTTATTAAAACGATATCATACAGAACCTATTAGGTTAGGTTAGGTTTGTTTTATAACAATCTTAAAAAGTTAACGGTTTCAGAAAAAAATCGTGTCGGTCTTTTGACCCATTCGATGTTTTAATACATTCGGTCTTTCGTACTTCGGTATTGTAATACATACCCTCTCAGAATGAGAGTGCGGATTGAAGTGGAAAAGTGTGTCTCTTCACACACACCTTTGAATTTCTTCGCAAGCATGTCCTCACGATGTTTTTCAACATGAAACAGATATAAACTTTAAATCCATGTCGTCAAGAAAACACTAATAGGTATCTAAAGCGAGCGATACATCAGGTATAGAATTTGCAAGTCTGGAAGGCGAGTGGGCATTAGCCATGATTGCAAGTGTACGTATATAAAACTGAACGTGCATAAGCTTTCTGTGATACTATCGTACTGAGATTTTTTTTTATATTTTATGGTAATCAAATCGCACTCGATTTAAACCAAGTAA
The DNA here is from genome assembly GCA_947859365.1 of Archips crataeganus. Taxonomy (NCBI): domain Eukaryota; kingdom Metazoa; phylum Arthropoda; class Insecta; order Lepidoptera; family Tortricidae; genus Archips; species Archips crataeganus. The sequence goes on along the minus strand of OX402059.1, from coordinate 17,912,512 downwards.
AGTCTAATGTAAATAACCGTGAATTATTAAAGGCTGTTAAAGATAGGGTTGCAAAATTACGTAATTTTACCGAAAACGCTGGTAAAATACGGGTATTTTACGGTAATTTATATAAACTACGGTAAAATTACCGGCTAATTATGTATGGTACATGGTGGTGGTATGACGGCGCGCGCGCGCGAGCGTATATTTGCGTGCGTGCTGCGTGCGTCCGACGTTGCCGATTAGTGCAGTCTGCCATAATATTTTGCGCTGTTGCCGTTCCGTAGTAGGTTTATTGGCCATCTGTTGCACGGACTCGGAACTTTTCTTAGTAGTAGTTTAATTCTTTTTTACCCAATCTTACCGTATTTTACGTAAAATATCGTATTTTACCGAATTTTACGAAAGTAATTTTACCGCTTTACATCCCTAGTTAAAGTTTACATTTTAATAAAACACAAATCATTTCTACCTTCTTCGTGAAAACTTGAATGCTTCCTCCTCATACAATATACATGGATCGCTAGAAGGAGAAAACGTTATCAAAGATTGCACAGCGCGCAGCGGGAGCGATCAAAGCAAACAAAGTGCTGTCGGAGTTAAGAGTTGGAATAACAGCTGCAGACTGAAGCTATTGGTGCCAAAGCGCAATACAGAAAGAACACTTTAAAGAAAATAAACTAGCTCTGCGACTTCGCTGTTCAAAAATACAAATAGAAACGTTTTTTTATATCTTTCATTGAATAAAGCAAAAATCCGGCAACAGCAATACCCAAAAATCCATCGTCATCATCATCGGTATCAGTTAGTGAATATACAAATAGCGTTTATTATATTATTATTTCGGTTGGAAATGCCATAGTGACATTACACACACAATGTTAAAGAAATTATTATGAATTTGCACGGTCTTTCACGTTTGTATATTTATTATATAAACGTGATACGTACATCATGTACAGTCAAGGAAACTACTGAATCGCGTAGCAGGTAGAACCTTTACAAAACCAATTTCTCGATTATTTATTTGGAAAGCAAGATGATATTTGCAATTAAAAGGTTTCACTCTGTTGCGTGATTCATTTTCCTTGACTGTATACACACCGTTTTTTTAAATATTAACTTCGATAAATCGTCACTACTTTGAATAAAGCTCGTATCTTAAAATCGATAATCTGGCTAATTGAACTTTACTGAGTGTGCAATAAGGTTCAGTTTGGTTTACATATTGATTTGAGATACGAGATTTTTTCAAAGTCGTGACGAAATGGCTTAGTAGGTCGATGGAAACTACCCGGTAATTACCTTTTCTCAAACATCCAAGGAAATGTGGTCCTTAAAGTCGTGACAATAGAACACGAAGTATGCCATTGTATAGCAGTTGAGGAAGATTCGTTCTAATTTCAAATTAGACGACAATAATGGAATTTCATACAAACATTGCTGGCCAAGGCCAGCAAAGAGATTGTCTTTTGTTTTAGTGGGTCGTATTTTCTTTTATTGACTATCAATGACATACTGCCAATTAAGAAAAATTTAGTTTGTGAATTTACTTTTTAATATCTTACTTGGCTAGATTTAATAAAATAAATAAGGATTGGCGTTTATTGTTAACAATTTATTAAAATAACCAATTAATAAGGTCGTAATTTTTTAATAAATATAAATCATCTCAAGATTTTGCGTCAAAAACATTAACTGGAACAGCTTACAAATAAATTGCTGGAAAAAAAATATTTTGGCGGGAATCAAAAAAAAAACAATTTGAATTAAATATGAATATATAAGTTGAACATTCGTGTCATTTCCTTGGATTTATTTGAGAAAAGCACTATACAAGCCTTGGCCACGAACAGGAATTGCCGGCCTCGTATCTCTAGATGGCCTCGTTAACACTCGGCCATCTATTACTACTCGGCCGGCAATCCCCTATTTCGCGGCCGCTGCAGTAATGTACTATTTTGGCCAAATTGATTTTTAGGAATCCAGCCTATAGTAAATACGCTGAATTCAACGCTCTGTGTATGTGTTATTGTTGTTATAAAATAAATGTTTTTCTTTCTCTTCTTTCTTTTAAACTCATAGGAAACGCCAGTCTAGAAGAAACCTTAGCTTGTTTAAAATAATTTGTTGCCTCAACGAAAGTCTTCGCATTTCAATGGGCGCAGTGGACATAATCTAAGAGCTATTGAAGCCCAGGCTAGTGCATTAGGTCCCGGTTCCCAGGAGGATGTCGACCCGCTCCAATCTAACGTCGCAGGAGTTTTCAGATCGCTAACGATCGACGGATTGGATTCCGGCTCTCCACTGTTGACGACACATAAATATTATCACATCGCAATAAAAAGGAATTGAACTTTTTTTTTTATACTATATAGGCTTGCGTTTGGCCACAATCACGCCTGATGGAAAGCGAAGACGAGCCTACGATGAAACACGCTTGCCTAGTAAATGCTCATTCACCCGAGACTTGAAAGCGGCCAAATTGTAGTGTTCAGGGAACACTGACAGTTATTTCGCAGTCATACCTATACCTGGTCTTTTAATGTATCTGTATTTTGTATGTACCTCTTACTACTTATGAAATGTTTATTGAAGTGTATTATTGTACATTTCAAAATAGTATTTTGGGCATATTGCAGCGGCCGTGGTCTCGACTCTCGCGCAAATTTCGACTACTGCAGTGTGTACTGAAACGTCGAGGTGACTGCAGCAATATATGAGACGTGATTGTGTTAGGAATTACGAGTGAAAATCGTGAAAGAATAAAATATTGTATTACTTAAAAAGGTATATTCTAATTGCGATTCAATATTACTCTAGTTGAAAGTTTTTGGCACAAAAGGCATTAATGTCTAATTCACTATGGGTACATTGTCAGCGTCTCTAGCGGAGCGTATCGCTAACAAACTGTTCTTATAGTATGTTAACACTTTAATGCAAACACATACGAGGCGTATGTTTATTTTTTTTAATGACTTTTCTCTTGAGGCTTGACTGCGTATTAAGTATTTTTCTTTTTTCAAACAATTTTCTCTAGGCATTGAATGTATTCTTTATAAAGTGTCTGCTTTGTAAAAAAAAACACAAAATATCGTAAAGTTCTACAATTTTTAACACATTGTTACCAGAACATCCGTTTTTTTCAGCAGCAAAATAAACATTTATACTACACTGAGTCGACGGCAGTGGATAACGAGCGGTTCGTGAGAGTTCTCACGTAGAGCGGTGAGCTCAATCGCCAAGGAAATACCCAGCGCTTAGTTTTTACCACAGGTGCCGCCGACACATCGTTTTAAACTGAGACATTATTTAATGAGTAGGTAGACTTTAGCCGCGATGGCGAATTGACACCTTTTTCTCGACTGCGTTGAAGCCAAAAACAAGGGTACTTAATGCGATCGGTTAAATGTCTGTTTGGCTGTTTCTTTGGTTTCTGTAGATACCAGTTTCGGGATAGTGAATTGTTGCATTAAATGTTTATGACAATTACACAGAGCATTAACAAGTTATAATTTACTTTTACTATACTAAACGGGACTTATCACGCACATAATATTTATCTCATTTATTATTATTTATTTATTTAGTTAACTCGTGACCACGGCTGCTGCAATGTGGCCGAAACGTCGAGGTAAATATTATGTGCGTGATAAGTGTCGTTTAGTATGTAATTATGAGTGAAAATCACGAAGTTTAAAACATTAACGGGCCATTCTACTTTTCGTTGTACATTTTCGTCGTGATTTTAAGTAAAAAAATTTAAAAATAAAGTCATTAATATTTTTAATTTACTTGCTTTTTTTAAAGTATACAGATTAAAGTATGCAAAATTAAATCGAACAGCGATGTTCAAGGTGCACTTTATCATAAATTAGGGTATTTGTGTCACGAAAGGTCAGCAAATTAAACAACTGCGTTACTAGAAATATTATTTTTTAATTATAAAACTTGTTTTAGTTTTGTTTTAAGTGATTAACATAAATAAACTTTGGCCCTCTAGATATCACAACACAGGCTTTATAATATTATAAATATGTCAACAATCATTTTTTTAAATAATAAAAACCACTGCGTTATTATTTTAAAGACTACAATCCTAAATTTGTTCCAATAAAAGCTTTGAGTATGCTCACATAAATTAATATTTATCCTAAAGCTTGACAAATTTTAAATAAACAATCTGGTATCAAAATATTTATAATTTTTAATACAATAAATAAATATATTAGCTCTTAAGGCAACGGCGAAAGAAGGACACAAAAGTAACGCAGTGGTTTGAAAAGTAACACTGTGGTGTTTAGGCTCTAATAATTGTTTGTTGGGTGCATATTCAACAGTTAACTATAATTCTTATGCTTATAAAAATTACTAAAATCAGTCTTACTCTGAACACAAAAAAACATTGTCATACAAATCACTTGGGACGTTTTAATCAGACTATAAAATAATACCCTCATACATAGTTTTGGATTGAGCAAATGGTCTTAGAATTAAGATACAAAATGAGATCAAAAATAAAGTAAATAATCAAGTGTATTCCCACGTTGCATTTTACTCGATTACCAATAAAAACTTATTATTTTTCAAAAACTGGTAAAGGGTTATCAAATTCGAAAAATACGCGTTTACCTTTAAACATCTTCTTTGGACCAGGAATAATTTGTAGGATATTATCATAAGATACATACGATATATCTCTATCTACTGCTTTAAATCTTTTCCCGCTATTATCTAATGTTTTATAAAACATTATTTTGATTTCGCCGTCTTCTTCTAAATCACTCTTTGCTTCACCAAGGTATGTACAATAGGTCTTATTTTTGTCACTACAAATTCTTTCACGGATTTAATTTTGGAGAATCGCTCTTTTATGGAATTGGATAACACCATGTATTTATCAGTAGTGTTATTGGATGAAACTGAAAGTGAATCGATGGTTTTTTTTTGCTTTTACTGCCCTCTGCAATATTTTTTTTATATTTGTGTAGCTTTTCTTTTCATCTCATTTAATTCTTCTTGCAGTTTGATATTTTGTTTGTAGACTGCGGTTCTATCTCTTCTTACCTGTTTTCTTCCCCTTTGTTTAGCAGACTCTTGTGGTGGCGGTGTCGGTGAAGATTCTGGAGTCTCTAAAATTACATTTTGGAGGGTTTTTTCACGTTCACGTCTTTTCTTATTAGCGATTCTCCATCGCTTCTTTACAGCTCGATGTTCTCTTATATGTACTGACTTTTTTGTTGCATGATACCTCTCACGATGTTTCCTCTTTGACTCAGCTTCACTAGCGGGATATTCTTGGCTCTGTACCGCCGTTGTTTCTCAGCAGGTGTTAATGCCATGTTGCTCTGGTTATTCGTCTGTCAATATAAAATTGATATTTAAACTCAATTTAACACAACATCAATGTGAACGACTATTTCGACATCTGCGTTACTGTAGGAACAACTGCGTTACCATAAGCCGGTAACGCATTGCATGAGTAACGCAGTTGTAGAATTTACCTAATCCAACTTATACGTAAACAGTAATTTATATTTTACTGCTATAATTATTACAATTCAGTAGGTGTTACGAAAGATTATAGAATTATTACAAAAAAATAGCAAAAAGAACATAAACTTACCGAATTTTAGCGGTAACTCAGGTGTTACACAAAAAACACATTCACTCCACATGGCTGCCCGTTCGCAACTGGTTCTAACCTGTTTCCTCCCCGCGGCACTGTACCGCAGCCGTAATTCAAGGATCGTTTCCCCATGAAAATGAGACCCTATGTAGAGACAATTAAGTAAATTTTTGGTAAATTAGATTCGGTAACTCGAAGTAGTGCCGAATAATATCCGCTAGAGGGGACAGACGTAAGATAAATAAAAAGTTACTTAAATGTTAGAATGAAAATTTATAAGCAAATGTCATTTGCTAGGTGTTTTATCAATAAAGCAATATAGAACTTTAACTTTTATCGGTCCATGGAAATAATTTTGGTAATTTTGAAATACGTCATGGGACATGTACCTGGGGACACATTATCTTTATATGGAAATCATCGGCGTTACTCAAATAGACAATGGAGTTACCTTAATTTATTAAAAAAATATAAGAAATGTCCTAATAATTATATATTCACATTAATAAACTGTTTCGTGTTATAATATAATGAGTGGTTATTTTTCTATTATGTAGCATTTTACTTTTTTTTTGTTATTATTTTGTACGAAGACATGTTTATGGTCATCGAAAAGTAGAATGGCCCTAACAAGTTATTTTATTTCCAAAATAATGTCAGTAATTTATTTAAGAATTGAGTTTTTTATTTTCGTCGTATGTACTTAGCGGCTTATCCATACGTCGTTAACATTATCGCTTTGATATTCCACTATATATTATATTATTATTTATTTTATAATAGTCTTTTTAACCAACTTCAAAAAGCAGGAAGTTCTCGATCACTTGTAGGTATTATGAACTGATTTGGAAAATTATTTTGTTAATATTCCTATTTGTTTTATCAGCAGTTCTGAATCAAATCGAAGTTTTTTTAACACGTTGGCTACCATGAGCACCACCGGTGGGGTCTTAAACTCATTTTTTAAGATATTGTTTAGGGGATTATTTTGAGGGCTAGAGTCAAACTGGGAATGTTATTTTGTAGAGAATACTCTAGAATAGTTAATTACAAATACATCGATTTAATTGCGAATTATCAGATAATAGCTAGCACCTCAGTAATAGGGCGCTGCTGCGAGCATCACCATTTGGTCCCAATTGAAAAAATGTACTGTCGCTAAGGAAGCTAAGGTTCGTTGAAGTCGATTTTTTTTTGTTAAACTGATGATTATTATTATTTAATAATATTGTATATCAAAACCGGGAAATTGTTCAGTGCAGGAATTATGCATCAGAGTGAGCGCGTGCTTTCGAACAAAAACCTTAGAACAATAACCGTAGTTTGAACTAGTTGTGCGATACTCCGCACAGTATCCGGGAACAATGTTCCTGATAAATAGTTGCAAGTTGTATAGACAACGCTGCCTTTGTCTTTCATCATCATCATCATCATCCCAGCTTATATACGTGTCCCGCTGCAGGGCACAGGCCTCCTCTCAGAATGAGAGGACTTAGGCCGAAGTTCCTACGCGAGCCTAATGCGAATTGGGATCTTCACACTTACTATTAGACGACCAGATGGCCTAGTGGTTAGAGAACCTGACTATGAAGCTTGAGGTCCCGGGTTCGATTCCCGTGTCGGGGCAGATATTTGTATGAAAAATACGAATGTTTGTTCTCGGGTCTTGGGTGTTTAATATGTATTTAAGTATGTATCTATCTATATAAGTATGTTTATCCGTTGCCTAGTACCCATAACACAAGCTTGCCTAGCTTACTTTGGGACTAGGTCAATTTGTGTGAATAAAATTGTCCCGTGATTATTTTTTTACTATTTAATAATAATAATAAACAAAATAATTCTACATGACACCCACACTAACACAGACACTACACAAATAACAAAACCTACACAATGGTGTCAATGGTCACATGATGCCTATACCTTGACAAGCTCGTTTGCGGCGCTCGGCGTAACCCTGTCGCAGGGAGCCTCTGCTGTCCTTAACAAGATTGTTTTTAATAAGTGCGGCAAACGCTGACTGCGACAGGGTTCCGCGGAGCGCCGCCGGGAGCTTGTCGGACTATACTCGGTTTAGTGCCCGTATCATGAACCAAAAAAAACCGACTTTATGTGGAGATTAAAACTACTTGAGTATCTAATATATAAAAATATGAAGTCACGGTATGTGGTATCGAACTCCTCCGAGACTGCTTGAGCGATTCTTATGAAACTTTTTTCTCTATATTTGGTAGGTCTGAGAATAGGTCGTAGGCTATTTTTTGTATACCTACCCGTACGTGAACGGATTCAGTGTTGAGCTAGGTTGGCCCATGTCGTCCTAGATATTTGGCTTCTCAGGCATTGCACTTCAAACATAAAAAAGTATATCTTACCTCGATTCTTTCCTTGCAGATGCAGACAGAAGCCGCCACCTTTATCACACACCAATGTACTTGTAGTCCATTAAAAAATAAGTTTCTGCTGGCCAGCACACACACACACACACACACACAAACACATATAAAAATGTTCTTAATATGACCAGATCTGAAAACTGTCCGTACTAAATAGAAATCCGCCGATAAATAGCAACTATGACAATCCGAATCACTTCACTGGAGCGTTGCCGACTGTTGCTAGTATCTCCAAGCAATTCTATACAGCAACTGGCGCAGACGCTGCTTACTTTTTCGAGCGTGAGGGTAGACTCTTCTCAGGTTTTGATATACCCGCATATACACAATACATATTACAATGCTCGAACAATCATTATCAACGTGATGTATCTGCCTAGCTATAATTTAAGCTATCCGATCGAGCTATACATTTTTGTTTACAACTGCTAGTCCCTGTAAACAAGGTGATTTGGCACCACTTCCCGCACTCACATCCACTTTGTGGTTAACTTAACCGATTTGCGGGCTTCGGTTTCGGCCAGAAATGGGTTCATGTTACAAGATATTATTATAGACTATTGGTTAAAACTGGCCAAGTTCGAGTCGGATTCGCGCACCGAGGCTTGCTTTGCTTAGGTAAGTAAAAATATACCTACGATAGAAACGAGCCCTGGTTTTAAGTAAAATGTACAGAGTGCGGGGTCACTTTATGTTGGCTATTTGGGAACCCCCTTAATTAGGGTTCCGTAGCCAAATGGTAAAAAACGGAACCCTTATGGATTTGTCATGTCTGTCTGTCTATCTGTCCGTCCGTATGTCACAGCCACTTTTTTCCGAAACTATAAGAAAGATGCTGTTGAAACTTGATAAGTAGATGTATTCTGTGAACCGCACTAAGATTTTCACACAAAAATAGAAAAAAAAAAAACAATAAATTTTAGGTGTTCCCCACACTTGAGAACTGAAACTCAAAAAAAATTTTTTTCATCAAACCCATACGTGTGGGATATTTATGGGTAGGTCTTCAAAAATGATATTGAGGTTTCTAATATCATTTTTTTCTAAACTGAATAGTTTGCACGAGAGACACTTCCAAAGTGGTAAAATGTGTCCCCCCTGTAACTTCTAAAATAAGAGAATGACAAAACTAAAAAAATATGATGTAATGACCATGTAAACTTCCACCGAAATTTGGTTTGAACGAGATCTAGTTAGTAGTTTTTTTTAATACGTCATAAATCGTAAACCGTAATTTACCTTTCATTTTGCAGCTACGGAACCCTTCATGGGCGAGTCCGACTCGCACTTGGACGCTTTTTTTAATCAGATTAAATTATTGTTTTCTTTTATAACGGCAATAGATATAGGTACAAATTACATTATCAATTTCAGCTGTCTTATCTATTACTGTGTTCTTAAGGTGCAGGGCCTACAAGTAATTTAAATGCTGATTTAATATTATTATAATAACGGTTCAGGCGAACGAAGCTCGGGTAAAAACTAGTATTTAATACTACAAAATTACGAACAAAATGAAAGTCGTACAAAGTAATGCCTGAATCAATCATTTGTAAGATTGATACACACAAGAATATGTTTCTAGTTTAATAATGGCAATACCGTACTCCCAAAATACCTATGTTATTGCAACTTCATCATTTACCATGACTGTTCCAAAAACGCGCAAAACTAGGCAAAGCTTGTACTGTGGATACCAGATGAACACACTTATATAGATAAATAAATACGTCGTAAATACACACTAAATGGCCAAAACTCGAGAGCAAACATTCGTATTTTTCATACAAATATCTGCCCCGACCGTTAGGCTATCCGGTCGTCAATTATAGTTTCGGTTTCAGCCGAAATCGGGTTCCGGTTTCGATTGCAGATACCGGTTTTGGTACACTACCTACGATGACATATCACAAGCGCCGGCCGAGGGATACCGCTAAAAGAACTCGTTACGTCCAACAGTTAACGAGGGCCCGCGAACTTTCGTGTCTTTACTGCGCGTTAGACGCAGGAAAAACTGGGTGCACTGGCGGCCGAGAAAAGTGTATAGCCCAGTTTATTAGGCCTGTAAAAAATATTGGGCAAGTTTCACTACATTGCGGCGCTCAATTGACCTGCAGGCTTAGTGAAAAATGAAAAATGTTTATTTCGTTATAAAATCGTTTAGCAAAACATCAGGGTTCGGGCCTCCTAGTAGGTATTGGACATACCTGTGACAGGAGGTCCCGCTCCTCCATAACTACTACATATGTTGTTTATAACAAAACAAAGTTATTTTAACTTTACACAAAAAAATATCTTAAAGAAAAAAAAGAATAAAAAATATTAACAAATTTTTTTTGTTAATGCGCTCTTGGCACATACATATTAAAATCAAAGACAGAGAAGAAATCATGTGTGTGTGTGTGTGTGTGTGTGTGTGTGTGTGTGTGTGTGTGTGTGTGTGTGTGTGTTCTAAAGTTTCTGACGCTTGCCTTCGCAATCACCATTTCTTTCTGTCAAACGGTATAAAATGATGACAGAAAGAGATAGTGTAAGCGAAGGCAAGCGTCAGAAGCGTTAGACAATACGGCCTCGGACCATAGTGCCGGATTAAGCCAGAGCGGGGCATGTAGCAAATTCTATCAAGGGGCCCTAAAAAAAGTTCAGAAAACATTGGTGCGCGGGGCCCCCCTATGCGCGGGGCCCATGCGAGGGCATTTGCTACTCTTGCTACGTGGCTAATCCGGCGCTGCCTGACCACATACCACAGCCTTTTGAAGGGTATATTCATATAGGCATAGTGCATAAGTCTATACAAAGATTCGACCTTGCTTGAATTTATTTAAAATAATAAATAAATATCACGGGACAATTCACACCAATTGACTTAGCACTATGGGTACTAGACAATGGATAAACATACTTATATAGATAGATACATACTTAAATACACATTAAACACCCAAGACTCAAACACAAACATTCGTATTATTCAAACAAATGTCTGCCCCGACCGGAAATCGAACCGGGGACCTCAAGCTTCGTAGTATTATGCTTTGCTATTAAATATGCTTTGCTTTTAAATTAATCTTGCAAAGGTAAGCAATACACCGTGAAATTTTAGTGGTTGTTTTCCCGAAACGAGGTGATTTAGTTTCGATTGTACAATCGATTTATAATTACTATTCTGACTAGAGTCAAAAATCCAATTGTGAAAAACGAAAGTCGAAAATGACCGCAAACCAATAGTAACGCTTCGTTGGTACAAGTAGCGTACGATCGTACGATAGGTTAGGTACCAACGTAGCGTTACTATTGGTTTGCGGTCATTTTCGACTTTCGTTTTTCATAATTGGATTTTTGACTCTAGTCAAAATAGTAATTATAAATCGATTGTACAATCGATACTAAATCACCTCGATTCGGGAAAACAACCACTAAAATTTCACGGTGTATAACACAATGATTATTTTTGTAGTAGCGTATCTACATAGACGGGGCTTGGAAAAGGGTTAAATATGTACAGAACCCTCAGTGCGCGAGGACGACACGCACTTGGCTGACTATTTTCATGAACCTTAGAAATTGCACTCCACATATTAATACTGATACTAGGGGCGTTCAATAAAAAGTGAGAATGAGTATGTTATAAACAACTTTTACTAAATGTAATTTTATTTTTCGACATAGTCACCTTTTAGCATAATACACTCAGTATATCTTTTTTCTAAACTTAAAATTTCATTTTTAAAAAAGGTCTCATCTTGAGTACTTAAAAAATCTTGTACTGCAGCGACTACCGCGTCGTCGTCTTCAAATTTTTGGCCTCTCAGGTATTGTTTCAATCTCGGAAATAGGTAGAAATCACTGGGAGCGAGATCTGGTGAATACGGAGGATGCTTAAGGATATCGAACCCAGCATCACGAATTGCAGCCATTGCAACGGCGGACTTGTGTGCCGGGGCATTGTCCTGGTGGAACAGCACAACTTTCGAGAGTTTACCTCGCCGTTTTTCGCGGATCTCATTGCGCAATGTTGCTATTTGTTTGGCGTATAATGTGCCCGTAATAGTGGCTCCATGCTCGAGGTACTCAATCATTAATACCCCTTTACCATCCCAAAAAACAGAGCCCATGACCTTACCGGCAGATGGGCTCACCTTGAATTTCTTCGGAGTTGGAGATGATGGCCTTTTCCATGTCATAGACTGCAGTTTAGTTCCTGGGTCGTAATGATGGAGCCATGTTTCGTCCATTGTTATAAATCGCGCCAAAAAAAGTTCCCGGTCTTGCTGCATCAGGTTCAAAGCTTCTTGACAAATCTCTAGTCTAGTTTGTTTTTGCGTGTCAGTAAGCATTCTTGGTACCCAACGCGCAGATACCTTTTTCATACCCAAGCGTTCATGTAAAATATTATGCACGCTCCCCGTTGAAATCTTTACATTTTCAGCAATAAAACGAACCGTGACACGACGATCCGCCAAAACTGAGTTTTCGACTTTTTTCACAATTTCTTCAGTTACTGCTGTAGTAGGGCGTCCGGATCGGGGGTCGTCCATTGTCGATGTTCTTCCACGTCTAAATTCGGCGCACCAACGTGCGACTGTCGAATACGGAGGAGCATTAGACCCTAAAGTGTCCCGCAAATCCAAATTGACTTGGTCCGTAGAAAAATTTTTCAAACACAAGTATTTGATAACGGCGCGCAGTTCAATTTTCTCCATTTTCGCTAACGTACTCAATAGCATTGCAAAGAAATTACCGTATTTTTTTTTAAACAAAAGACAGTTAGTTTTTTTTTTTCATAGCAATCAGCTAGATAGATTAGCTTTACCGGCCAGTATTTAATTTCCTAATATTGAAAGAGTTTGCATCTCATTCTCACTTTATATTGAACGCCCCTCGTATAATACTTCACGCGGCTATTATTTTGTCCGCCAGCGCCCGTTAAAAGTTGCTACGTGTGCACTGTTCCCAATGAAAAGCAGCCCTAATTACCCGAAGCCAACTTTATTTCTTCAACTGCGAGGTGCATTTCTCTTTGCGAAGAAAAAAGAGTTCATGCTGAGAAAACTCCGCAAAGTGAATAAAGGTTGCTTACCTACTTCGAGATCCGGACGACATCAAATATTTTTTATGCTTTGATTTCATATTGAGGAAAGATGGGGTGAATTGCGGTGAGTAAGATAATAATATTTCATACTCAAAACCGAGAAGAATAAGTATAAAATAAGATGGAACGAGCCAAATATTTAAAAAGTAAAACTCGATCGCAGATGAAAACGCGCTCTAAGGTAGTACTACGCAGAGGGCACAAATTCAATGTTTTTCAAAATTAACATCCTCTCAAAAATACTCTGACCAAAACGTTACTAAGGAACCACTGGATTTTCAATCATATCTCACTATTTTGGTTGCAATTTCTGTAATTTTTTTGCTTAATATTCAGTATGTGACATGCAGTTTCGACGCTACGGTATAAAATCATAAAACGTATTAACGTAAATACCAGTTCTTCGAGAAATTAACTCTATTTGACCTGAATAATCTTGCCTTAAAGTTAAAGAAAATAAAAAAAAAACACGGTGTATGTTCGGAGAACGACATAATTTCAGACGGATTGATCGCGATCCAATATCTTTACAATGGTGTGTATTTTTGTCACTGAATGGAAGATTTTAAAAGGCAGCCACACCTCCATCTGGCCGGGTGAAAGCGTCACCAGGGACCTTAATGAGATGCTCGATCATTATCACGTCTTGTTTCCCTCCTCGTAACTTGGTCAAGCACGTAGGCAGTTATTTACGATTTCAAACCAGCCGTAAACGCAGCACAATGCAGGGGAATTGATTGAAAATGCCACCACGCTTGACGTAACAAGATTTTTATGCAAATTTACATCGTTTGATGGGCAATTACAGGTTATTATTGCGAAGGGTTCGGTGTTTTTTAGTATGCTGCTTTTACAATTTGTTCTAAAGGTTAACGTGGTGATTCAGTGGCTTAAGAACATTTGATAAAAATAGCAACGAAATAAAAAAGTCATTTTGTAAGAAATATAATGAGAAATTTTGTAAGTGTTGGGATGTTTGAATTTATGTTAGGCTGTTAGCCGATTTCGCAATGATGGCTGAACGGATTTAGATAAAACTTGGCATATAGATAGAAAAAATCTGGATTGAGACATAGGATACTAATAGCCAAGTTTTGCGTCCCCTGGGTTAATATTTACAGTTTAAACAAAAATAAAGGGCGCTGTCCATCAACGTTGAAGTAGATATCTCGTTTTTAAACATGACGCGTCAAATTCGTCTGCAATCAATAGATGGCACTGTCCGATTGAAAGTTGTGATTTAAAAATGTTATCGCAACCTTTTTTCACGCAAAACTCTAAGATGTAAATGTTTCTCGTTGTATTTGTGACACGGGCGGAGCGGCGGCTTAAGGCTTGTAGTAATACAATAAGCAAACTCTGCCGCGTGACCGTTATAAAGATAACATCTATCTATGCACCCTATAACTACCTACTTTACGATTTTCGAACATAACAAGGGATTCACAAAATTTCATTAAAAAAATCAACTTTAGTTTTTATAACACACAGAATACATTCCTTTCAAATTAAAATACTATTCCCAAAACCCGAACCCTCATGAAATTAAATGTTCAAATTCACGTCTTTTCGTCCCCACAGTTCATGTGCAAATGAGTTCAAAAAAGCGCGGGGCGTGCGCCGGCGCCGATGCGGAAGAGCGATCAAAGATCAAAGATGGCGGACGTGTAATTAGGCAGCGCTGCGCGTGATGCGGAGGGCAATAAGGGAGGAATTGCTAATGTGATTGATAATTAGAGTTTAGCCGTGTCGGGAATGTTCAATTTCAAAGAACAAAATTTGTTGCGTATTTTCAGGCTAGGGTTGAGGTCCCCGGAGAAAACTGGAGAAGCAAATTTTTTACCACATAATATTACCCTTCATTATTTGTCATAAACATATTTTGCTCTCTACAAGGTCTTCAGCACACAGATGAGGGAAATTGGTTGGCAGACAAAGACAATCCTTACTAATAAGTAATAAACCACAAGTAACTCTGTCTGTCTGTCTGAAAATCGAAGTTCATATCGTATTGTTTCGCTCACTCTCGTATTTAATACTATTAGCGTGAGTGAGATGTCATAGTGATACAAAATTTAAATTTTGAACTTCGTAATTTAAGTGATGGCGCTATCGCAGACGCAATAATCCGGTCAAAAATTAAAACTGATTATGACGAATTTATGACTGAACGACGTTTATATTCAGTCATACAAACAAAATAAATGCAAGAACTATGAAAATTGATCACAAGATAAGGTACGTAAAGGGATCCTAATAAATTGCACTCCGATGACATCTTCTAATATAAAAAATCTCGTGTCACGGTGTTTGTTATCGAACTCTCCGAAACAGCTTGACCGATTTTTATATAAAACTTTTTTCTCCATATTTGGTTGGTCTGAGAATAGGTCGTAGGCTACTTTTATACCCGTATTCTTCACCGCGGACGAAGTCGCGGGCAACAGCTAGTACTCATATAAAATCTTTTGTCAAAGCGATGTACGCTCTTAAACTTTTATAATCTTCACCGGAACTGCGCACCGTCGCCCGCGCACGCGCCAGCGTCGCGTGCCAGTTTACGATGCGCAGGTTAATGGCTGCTGTCAGTTTCATACAATTCATACACGGGAGATTCACATCGTGGGACACGTTTTTTATTAAATGAAAACATACAAGTTGGTGTAGCGTGTTGCTTTTTGGGTTGTGTAGCATATGGTTAAATAAAACAAACAAATTTAATTAACGCATCTGAATGAAGTACCTAGATATTATAAAAGGAAAAAAATACGTGTCAAGAAATGTGTGCTAATAGTACTTCTATAGGCTCATGTGTCTGCACATTTTTGTGTCACGTCATATTTAATGAAGTTTAACCATAAAAATACGGCACAACAATACAAGCTACTATCACAAAAATATGCCAGCTGCAAGAACTGCATTCATAGGTTTTTTTAGTCTGTTGTAGTGTCCCACTTCTGGGAAAATCCTATTGACCCCCACAGCTCCCGGTCTGGTGCAATGTCAAGCCAGTTCTTTACGAGTACACATCCAAATCGTTCCGCCATCTTCTTGGTCTGCCTCATCATCGCTGGCCGCTCTCTAGCACCGCCTTATCCAGCCCAGTCCCATTTTAGCTTAGCAGTATTTTTCCCCGTTTAAGTTAACTTCGTCCACATTCCCATTTTGTCAACTACCTAGTTCAGCGGCAATCCCATTTCGTCCACCAATCAATTCCCAATTCGTCCACATTCCCACTTCGTCAACATTTCCATTTCGTCCATACCTAAATCACAAAATAAAATCTTCCCTGAGAATTAAGCTTTGTGATAGCGAAAACCGCATTAAAATCGGCTAGGAATGTTGACGAAGTGGGAATATGGACGAAATGGGAATTTGGACAAAGTGGGAAAAGGACGGAATAGGAATATGGATGAAATGAGAATGTTGACGAAGTGGGATTGCAGACGAAGTAGAAATGTGAACGAAATGGGAATGTGGACGAAGTGAACCTAAACGTTTTTCCTAACGTCGGCTATGCGTGTTATTGATCGCAGCATTGTGTTCCGCATTCTATCTAGTCTTTTCAGACCTAACATGCTGCATACACGGCCTAAATTGAAGATAGTTTGCATATTTAAAAACCAAAGAGTTGAGTATGGCATATTTTTACACTTACATTTCCTTCAAAAGAACGAGATAGGTATTTCTCGTATAATTAAAAGGAATAATAGTTTACTCATAAAGAGCTGAATCAGTGTTGGTGAACACGGGTGATCTCCTGAAAGTATTCCGCTAGTTAATTTCCTCGAGACCAAAGTTTCGTGGCACGCCCGCGATGTACGATGAAAATTTTGATAAGGTTTTGTACCAGTATAAGTAGATAAGTATTCACGAAGATTTAGATCTAACGTAGGCAGTTATAAAACGCAATGTGCCTTTTTTAGTCTGTTTTCCGTCATAGCTAGGTTTTTTTATTAGAATTCAAAATTAGAGGAGGGGTACAATTTTTATGGAGATCATTAAAAAATCACTTTGTCAAAAAATCCTACATCTTTAAAGAAAACCGCTTTTCTATTTTGACAAACTGGAATAAGTACCTACGAAATTCTCAAACTCATCCTAGATTTTCATTTATGTTGCAGAAAAAACACCCGCGCCTACTTTAATTTCTCTAAACCTAGTGGTTGAAATTTTGAGGTTGTATTTGACCGTAATAAATAATATATAAAATAGCCATGTCACAAACGTTATTTCGAGAAAGTGTGCATTTTGGAAAAGTGTTCTTTTTGGGCAAATGCACGAATGGTGAAGTATAAATTTTGAGAAAGCGTCAATTTTAATTTTGATGTCTGTGTTGACTTTATTTTATTTAGAAAATTTTATGTGATTTCTGCTCAGAACAACAAGCTTTCTCGATCCTACTAGGAGAACAAAAGTGTCCTAAGTTTATTTTTTCCGTTGAGTTACCATTTCAAAGTCAAAGTCAAAGTCAAAATTCTTTATTCAATTTAGGCATCAATTTTATTGATGCTCCTATGAACGTCGAAGAATCTACCACCGGTTCGGAAAAAAACCCTGTTGAGAAGAAACCGACAAGAAACTCAACAAGGTATATTTTTTCAATCAGATCTATTTCTTATAGACTTTATATGACCGTAACTAATATAAGAATCAGAAGTTACATGGAAATTTTCGGACACTGTTTTGCGCATAGTAGGACCAAAGAGCAATAGAGCGCAGCATATTAGGTGTGAAAAGGCTAGATAAAATCCGGAACACCACGCTGCGCTCAAAAACACGCATAACCGACGTTGGGAAAAAGACTGCTAAGCTAAAATGGGACTGGGCTGGACATGTCTGTCGCATGCACCCACAAAGATGGGCTCACACGGTCACTTGGTGGGTGCCGGAGAACGGCCAGCGACGACGAGGCAGACCAAGAAGGAGATGGCGGGACGATTTGGACGTGTACGCAAAGGACTGGCCTGACATTGCGCCGGACCGGGAGTTGTGGAGGTCAAGAGGGGAGGCCTTTGCCCAGCAGTGGGACACTATAACAGGCTAACAAAAAAAAAAAAAAATCAAAAAAGCTCGTGATGCTGAGCAGAAAATACATAAAAATAACCAAATTAAAAAGTCAATACAGACAACAAAATAAAAATTGGCCCGATAGGGAAAGTGACCGTTTTGAACAATTTAGTTTTACGAGCCAAGCCATCAGAAACAACCGCATCCTCCTTACTCTCGCATCATAGCGGGGGTACAAATTGGACCCAAGTTGCGGTCTTCATTTCCTGCGCCCGGGTTTTGAGATGAAAAGGATTTTTGCTCGTCATTACGACTCTTTTTAGGAAACTTGCCGGCCGTGTTTTGTTTCCAGCATCGATATACCTACGTCCAGCATCGAGATGGAGGTTTTTCTTGGTAAGTTTACGTTGGCAAAGTTCAACGATCGGAGAAATTGAATTTGTACGAAGACATGAGAGTACTTAGAATTATTTGGAATCGTTTTATTTGTTAGCTTCCCAGAAGACAGAAATATCGGAATCGAATCAATTGCAAGCATGATCAATTTTATTTAACAATCGAAAAAGAAATATATTTTTTTTTCAATAACAGTTAATAATGGTAAAGATTGATCATGTAACTCTAGTAAAAAGTGAATTAGAAAATTTTATGGGTTGTATTTCCTTGGAGAACTAATGTCGCAATTTTATTATGTTTTCATAGATTTTACTGCATCTGTAGTTTTTTTCATTTTTGAAGCACAATCTCAGCAATGAACCATTTTTCAGAGTTGCATAATTATATTAGCTATAGACAGAACCGGGAAAATATATTAACCTTTTGATTAACAAATATAGAAGCTTCTTTTTATTATCCGATAGTTTCGTGGGTCTGAGGTTATGTCAATCCATTGCACACGTTGAAGAAATATCTACTCCCATTATGAAAACAGCATCCTATATAATTTCCGCTCAACAATTTCACTCACCTACATTTTTTTTATTTATAGCATCAACTATAAGCCATTCGTTTTGGTCGGGACGTTTTTCCTCAATCGTCAAAATAAGGTGAAAATTTTCCCCCTATTTCTGTCCCAATTCGCCCGATTGTCGGGTAACTTGGCAATCGGGTATTCAAAGGAAAATTATTTCGCAAGCAATTATAGGGATGGAGCGAGAAACGGGCAGGAAGGGGTTAAAGTGGGGCATGCCGTGGTGTTGCCATGTGCTGTTTTGATAAATTGACGACGCGCTCTGTAATTTTAAAACATATTGCCAGTATGTAGCATAGAGTTTTTTTTCTTTTTTCATCAATCATTTTGTCATATTTATTTTGGTAAGTTATCTTATCTCTCTTTTGTTTTTAAAGGTTACTTTGGTATAAGGGTCATTCTAAAATTTTGCGCAGGTAAACTTGTCCCACCCTAAAAAAAGTTGTTTCCGGTTACACTGTCTATTTTCTGCGGTTATTTAAGTGAAATGATTGATGATTGTAATCAGCAATATATCACAGATAATTATTGACTATCGCAATCAAAAAAAGATTCTTAGTATTTCTGTAATATATGTAATAATGCGTGGTAACAGAGTGGTAGCTCCATACAAATAGTAACAGAGTGTTCTGCCTAAAATTTTAGAATGACCCATAATCGTTATGACATTAAGCTGCATAAATTAGTTTTTCATTGTTATCTCGGAAGTTAAATTAATGATTTACAATGACAACGTTGTTTAGAAAAAGAAATAGCCACTTCAGTGTTATGGGTAATAATAATAATATTATGCCAAGTGAGTCATACGTTTTCATAACAGGATAACTTATAACCATAATTGGTTGGTTGAAAATGTTGAAATCTAGGTCTCACTTCGCTATCCTTGGCGTGATGTGAATTTATCAATTGATGCAATTGGTCGATTCTGCACGTCTCCACTGCTCCGCTTCAATGAAAGCGCACGCTAATAAGCGTTTATTAACACAATGATTTCAATTTACTCGTAATTTCCAATTAATTCGCAACTGTGCGAAGTGAGTTCGAGACAACAGTTTTAAATTGTTTAGTACCCAAGTTAAATTAAACTAAGCAAGATTTCGAAACAAAAGCGTGATCACGAAAACGTTATCCTTTGTCTTTGTAAACGTTCTCCAGAACAATAATCAACACTTCATACAAATACCTTAGCACTTCTAGTACCTTTAGCAGCCCTTGACGGGGACCCCTACCCCTACACCTACCCCGGGGTTCAATTGCTTGATTAATACAAAGTCGTCTATTATTTTAATGGAGGTATCTGGGTTTCCCGATTTATGAAAATTAATCATTTCCTGGAGGAGAATGGCTTTTTTGAGGTTTGTAATTGGGAGTTTCGTTTCGTATTCTTTGTTATATTACCAATGATGTTCGAATTCTTAACTAGGTGTCTAATTAGATTCAGTTTTTAGAAATACACGAAGGAAACGGCGCAACAACGGAACAAGCATGGCCTATAATTTCGTCATATTATAATACAGATGTGAAGCTTCAAAAAACTCAAAGGTTCAAATCCACGGCCCACTGCTTACATGGCCATAGGTCCAAGATCTTTGGTGTTGCTTCCAACACCTACCTACCCTACACCATATTCAAATTTCAGAATTGCGTGCTTAAATCCCATTACTTCGTTCGGCCTGTCATACTAACGTATAAACGGGTCAAACGGCGCGGGAGATCGGGGCCGGCGGCCGGGCAGTCCTCCGGCTTCCGGTGTCCGGTGACGTCCGCGCATGTAATGATTTGGAAAAGGATAAAGACTACACCTTTGAGCCCACTGCACGAATATCCACGTGAGAGTAGAACAAGTATTTAACGACCACTTTAGCCTAGTTGGTAGTGACCCTGCCTACGAAGCAAGAGGTCCTGGGTTCAAATCCCGGTAAGGGCATTTATTTGTGTGATGAGCACGAATATTTGTTTCTGAGTTATGAATGTTTTCTATGTATTTAAGTATTTATTTATCTATATAAGTATGTTTATCGTCGTCTAGTACCCATAGTACAAGCTTTGCTTAGTTTGGGACTAGGTCGATTTGTGTAAGATTGTCCCCTAATATATATATATTTTTTTTTTATGTTAGAAAGGCCAGACAAACGAACTAGTGGGTCACCTGATGTTAAATGATCACCACTGTCCATAGACACCCGCAGCGCTTTACGCGATGCCAGTGCGTTGTCGGCCCTAAAGAAAAGGGAACAGGGGAAGGGGGCGAGGGAGGGGAAGAGGGAAGGGGTGAGGTATTGGGCCCCCGGCACTCTCACTGACCGTACGAAACGCAAGCAGGATTACTGCTGCTTCACGCCGGTGTTCTGTGAGAGGGTGGTACTGCCCCGGACGAGCCGGCCCATTCGTGATGCAGCGGCTAGCTACAACATGGCTCTACCACTACTAAAATTATTATTTATTTATTTTAGTATAAAGCGTCGGTGATAAAAAAATGGGAGTCCAAGACAAACAACAATGACAGCCGTTAGTACATTTGTGTAGTTTTACAAGCGTGTCATCCACTATGAGTTTCCTGTTTCAACCTACACGATGATTTTTAATCAGGAACCAATTTTTCTAGATCAGTTTTCAGTATCGACCACGATTAAGTCGCAGTTAAATGAAAAAAGTCTATTTTTTTAAAGCATTCATATGACTTTAAACATGAAACTACCGTGAGACTAACTCATAGTGAAAATTAACGGATCACTCACGTCTTAAACGAGTTTAACTCGACATGTTTCGGGCTAATCCGTAGCCCTTCCTCTCGGAGTCGCACGACACGGCGGCTGCCAAACGCGCACTGATAGATATTTCGTCATAATTTATTGAATCAGGCGTTACTTTGCGGAGGTCCATATTAATGAACTAAAACAATTACTTTGCTCACCCGCGACCTTACAATAGTTACGTTTATGCAAGAAATGTGCGTTCATGCAGTTCCTCCACCTCCACACTGTACGAACACACACAAATCACATAAACCCAACCATCACCACCACCAAGCTACACTGACGCGTTTCGAACTCAACCAGAGCTCATCTTCAGAGTTACCACAACCGTATGCTATGCTACCAAACGTTAAACTTGTTAAAAGTGCGTGCTATGGATGCGTGCGATGCGTGCTATGGATGGTCGCGAGTCGTGTAGCAATGTCCCCCCTCACCGCGCTGCCGCTCCGCGCGCCTCTGTTGATACATGGCATAGCTCGAGCTGCGCATCTTCTTCATACAGCTGCCTCGCGGCTGCTCATCTACATAGCGCATCTTCCTCGCACAGCTACATAGCTTAGCATTGGTGGAAACGGTCACACAGTTTCGTAGCGTAGCTTTCACATCTTCGCAGCATAGCTGCATAGCACATCTCTGGTGGAAAGGCACCCTAAGGCTATGCCTTTACTTCACCCACTTCGCTTCGCTACGTTCAATTGAGGTCTAAAGCATTTTGAATCATCGTTTTCACCACTTCTTTCTGTCATATAGGATGAGGGTAGAAGGAGATCAAAATCAAGAAACATCTCTCTTTACTTTAACCGCGGAATTTCATATTTGCATGTCTGTTACTGTGCCCAACAATTTTTTCGCTTTCATGTTCAATTTGTAGTTAAGTAGTAATAAAGATATTGTATTGTGCCTACGAAATATTATTTTCTAAGTTCTTTGTCGTGCAGGCAGACAGTCTTGGTAAAAAACTTGTGTAAAAAGTATCCTCTGTTGAGTATTTGCGAAATAACCTGCTGTTTTTTTTACGTTTTTCATGACAGCGAGCGACAGCTACGCCTTTTCACCAGTGGTTAGACGTACAGCCTCTCAAGCGTAAGCTATAAGTTTTTCGAAATTTATGTGCGAATTTACATTTAGAATTATTTACCATGAGATGAAGGAAAATATAGCCAAAGAAACCAGAACTCTCCTGCGAAGAAATTCAATGGTGTGTGTGAATTTCCCGATCCGCACTAGGCCCTTCTGGGAACTACGGGTCAACCCCTCTCATTCTAAGAAGAGGTATTTGTGCCTTACAGTGGAAGGTATATCCAGCTTCAGTATTTTCCATCTAGCATGCAACTTAGTGTGACTTTAGCCGAATGCGGAGTGTGAAACTGTGGACCGCATATGAATCCAAATGGAAGCGCGACTACGCGATTACCTGCGTTGCATTACCAGAGCTATTCCAACCAGGGAATAACCGGGATGCTGTAGTGATTGCAAAACCGATAGGCCATTAACCTATTTACAAAGTTTGAACGGTTTAGATCACCACTGACAGGTATTGGACGTTCAACTAAGTAAATAACATGCGTAAATGTTATCAAGACATCAGATAGACTGACAGTGTAGCGGCATTAATAGGGTTCCGATGGGTACGGGACCCTAGAAAGTCATCAATGTAGCACACCGTTAACCTGTTAATGAAACTTGTAAACTTTGCCCAGCCAAATTATACAGCCAATAGAATCAATAAGATACGGCCCAATCAGCAGAGGCCACGTTTCAAGAACAAACGGGCAAATCGAGTTAACCTTTGTTGATTGCCGTTTTCCCTTTATTAAGGCTCTGTGTACCTACAAAGGTAGCGTCCTTATTCTGCTGAGAGGATTTAAGGGCTATAAAAAGAGGATAATAAATCGTAAAAATACGAAAAAAAAGGAAAAGGTATCGACGGTGCTAGTCGGGATCTACGTTTCTTAGCTCATGGCATGTCGAGCCAAGGAGATGCCGTTACTCGCCACTTAAGGTACCAACATCATCATCATGTCCAAAAGAAATCCACTGCTGGACAAAGACCTCCCCCAAAGAGTTGCCAACGATCAGTCCTGCGCCGCCCGCATCCAAATGGTTCCAGCAACTTTTACTTTATTTTTCTTTTACTTTTTTTTTGTTGGACCAGTTCCCACGTCACGTCTTCCGGGTCACAGTAATCACTCTAGAACGTTCTAGCCCATCCGCTGTCGATTCTATGAGCAATGTTCCCACTAACGGCAGAAGTTAATATACCATTATTTTCTCACAGTATAGTATTAATAAAGTTTGCTCAAACCTTATCCTTGCAATTGTAAAAATCCTTAACTTATCATTTTTGGCACTTACTTACTCCCCAAAACATACATTACAGTTATTTACTTGGTTATTGTATTGTGTCCTAGAGTGAAGACCGCGTTTGGGAAAGCGTAGTGTAAAGCTGCGTACGTGTACAGTGTACGCGTACATGGCGTACGGACATGGCGTTCCAGGACACGCAAGCCCGGGTACGCGTACCCGAGTGCGCGCAGTCCGTACGCAGCTTAAGACTGATGATCTTAGAAGGACAGCTGACAGCGGCTGGATGAGGGAAGCCTAGGCTCGCGAGTGTTGGTGCATCATAAAGCGAGGCCTACGTCTAGCAGTAGATAGATAGATAGACTTGATGATTGCATTGGTATCAGAGCTCTATAAAGGTACCAAATTTAAAGTCGATCGGATAATTGGAAGTGAGTAAAAATGCTAAAGTTTAGTATTTGAGTAGTAAAAAGTGAACATAAGATTTACCGTAAGGTTGGTTTTCTTTGACCCAGGTGGGAAAATTTGACCATTGGATTCCAGATTTGAAATTGTGACACATATTATGGTTGGTTTTTGCTGACCGCCCATGTTTTTGTGTTTCTTATTACTCTTATTGGACTTCTATAGGTATGTAATTTTTAAATATATGGGCCAAAGTTAACCTCCATCGGGTTAAAATACCTTACGGTAGGTGCCACTAAAAAGAATCGGTTAAGTTAAATTTACATTAACTTTACAAGCTTACCAGAAGTTTTAATAAAAATCAATCTAGAGTCGAATTCGGAAGAGGAACCCTGACATCATCAAAGCGCTATTACGCCGCCATAATACCTATACCACTTTACCTTTAATTAACATGTCAATAATGTATTGCATTACACTCGATTACGACCACGTATTGATTAATTGAGACGCAAATAGATTCAGCAGCGAGATACATAATATGTGATTCCGTCTCAACGTTAGTTTCCGCATAATGCGTAAATTGAATCTACATAATTATAATACTACTAGCTGGCCACAACGGCTTCACATGGATATACTAATGAAGAAAATGAGACGATATTTGCATTGCGTGAATTCTCTTAAGAAACCGGCCATGAGCGTGTCGGATACGCCCAGGGTACCGCAGTCGTTACGAAAAAATGCTTACATATTTTATTAATTTTACTATAATTATACTGTCCGTATTAAACAAGCAATATTTTTTGGTCATGCTGCTATTTACTCTTAATCTTCTAATAATTCTCAAGAAAACTTACTTAGCTGTTATTTTATTAGTTTAACTTGTTAATTTTGGCATATTTCCTCTCATCCTGATTTTTTTTCAAAATTTTTATACCAACAGTTTAACTTTTAGAGGTAGACGACGTAGATAGACGACGCTCGATTTTAACAAAACATCGAAAAATCGTCTTCACTACATTGAAATTATTTTAAAAGACCTATTCAACGATATTCAACACTGTAATACCTGGTTTACACTCGCGTACGAGTGTACGAGCCACGAGACGAGAGTGTGAACAGGCGCGCCTCGCGCCTCGTCTCGTGATTTGCCTTGATTTTGAGGCTCGCGTCCGGAGCGAGACGACGAGGCGAGGCGCGAGGCGAGGTGACGAGGCGAGAGTGTAAATCAGGTATAAGGTTAGACGAGAAAAAAATCACCCCCACTAGTTACTACGGGAGGTACCTACCCAAAAAAATATTTCTTCTACATTTTTTTTTTCATTTTCGTTTTGTCTTTCTTTGTTTTTTTTTCTTTGGATAATTGAGCTAAGCCGGGGACGGACGGACCTACAGACAAACATGGCGAAACTATAAGGGTTTCGTTTTTGCCATTTTGGCTCCGGAACCCTAAAAATGAAGACAGTGGTTGGGGACCACCACCATTTTATGAGCTGTCATAACACGAGTCCTTAATAGATTTTATTTGCTAATTATTTGTTTTAAAGCAACTTAAAATACTTATTTTAACGACCGCTTTAGCCTAGTTGGTAGTGACCCTGCCTACGAAGCAAGAGGTCCTTGGTTCGAATCCCGGTAAGGGCATTTATTTGTGTGATGAGCACGAATATTTGTTCCTGAGTTATGGATGTTTTCTATGTATTTAAGTATTTATTTATCTATATAAGTATGTTTATCGTCGTCTAGTACCCATAGTACAAGCTTTGCTTAGTTTGGGACTAGGTCGATTTGTGTAAGATTGTCCCCTAATATTTATTTATTTTTATTTATTTAAAATCTAATTTTGCTGTTAGTTTTATGGCGTCCTTTACCCTATTATGCTCAAAAATTTCGGTGAGGGAATTCTAGACATCCCGCTTTAGCTCGGCCTAACTCAAGCCCGCGCAGCAAAACGCTATCATGTCGTGAAATAAGTATAGTGGTGGATCCGCATAGCTGGATCTAATTTATATTTTGACTTATAATGTATCGATAACTGGTTATAAACGGTCAAAGTTTAGGAGGTTATAACTTTATCACCAGATGTATGAAACTGCTAGTTCTCGCTTTTCTTTGTGTCTTCTTTCACTATTTCACAGTGCTCTTAAACATAATATACGTTTATAACATGCGTGTGCGAAGTATATTCATAATCTGGGTTCATGAATAATGTAAAGTGTAATAGAGTTCGTATGTTAGTTTTAAGTGCCAATACACGTTGATCTCAAATAATCTGACGCGAGCTTTAGATAAAAACAAGAACATTGACTATCGAATTTTGAAAGAGTGTCAATAAATGCAACCTACTCGATGAAGATGCTATGAGACGAAACGGATGCGACCAACGAGACCAGTACCTCTGCCATGAGTTTACACTAGTTCACAGTGACCGTACTCGCTAGCGACGGCGTAAATGATTTGTATGGAGAATTGTACTTCCGTAAGTGACCGCTAGAGGCGCTGTACAATTCTCCATACAAATATTTTACGCCGTCGCTAGCGAGTACGGTCACGTAAACTAGTGTAACCTCATGGTAGTGGTACAGAGATGAACACAGACCAGACAAAACGGCGATATACCTAAACAAACACCGAATACTACCCTACCTGTGTACAGCCCACGGGTTCAAGTGTCGTGTTGGACGCACAATGAGAGCAGCTTTCCCGACAATGTCGCAATTTATCAAACGAGCCACATTGTTGCTCCCCTCGTACTCGGCGTTGCTCAGAACATAGGGTTGTAGATGCGTGGATGTTGGATGTGCGTTAGTAACATCCACGTGGTTGGATGTGGATCCACATGCCATAAAGAGGACTGAAAGGATACGAGGGAAGTTAATGACGATGGTAAATATAACACAGAAGATTGATGTACAATAATTTGATTCAGTCACTTAGTTACCTTGTGATGTTTTCGAAGTCTAGACTTAATAAAAAACTTATGTCAGAACAAAAACAAAACGATGAATATCCGTAAAGATCTAAAAACGCCAGGGCACCCAAAAGATTGTTGACGTACAATAGTTTGTCTCAAAGTTGTCTGCTGCATTGTTTTCGATCCTTCAGAATTTAATGAGAACAACGTCGAAGCACAAAAACAAAACTACATGGAAGCAAGTCAAGTAAAAATTTAAGAGAAAAACAAGCAACAAAACTCTACCTCTAAAGGGGGAGTAGACACAAGATTGTCATTTTCCGGATGTTTGGGCGCCGCAACGCCGCTCTATACGCATAAATACTTTTAATAATATGGAAAAGCTCGCAGGTGATGTTTTTATTAAATTTCTCGTGAGCACTCGACGAGAATCGGAACGAGTTTCGTCCAAGTTCGGGGGAGACTTTTTTTGCTCCGCACATTTCAATGGCGTAAACATTTACATTACTTTTTCGGATTACAAAAAAAGCTGAAATATTCGAGCTAAAGTGGAACAGCAATTTTAGGTTTTATTTCGAACACTGGGCAATTACAATGTTGTTACCATGTGTTTTTCAACACACGACTGTTTGCGTAGGCCTATACCTATAAAATGCGAATGTCATGCTTATAATTAACGATCATAGCGTGAATGTTATCGTCATTCAAATTTATCCAATCTAATAAAAGCTCGGTTCATAAAATTATGCCCATAGTTAGATTTTTTTTGTAAAGGTATGCTTTACAAAACTATAAAATGACTCTTTATCGAACATCACATAATTAGCCAAGCAGAAAACAAGCATTAAAAGAAAAAAATAATCAATAAGTATAAAATGTATCGCAAGTTATTTGTGTTTTACATATTTTATTATAGTTATAACAGTGACAATGTAAATCGGAGCATTAATTTGTCAAACGTAGTTTATTTAATCCAACGCTTGTCTAAAAACTAAGTTCGTAAATAACAAAACTTTTTCCGATTCCAAATGAAAGCATCAAAATGAAAATTATAAACAAATTAGACCGGAACAAATAAGGAGCGAGTGGAGACAATATTACAAAAGGAAAGAATAAAAGCAAGGTTTCAATAATAAATTATCAGAGGGGGCCTAGGGTGGTGCCTTGCGGGACTCCCGCCCGGCGCGGCGAGGCGTGAGGACCGAGGGACGACACCTCGCCGTCTTCCTTATTGTGTGTACTCGGCCTTGTGGCGCAAAGCGAATGCTCAAGCGGAGGTAACGGCGTGGCTATTGAAAAATAATTGATGAAATGCGAAATAAGGCTTCTTATATTCCTTCTATTCTCTGTTATTAGATCTTGTAAAAATATAAAGATTTTTTTAACATGCGCCATCTTAGAAAGAAGACAAATGGAGTAGAACAGAAGTCTATGGAAGTTTAAGTGTCGGACAAAAAAAAAAGAATAAAATGCCTGTTGACCAAATATTTGTGTAAACTCGTCAAAGTTATAATAATAATTGAAACATCAAAGAACTGAGATTTGTCCATAATCCAAATTTAATAAACAGGGTTCATATTGTCTGCTAAATGTTAAATATATAACTAACTAAACTAACTACCGGGGCGCAGTGACCCAAAGTGGGTCTTGGCCTCCAACACCAGATTACGCCACGCTTTGCGATCTTGAGCCAGCCCTTGCCAGTCCTCGACCCCGAGGTCCAAAAGATCATTCAGGACCTCGTCCCTCCAGCGGTACCTGGGACGACCAACCGGCCTACGTCCACTCGGTCGTCCCAAATACGCTCGCTTCACGGCTCGATCCTCTCCCAACCTTTCTACGTGTCCGAGCCACCAGAGTCTGGACGCCTTGGTCTCTCCAATAACACATATATATATATATTTATTTTATGTTAGAGAGGCCAGACAAACGAACTGAACCCGTGGGTCACCTGATGTTAAATGATCACCACTGTCCATAAACACCCGCAGCGCTTTACGCGATGCCAATATTACGAGTAGGCACGAGTACGTAAAGCTGTTAACGTTCATATCCCGACGACTATTCGCTCGTCGAGTGCTCTTGCTTGCCTTACCCGAAATATACTTATTTACTGTCTCCAGTGAGTGCAGAAGGGGTTTAAATATATGAGAACTAACATAGAGTAGGTATATTTATTCAAATATAAATTATTTTTCGGAATGTAGCGCGAACGTAACTGCCGAAAGTTATATTTACGCATCTAAGTTAAAGGACTCCTAAGAAGTTAGTGTTCGAGCGATACAATGTTGTCACCAGCACCACATGGCGCTTTGGTCGTTAACAGGTTACAAAGCTAATAAGCAAATAAACGGCAAGTTCAATGTCATTATTTGTAATTGAAAAAAAACCGTTAATAACACGGTTAAACTCCCTGCTACCTCAAAGAGCGATTTAACTATGTTACTTCTGTTCGATGCTCTCAGAACTTTCTTCTTACTGTCCCTCTTTCCAATTCTAAATTCTATGTGTACTCTTTTAAATGTCCAGGCTTTTCGGTTATGGAACTCCCTACCGATAGACCTACGGCGTGCTAAATCTTTGCCCATTTTTAAATCTATGCTTAAGCAACACTATCTTTTATCCTGTGCTTGAGAATTGTATTATTGTGCCCATTTATTTGCAAGTATATTGTGTATCACTTATTTATGTATGTTTTATGATGTGTATTATTAGATGTTTTCAGTTGTTTAGTAAAATGTTTGTTTTTTTTATTATTATTTATTAAATTTTATATTGCACCACCTGCTGAAATGCATTCCTTGCTTTCTTTCTTTTTTTGTAAGGTTGCCTGGAAGAGATCGCTTCGCCCATTGCTATTTTTTTTCATGTACTTATTTTTCTGTATTGTATTATTTGTGGTGTACAATAAAGAGTCATTGTATTGTATTGTAAACAAACCCTTTTTTAGGGTTTCAGAGCCAAAATGGCAAAACGGAACCCTTATAGTTGCGTCATGTTTGTCTCTCCGTCCGTCCGTCCTCGGCTTAGCGTAATTTTGCTTGGATATATGTAATAAATAATTACCCCAACAAAGTGATAAAATAAAAGGAAGAAAAAAAACTTTTTAAAGTGCTTCCCATAGACATTAAGTGGGGGTGATTTTTAGGGTTCCGTAGTCAACTAGGAACCCTTATAGTTTCGCCATGTCTGTCCGTCTGTCTGTCTGTCCGCGGCTAAGCTCAGAGACTGTTAGTACTAGAAAGCTGTAATTTGGCATGAATATATATATCAGTCACGCCGACAAAGTGATTACATAAAAAAAAAACTAAAACAATTTTTTTTAGGGTAGTTATTATTATTAGTAATTATCCCATAGACGTAAAGTGGGGGTGATTTTTTTTTTCTCGGTTAACCCTATAGTGTGGGATATCGTTGGATAGGTCTTTGAAAACCATTGTGAGGTTGCTAACATGATTTTTCTATTCAGTTATCTGTTTGCGAAATATTCAACTTTAAAGTGAAAAATTTCATTAAAATCGAGCGTCCCCCCCCCCTCTAAAATCTAAACTGTTGGGCGGAAAAATTTAAAAAAAAAACAGAATGGTAGTAAATATATCAAATTTACTAGGAAAATTATAGCGGCTAAGATTGCTTGGAAATTATTTGTAGTTTTAGAGTAAATAGTAGCCTAAGGTATAAAACATACCTAAACTTAGATGATTCCCTACACATACGAAATCCTTAGAAAAATATTACTTGATTTTTTCGTAGTGGCTACGGAACCCTACCTTGGGCGTGTCCGACACGCTCTTGGCCGGTATTAATATTATTTATTTTTTCTCATCTCGTCTAACCTTATGGTGTGGGGTATCATTGGAGAAGTCTTTTAAAATCATTATGAGGTTGTCCAGACGATTTTTCTATACAAGGATTCGTTTGCAAGATATTCAATTTTTAAATATTCAAAGGCTAACTGGAAGAGGTCCCTTTAAGGGATAAGTTCGCCCTTTTACATTGCATCTGTTTCACTTCTTAACTGCTAATTTTCATATTTTCAACCGACGAAAACAAAAGGAGGAGGTTCTCAATTCGACGTGTATTTTTTTTTTTTTATGTATGATCACGCATAACTTTTTACAGAGTAGTCCGATTTTGATGATTTTTTTTATTGGAAAGCGTATACCCCGAGGGTGGTCCCATTTAAATTTAGAAACAATATTCCTACCCTAAGGGTTGAAAAACAGGGGATGATTGATTGTTCAGTTACTGATTGTACTATATGACCACGCACAACTTATTACAGAGTAGTCGGATTTTGATGATTCTTTTTTTATTGGAAAGCGTATACCCCAAGGGTGGTCCTATTTAAATTTGGAAATAATATTCCTACCCTAAGGGTAGGAAAACAGGGGATGATTGACTAACTTTTTACAGAGTAGTCTGATTTTCATAATTCTTTTTTATTGGATAGATAGGGTATACCTTGAAGTTCGTATTATAAATTTGGAAAAAAAATTACCCCAAGGATGGAAAAAAAGTATAAAATAAAAACTTTTTAACAAAAAATGAAACCGCCGAAAAAACTGAACAGCAAAAAATAATACCTTTTTTGTTTGACCTTAATCTAGGTACCAGTTTGAAGTCGGTGCCTCAGCACGAGCCAGGAGGAGTGATAGAAGCCAATCAGGTAGACGATTATAGGTCCACTCCTCCTGGCTAAGTGCTGAGGCACCGACTTCAAACTGGTACCTAGATTAAGGTCAAACAAAAAAGGTATTATTTTTTGCTTTTCAGTTTTTTCGGCGGTTTAATTTTTTGTTAAAAAGTTTTTATTATGTACAGTAAAGAGTTTTACATACATAGGTAATATACATACAAATATTTTGTTAAAATCGAGCGTAACCCCTCTAAAAACCTAAACCGTTGGATTGAAAATTTTGAAAAAATTCATGATGGGTGTAAATATGTCAAATTAACAAGGAAAACTATAACTGCCAAGTTTGCTTGAGAATAATTAGTAGTTTAAAAGTAAATAGCAGCCTGTCCTATAAAATATACCTAAGTCCTTGGGAAGCTCCGTACAAAAAAAATATACCTAAGTACTTGGGAAGCTCCGTACAAAAAACAAAATACTTACTCTCTTTTTTAGGGTTCCGTAGTCAACTAGGAACCCTATAGTTTCGCCATGTCTGTCCGTCTGTCTGTCTGTCCGCGGCTAAGCTCAGAGATCGTTAGTACTAGAAAGCTGTAATTTGGCACGAATATACATATCAGTCACGCCAACAAAGTGGTAAAATAAAAAATAAAAAAATAATTTTTTTAGGGTACCTCCCATAGACGTAAAGGGGGTGATTTTTTTTTTCTCGACTAATCCTATAGTGTGGAGTATCGTTGGATAGGTATTTTAAAACCATTGCGTGGTTGCTAACATGATTTTTCTATTCAGTGATCTGTTTGCGAAATATTCAACTTTAAAGTGAAAATTTTCATTAAAATCGAGCGTCCCCCCCCCTCCTCTAAAATCTAAACTGTTAGGTGGAAAAATTTGAAAAAATTCAGAAGGGTAGTAAATATATCAAATTTACTACGAAAATTATAGCGGCTAAGATTGCTTGGAAATTATTTGTAGTTTAAGACTAAATAGTAGCCTAAGGTATAAAACATACCTAAACTTGGATGATTCCGTACACATACGAAATCCTTAGAAAAATATTACTTGATTTTTTCGTAATGGCTACGGAACCCTACCTTGGGCGTGTCCGACACGCTCTTGGCCGGTTTTTTTTTTTGTTTGCACTTGCTTAAATACTTACTTGTTGAATACAGATTAGTACACGTTGAACCTCGGGGCCCAATTATAAGCCAATACACTCCAAAACGAAAAAAAAAAACAAAAAGCAGAATAACAATAATATAGATATATGTATGAGTAGATGTACTATTTTTTGTTGCGTTTTAATTTTCTGATCCACTGTTGATGCACCACCTGCTGTAAACTAGTCCTTCCTTCTTTCTGGTAAAGGGTTGCCTGGAAGAGATCGCTCTTAAGCGATAAGGCCGCCTATTGCTTACCTTGTAACTTACTCTCTGTGTACCTGTTTTCTGTATTGCTTACTATTCCTGGTGTACAATAAAGAGTCATTGTATTGTATTGTATTGTATTGTATTGTAATAACGTCTGACGAGCGCAACTTTGCCCTAAGTAAGGACGCGTACACGTGAAACTTTCCAGATACAATTTAGCCTTATTAGCATTTGTGCTAAGACAAAGAAAGGACGGAATGCGGACGCGCCCTTACAGTGTTACCAGTTATAATTGAAGATTTACTCTGACTTATGCGTTTTTCCTGTTTCGTTCCGAATTTTCACTACTTTTAATAAATAAATACACAAGGCCTCTTACATCTTCACAGATGATTTAAGCAGCGTCTATTTGAGAGAGGCAACGCCGTTCGTGACTGTAAAGTCCGATCCGAGAGCGGCACGTTCGCCCGCATTTTTGGCACACGAACTGAGGGCCCGGCGACAAAGCAGAAGCTGCATCGTGCCCGCGCCCGTAAATAAATAAATAAATAAATAAATATTAGGGGACAATCTTACACAAATCGACCTAGTCCCAAACTAAGCAAAGCTTGTACTATGGGTACCTAGACGACGATAAACATACTTATATAGATAAATAAATACTTAAATACATAAAAACAGAAAATCACAGTATACAAAACATTTTCATTTGAACACGTTCTTATTTATTTATTTGTTGTTGTATTCTGGGCAAAGCTTTTATTTAATGGCCCTTAGAGTCAAATTTTATATGACAAATTTAATGCACTCCTAGTAATCGTATTGACTTTTTTGGTAGCAAGTGCAAAGTCCTCGAAGAAAAAAGTATTGTAAGTACAGTAAAGTCAGGTTTTTTGCCCCTGAAGGGTAAACTTGGACATTGGAATTAACCTCGGTGCAAGTTTTATTCATCATCATCATCATCATCCCAGCCTATATATATATCCCACTCTGCAGGGCACAGGCCTCTTCTAAGAATGAAAGTGCTTGGGCCGTTCATGGGTCGTCGTGGTTTTATTATTGCATTGAAATAAATCGATGCATTTTCATATGGTTCACGTTTGTATGTTTTTTACTATATGTGGTTTTTGTCCGGGCTTATTTACTCTTCAGTTGGTCAAAGTATCACCTTAGGGTATCGGAAAAAATAACATATATAATTAGTTATTTATTTAATACCAAATTGCTGCTTTTCAGTCTGTTAGGGTTGGCAACATTGCCCTTATCTCCGCCATGTGGGCCCTGATTGATCACGGAAGGTTAATATTTGAGATTAATCCAAAGAGGGAATGATTCATCTTCAATCGTGGACAAAACGTAAGGAGATCAAAAGAAATGTAACTCTAATTAAGGCATGCCCGTGTGAAACACGAGTCTGTAAAATGTAAGCGATTTTAAATTGAATAATATTTGGGAGGAACTAGCTTTCGAAGTTTAATTATTCTCTTAGTGGCAAATGGACAATATTTGTTTTTGGAAAATTCGCATACACCATTTCGAATGTCTTCGCTAGTGTGTGCAGGTTTCCTCACGATGTTTTCGTTTGCCTCAAAGCTCACGGTAAATTCCAAATTTCCCACATAAATCTCGATAAACCCAGGGGTACTACCCCAGGCTTGTACGGTCAAGGACTTCATGAGCCACCATGGAAACATTTCACAGCCAACGTCGTAGTGACATCGCATTAATTAACAAGGGAAGTCGTAATGACTTTTCTTTTGAAAAGGTTCCATGGTGGCCTACGGTTGAAGTTCATTATTTGCACGTCATAATACAACGAGGTCGACTTTCCCTTGCAATAATAATGATGACAGTGACTAAAATTTCACTCAGTTTGAAAAGTCAACCTTAACGATATTCAGATCTCACAGAAACTTTTGTCAAAACTGGAAGACCGCTTTCTAGGCCGACCGTACCCACGACCCTCTGCTACAAAGGACTAAAGTCAAACCACTAGGTTAGACTCTTCAAGGGTTGCCAAAATAGTTAGTTAAGAAGTCGCTAGAAATGTTGAAAAAAATTATCATTTTTAGGGTTCCGTACCCAAAGGGTAAAAATGGGGACCCTATTACTGAGGCTCCGCTGTCCGTCCATCTGTCTGTCTGTCCGTCTGTCACCAGGCTGTATCTCGAGAACCGTGATAGCTAAAGAGTTGGAATTTTCACAGATGATGTAATTCGGTTGCCGGTATAACAACAGATACTAAAAAATGGAATAAAATAAATATTTAAGGGGGCTCCCATACAACAAACGTGATTTTTTTGCTCGTTTTTGCTCGATATTGATAACGGCAACAGTTAGATGCTTGAAATATCCACAGAATATTTAATTATATATTGACTGTAAAAATAAATCATAAATAAAAGTATTTAAGGGGGCTCCCATACAACAAACGTGATTTTTATAGATAACTAGCTTTTGCCCGCGACTTCGTACGCGAAGACAGTAACGTTAGTTGTTTGGATGAAATTTGGCACACAGGTAGTTTATTACATGGATTAGCACATAGGATAATGCCAGGAAAATGCAAAGTTCCCGTGGAATAGGAATAAGTGAATTCTATAGCCGCTAAGCCGTGGTTAACGTGGTTTGCACCTTTGAGTTTTTCCGAATTCATGTGCTAAATTACGTTTAAAGTTTACCATGAGCTTTATAGTGATGGAAAACATCGCGAGGAAAGCTGCACACACCTGAGAAGAAATTCAGTGGTGGTGCAAGTTCCCAAAATGCACTGGGCCCGCGTGGGAACTACTGCCCAAGTCCACTCTTTCTGGGAAGAGGCCTGTACCTGATTGAAACAGGCTTTTGTAGGCCTGTACCTGATTGAAACAGGCTTTTGTAATCCCGAGAAAGTGCAAAGTAAAGTTCCCGCGGGATAGAAACACCTTTTTGACCTATTTTGAAAATCAGAGACAATGTAGCTTTATATTAGTGAAATCATTTTTACAATCAGCCCCTATATTAAATTCACTTATTTCTATCCCGTGGGAACTTTGTATTTACCCGTAGAAAAGTAGCCTAGGTATGTCAATCAGGGATACTGTAGCATACTATTAGTGAAAGAATTTTTAAAATCAGCCCCAAATTTGGATTGACTTACTTCTATCCCGCGGGATTTTTGCATTTTCCCGAAGAAGAATAGTCTATATGAATCAGGAAAAGTGTAGCTTTCTATTGGTGAAAGAATTTCTAAATCAGCCCCGATGTTGAATTCAGTTTTTTCTATCCCGTGGGAATTTACATTTCCCCGATGAAAAAGAAGCTTGTCAATCGGGGATAGTCACATCATATCATATGAAAGAATTTTTAAAATCAGTGCCGAAGTTGAATTTACTTATTTCTATCCCGCGGGAATTTTGTATTTTCCCGGAAAACGTACCCTATGTCAATCAGGGATACTGTAGCTTACTATTGGTGAAAGAATATTTTAAAAGCGGCCCCGATGTTGAATTCACTTATTTCTATCCCGCGGGAATTTTGTATTTTCCCGGAAAAAGTACCCTATGTCAATCAGGGATACTGTAACTTACTATTGGTGAAAGAATATTTTAAAAGCGGCCCCGAAGTTGAATTCACTTATTTCTATCCCGCGGGAATTTTGCATTTACCCGAAGAAGAGTAGTCTAGACTAATCCGGAATAGTGTAGCTTTCAATTGGTGAAAGAATTTTTAAAATCAGCTCCGAAGTTGAATTTAATTTTTTCTCTCCCGTGGGAATTTAGTATTTTCCCGAAGAAAAAGTACCCTATGGCATTCGAGGATAGTCATATCACATAATATGTAAGATTTTTTGAAATCAGCCCCGAAGTTGATGTAATTTATTTCTATCCCATGGGAATTTTGAATTTTCCCGGATAAAAAGTAACCTATGCCAATCAAGGATAGTGTAACTTTGAAATGGTAAAAGAATTTTTAAAATCGGCTTAATAGTTTCAGAGATTCCGCTACAAACAAAGAAACAATGAAAGTTTAGATATTTCCCTATCCCGTGGGAATTTCGAAAAATCCTTCCTTAGTGCACCTCTACAATACTCAAGGTACATGTATGCCAAATTTCAAGTCTCTAGCACCAGTAGTTTAGGCTGTGCGTTGTCTGTCAGTCAGTCAGTCAGTCAGTCAGTCAGTCAGTCACGGTACTGTTTTATATGTATAGATTGTACGGAACCCTTCGTGCGCGAGTCCGACTCGCACTCGGCCGGTTTTTTATTTTTTTTACGGACTCCAAATTTTATGAAATTAATGAAAAATTTATGAAACAAGTCGCTGAATTATACGAAACGCTTGAAAAAAAGTAGCTAATGAATGATCAAGTCCCAAAATCACTAGATTTGTATAGGGACTAACTCCCAAAGTTGGCAACATTCAAAAATTTCTCCATCAAAACATACCAAAGGCCACGTGCGTGCCACCAAGCGTGTGTGACAATGTCCACTGTCATGTAAGTTTACTTTTATTACGGCTTTTACCGTGGGGACGCCCTCGCATCCTGCCGGCAGCAAAAATAAATCCTAATTATATGCCCATTTGCAAGGCACGCCGCGACCAAATTACGATGCACCTGTCCTGCGTGAGCGCACGTCTTGAGTGGGGGTACACTTAATTTGGACGGACTGTAGGCATTAGGGCACTGCTGCGGCTACTTATTAGGTTCCACCATGTTTATTTGTCACTTTAAGGGGTCTGTGTTGACGTTCAGCGCGGCCTGTTTTTTTAGGAGCATAAGCTTTTGCTTTTTGTGTAAACGAAACAAAAAGGAAGGGGCATTTCCGGATTTATATACATAGAAGTATAACATTTTTGTAAGCGATGTTTAACAGTATCTCTTGAATATTATATTTGCTAGTTCAAAGTAAAATAACTAAATATTCTGTGAATATTACAATCGTCTACCTGTTGCCGTTATCAATATCGAGCAAAAACGAGCAAAAAAGTCACGTTTCTTGTATGGAAGCCCCCTTAAATAATTATTTTATTCTGGTTTTCAGAATTTGTTGTTATAGCGGCAACCGAAATACATCATCTATGAAAATTTCAACTGTCTAGCTATCACGGTTCATGAGATACACCCTGGTGAAAGACGAACGTACGGACAGACGGACGGACAGCCGGAGCTTCAGTAATAGGGTCCTGTTTTTACCCTTGGGGTACGGAACCCTAATTATACGCATCAAACACGTCATATACAGGTACAGTTAACTACAGTGATTTCGACACAGCCACAGTTAAAAAAATCTGTACTTATACCTATATGAGCTTAATAAAGCCAATAAAGTCGTGTGTAGGTACCTATTTTTATAACTTTGGCCATATTGACATCTATGTCGTCGACTACGAGTATAACCACTAACTAACAAATTAAAAAATGTAGTGTATTGTTTTTCGTAATTTCCAGATCAACAGGGATGGTAACATTACTAACTATCACTGCAATCAACTGACGTACTTTTTATGAGCTGTCAAACACCTATTCCCTTATAGATTTTGTATATAGCAATACCTAGGCTATGCCGTCACTTTTTTGCCAACTCAATGGCCTATTTACTTGTTCTAATGCAACCAAAAATCCAATTTTAAGTTAATTGAAAATAAATCTGGTTTTTAAAGGCTAAAATAAAGTGCCTCAATAATTCCAAGGCCTAAATTTGAAAGAAAAAACCGTTACTGATGATTTTGGTTTAACGCCCTTGGTCAAAAAAGAAAACACAAATTCAGGTTCTGGAGTAGCAAGGGAATATAGCTACGCAGTGTTGCAGGGCTTCCATGAAGATAGAGGGACAATCAGATATAGATGGCATACTGCCATTAGCGGGTGGTAGTAGCACATAACCGATCGTAGTGGAGATCCATGTGGAAGAATCTTATCCAGCATAATAATTGAACGTTCACTGATTCGTTGAATATGATGATGATAGTGGAAATGGAAACAAATCCGAGAGAAACATTAAATAAATAAATATCACGGGACAATTCACACCAATTGACCTAGTCCCAAAGTAAGCTAGGCAAAGCTTGTGTTATGGGTACTAAGCAACGGATAAACATACTTATATAGATAGGCACATACTTAAATACATATTAAACACCCAAGACCCGAGATCAAACATTCGTATTTTTCATACAAATATCTGCCCCGACACGGGAATCGATCCCGGGACCTCAAGCTTCATAGTCAGGTTCTCTAACCACTAGGCCATCTGGTCGTCTAAAACATTTGACGGCATCACGTCAGCCGAATGCTTTCCACGTCCTCCTTTGTCTAACTTAAGACACCGTCCGAACCTTGCGAATAATAACTCAAACATGAAAGAATCGCGCGCTGTTTCAAAGAAAAACGTCTTTATTAAATATTTTCCTCTCAATAATACGATGGGAGGAAAAATACGGCGAGAGTAGACTTCTCACTGGAGAAAAAAGTAGCGTGTTAACTAAGTTGTCAGTTATCATCGCTATTCAACGAGAAAATGCTGTCAGTCTATTAGGCACAATCAATGCCACGGGACTATAATATTCAATTTAGTTTAAAAAAAATAAAAAAAAATCTTTTTCAATTAAAGTAAACATTTTACAATTATGTGGAGAACTCCTAGTAGGTGTATGCACCTGTGTCAGGAAAACTCGCTCTTCCCAATATAATGATAGTTTTTTTTTTTAGTTTAGTTTTACAGTTTCTTGTTTTGATTGCTAGTTTTGAAGCAGCTCGCTTACGGACATGGCTTCAGCCCCGTGAAAGGACGCTTTATTCCACGGTAATTCAAAAAGTCAGTTCCAATTCCTTGTGTACATTTTTCACCTTCTAGGTCCAAGGGTTTGGGCTGGGCGTTAATGAGTAAGTTAATGAGTAGAGCACATCAAATACAGTATCACTCTGGAAATTAAAGTACCTAATTTAAACGGATCAAATCATTAATTTTTTTTCACATGTGACGTCTTATGTTGACAGTGAAACAAAGATGACAACATCGATCGACAATCTCTGTTTACCATTAAGTGTGATTAGAATATGCATAAAAAATGCTAACTACCTCAAATCTAAAATCATTATTCGACCGATTCAATCACGTTTTCTCACTATAACCAAGGATGATATAGACTGGATTAGCAATCGCCATAGTACAGATCGGCCGCAGAAAAATAGTTCGATTATTAAATCTAGATGGCGCTGACATATAGCCCAAGGGTTTGAAAGCAAAACAATAAGACTACAGATATTTCATATTACTG
The DNA here is from genome assembly GCA_947859365.1 of Archips crataeganus. Lineage (NCBI taxonomy): Eukaryota > Metazoa > Arthropoda > Insecta > Lepidoptera > Tortricidae > Archips > Archips crataeganus. The sequence continues at coordinate 17,871,782 of OX402059.1, read as the reverse complement.
CAAATGTATTATTATGCAATATTTATGAAAAATAATACATTTTATAGTAATATGAAACATCTCGCCAGGTTAAAGGCAAAGGTAGTCTTATTGTTTTGCTTTCAAAGCCTCGGGCTATATTTCAGCGCCATCTAGATTTAATAATCGAACTATTTTTCTGCGGACGATCTGTACTATGGCGATTGCTAATCCAGTCTATATCATCCTTGCTATAACACTAATCTGTTCCTCTAAGTCCAAGCCAACAAGACCGCTAATTTTTCAACGCGTTAATTTGAAAGTACATCTGTTGTTCTCTCTGGACGGAAAGAGAGCGCACCGAGCGCTAAATGCTAGTCATTCCATGCGATCATAAATGCGGAAAATTGGAAATAAATTAAAATTACGCTGTGAAATAAAATGGGTACCTATTTCCATGGGGACCATATGAATAGGGGTCTTTCCAATAAAGCTTCGACTCAAATTAATTTGAGCCGAAATATGACGTATGGTGTAATATTAATTTTAGTTGCGAATTTTATAGGTAGCGATGTTACGTTAAATATAGACAAAAAGCAACAGCTAAGTGACGCCTGATTCAATAAATTAAAAAACACCAATCTTTTTACTCAAAAATTTTAACCTTTTTATACAGCCAAAACAGTTTTAAATAAATGACATTACAATAATGCTGGCTTTTTAAGTTTGCCTTTAACACAATGTATAGTCAAGAAAACTTAATGGCGTACCAGGATGGAACCTTTTTGTTGCAAATGTCATGTTGACATTCCCTACATCTGTCAAAGAAGTTATCGGAAAATTGACTGATAAGAGTTTCCACCCTGGTATGCTTTTCAGTTTCTTCGACTGTACATAATATTAAGATTCTTATATTTACTCTGTTTTCCGAGTGCAAGTTAACAAACCAAGTTATTTTTTTCTAATAGTAACAAGTACTGTAAGAGTGCTATTTTAAACGTCTCTGCTAGGTTAGGTACCTACTGTTACATAATGCCGAGGCCCACAAAGCACTCACAAAAGGAGTTTGCCTTAAGTTTCTATTTCTCTGTTTCCCATAATTTCATTTGTCGTAAAAAATATGAAACCGTACTATTTTTAAGATTTCTTAAAATTTTATACAATGCAGCAGCTAAGATAAGATTAGCTTGATAGCGATTCCAAAAAAAATACTGTTTCAGAAATAAAACATAACACAAAACCGGCACGACACGAAACTCGCACGCGTCATCTCCTATAACCAATCTGGTCATTGTCCGCCATATTTTTTCATCATCATCATCCATCATCATCATCATCATCCATCATCATCATCATATCAGCCAAAAGACGTCCACTGCTGAACAAAGGCCTACCCCAAAGAGTTCCACGACGGTCTATCCTGAGCTGCCCGCCCACAACTGGTTCCTGTGATCTTTACCAGACCGTCCATCTTGTGCCTTCCCACTCCACGTCATTCAGTTTGTAGTCGTCACACTAGAACCTATTCATATTTTTTGGCGGAGTGGAAAGGACCCGTTATCTCCTCCTGTTAGAAATGCTTCATGCCGAGGGTAATAATAAATAAAAAGAGTCTAGCCTTGGTTCAACCTTCGAGAAAGGTTCCGAGTCACTACCCTTACCGCCCTGAGAGGAGACTCCTTAATCTGGAGGGTTGAAGCTGGGGGCGGCTACTTTTGCACTCCAAAACATATTAACTTTTTTTTCTAAAAAAATAAGCATTATCCGGCTTCAAATGTGAATGAAATTATTAATGCTTAACAGATTTTTCGAAAAAAAAAGGAAAGTTATTAGTTTGACGTGTTTAACGGTGTATCTGTTTGGGGTCGTATCCGCCAAATGGAGGAACTATCTATTTTGGCAAATCTCAAAGCATGGTGCGAAACAACTTTGTTTATTTTATGTCTCGCATTAAAAAATGACAAAAAAAAATGAAATATATGCATGAATTGAATACTACGAATAGAACACTTTTACGTGCTAGTTCTGAATGATAGTCTAACATACGCACAATGTAATATTATGATCAGTAGGGGAGGCAACCCTTGTAGCAACGGTCCCCAGAGGAGGGGGATGAAGTTTTAAGCAAATACTATAGGTTTTATTGTGGCAGGTTCATTTTTAGGCTTAAACCCACAAAATTTTAGACCAAGAAATACATTTTTAAAGACGAGCTTTTATTACAGAAAAAAGAAGAAAAAAAAAACTGAAAATAAATATTTTTTTATTACAAAAACCAGCCAAGGGCATGTGTCGGACACGCCAAGGATAGGGTTCCGCAGACGTTACGAAAAAAATCCTTGCATATTTTATTATTTTTCACTATTAATTATACTGTCCGTATTACCTAAACAAGCAATATTGTTTAGATCAAGCTGCTATTTACTCTTAAACTACTAATAATTCTCAAGAAAACTTATATACCAACAGTTTGGCTTTTAGAGGGGGGCGGGGACGCTCGATTTTAACAAAAATAAAACACTTTAAAGTTGAATATTTCGCAAAGTTGGCACGGCGTCCCTCACGCCGATGTAGAATTGACCAAATATATTGCCTATAGACCCTTGCCACAGGAGAGATGTGAACAAAAAATGTACATGACCCTTATAAATGATTGTCTTTGTCTTTTGCCGCTACAACGACAAATAATAAAAATTAAATTAAATAAAAAAATAAGGGGGCTTGCAGCACCACCAGTGCTTACCCTGGACTCCACGTTGCGTACATTTTGTTCAGACGCAGAGCTTTGATAACATAGGTCTTTTATACGCAACCCTCTTTGCGCGAGTCCGACTTGCACTTACTCATTTACTTAGCTCCGTTTATTTCTGCTTATTTATTTTGTACTGTAATTTAAGATTTGTTTTGTTTGAGACAAGTAAGTAACACAAGCACTTCGTCCTTAAAAACTGTGTCCCTCTTATCGAAATACAAAAACTAACCGCTATTTGGAATCAAATAAAACATTTTTTCATTTATTTTTTAAATCAATCGTACTAATTGAAATGACAAGATGGTTAATTAAAATCCAGTCTTTCCGTGTCATCCAACTAATCATTAGCAAGATCAAACATCCCCCCTCATCATTAAAACAACGCAGCTAAACGCCTCACAACGCGAGAGCATAATGAAATAAATGTAGGGCCCAAATTCATTACACGAACAGAATTGACCCCCAGACAGGTGAGCGATGATAAAAACGATGCTTAAACAAAAGTGAACGCAAAAGCTCTACAAATAAAGGTTAACGTTGTTGCAGAAGATAAATTGGTAAAATCGTAAAGATCCGGAATAAATAATCCGAAATGCCTACTTGAAGTCTGCTGGCGAATTTAATTTTGGTCCGCTCAACGTTTTTATGGCCATCTTCTTAGTAAAGGTATATTGCTTTAAAAGTTTTAAGGGATAAATAAAAAGGTGAGGGGTGTCTTGAATTTTAAAAGTTTATGCGGCTTTGATCAGAACGTCAGAACGGAGATGAGTAGACCATTAATTAATGTAAAAAAAAAAACTTTCCGCAATTTGAAATTTGAATATAATGAGTAAAAGTTAGACAGTTTTAATCTGGTGAAAAATTAATCTAATGTCTCCGGTTGGTCGGTTGTTGTTGTGTGGTAAGTGATAGTGATAGGTGATAGGAAAGTCTGTATTATGAAACTATACCATGTACGATCGGTTTCATTATGTTTATAACGGAACAGTAACTCTCGCTTTCTCTCTGTCTTTCTGGCCTTCATCAACCAATGAATTGTAACAAGCTTCTTTCAGGTTTCTCCATTTCTGCCTGTTTTAGGCAGTGAAGAACCAGTTTCTGCCTGCCACTTTTTCGGATAGCATCTTTATACCACATTTGTGATCTCCCGTTAGTCTCTTTTGGGTTTATGGTCTCGAATCTACTAAGCTATGATTTTTGACAATGTGACCGATTCCCATTTGAAGTAACTAAGACGAGACCAAAAAAATGTATGTCCATGTGCAAGAAAAGTAACCTGTATTACTTACATTTACATGCTTCAGTTACGTCGTTACTAGCTGGCCCTATTATACGTTTATACTAACGCAAATGATAGTGTATAGATCTGCGCTAGGCAGAGTTGGACGGGCATAAATACTTAAATATAAAAATGGGGGGAAAAGTGTACCTCGCTTTCACTGCGCCGCTTCTGGCAGGGCCCTGCTCGCTTCCACGACGCTCTTCAGCTCGATCACTTTGTGATGTTGGTGTATGGGTGTGTGTATGTATGTTTTATATCCGATAAAGCCCGAAAACCGTACTTTTATAATTTTAATATGCGCAGGAGAACTCAGCGCGTGCCGACCGAATCTCGAGAGTTTTTGAACTGTCACCTTGACAGGTCAGAAGAGTATTTCTGATGTAATGCACAGAGAGGTGTATTTTCCTATCAAGGTTGAAAACCGAACAGATAGTCATACTTGAAATCCTCACAACCATTTAAGTCGTTTTAAAATGCCTGAATAATTATTAGACTTATTGTAAGTTTTTTTTTAATTTATTAACTCATATTGGTATAAATGAACTAAAAGAATAATTACTTTGTTCACCCGCGAACTTCGATAGCTACGTTTATGTAAAAAATGCGTGTTCATGCATTTCCTCCACCCCCACACTGTATGAACACACACAAATGACACAAACCCAACTATCACCGCCACCAAACTACACTAACGCGTTTCGAACTCAACCAGAGCTCATCTTCAGATAACCACAACCAAACCAAATGATAAACTTAACGTAACTATCGTAAGGTCGCGGTGGAGCAAAGTAATTGTTTCAGTTCATTAATAGACCTCCGCAAAGTAACGCCTGAACTTTCACTGTAAATCGTCTAAAATCTGTTTAGAACAAGTTATTTTCATCCATACACTCGAAACATAAAGTGACCACCCAACACTCTATCCAAAACCGTCACTTTGATATATCTCGTCTTCATTAAAGCGACCCTAGTATATAAAACGGTGTATAATAAAATTACGGAACCCGGTCACGTGGCGCCCGTTCCGACTTGCCCCCGAACGATATTAAGACCTAAAGAGGGTTTTTTTTAAACTTATTATTGCCACTAAATCCCTTGTCTTTTGCGTAATAAAAAGGACAGTTTGGACGTCTCATTTGTTTGGGTTTCGGGTATTCTGATAAGATTCTTGGACCTTCTGATTTCAAAATTCCAACCCATTGGCGATCTCTAGTTTCAAATAGCGTATCTACTGTGTTAAAAAAAATAATTCGCGTTCAATGCTTTAGATGTAGGTATGGAATTAAATAAAATAAAACTGTAGATTTGTTTAAAAAAATATTTCTTTGAAAAAGGCATCCAACAGTGGGCGTCTTCCGGCCGACACAATGACGTAAAAGTATTAAAATTAAAAAAAAAAGTAGTATGTATAATGTTGTCAAACAGGAATGATAACACCCAGCAATCAACTGACATACTTACTTATTATGATGTGTCAAAACATGATTTCTCCCATACATTTCGTATGGCAACAGCCAGTAATAACGTCACTTATTCACCAACTCAATCGAATAACTATTTGTTAAGTGGAAAAAAATACGGATAACTCACGTCTATGACCGAGTTTAGCTCGACATTCTTCGGTCTACTCCGTAGCCCATCATCTCGGAGCACACGGAGTACGATTTATTTAGCCCGAAACATGTCCAGCTGAACTGTCATAGACATGAGTTATCCTTATTTCTAACCCCCGACCCAAAATGTTATAAGTTTGACCGCTATGTGTATGTCTGTCTGTGGCATCATAGCTCTTAAACGAGTAAACCGATTTGTATGCAGTTTATTTTATTTGAAAGCAGGTTTCTTGGCAATGGTTCTTAGACATGTTTCATCAAAATCGGTCAAGCTTTTTCAAAGTAATCAGCTCTTTTGTTAGCTGCGGAGGGGATCTTAGACGCATACCTAATTTAATTTATGTTCAAACATACGTATGAAATAATTGAGTTGGGGGTTTTTATAATTTTCAATTTATAGTTATGTTTGGGGTATTTAATTTCACTATAAGCGTCTCACAGTAGCGGTAGCAGCCAAAATCTAATTTGATGGTTTCAGGTTTAACCATTAATAAGGTAGAGGCGATTTAGCGACCACATGCATTGACTTGGAAATTCAACCTTATTATTTAAGTAATAAGTTACAATATCTATTCTAGTTATTGAAAATACTGCTAGCTTTAAAAATATCCTTTGTCAGGTATGTATTCGATAGATGATTTTGATTCTGTGGTAGTAGGTACGCTCCAGTAAATGGGGCCTTACTAATGTGTCTATGGGTCTATGGACAGAAACGTCTGATAATAAACGATTTATATATTTTCAAGGGTTAAAATAAAGTGTTAAGATAAATGTCGTGTCACGGTGTTTGTTATCGAACTCCTTCGAAAGGGAACCGATTTTAAGAAACTTTTTTCTCCATACTCGGTAGGTCAACGGCTAGTAATTTTATATCATTTTACCCAAATGTTAGTCGTGTAGGTGAAAGTTCCCAAATTTATTTCCCCCCAAACGTATCTAAACCAACAAAATTATATTTCACCGCCCAGACAAGATTAAAAGCGAACACGCAACAAATAATTCATTATTCCCTTATTACTTATTCGAATACATTAACATTATTTACTTGGCGGTTCTTTGTTGGCGGAGTGCTTCAAAAATGCGTATATAGAAGGAAATAAAAACGCTCGTCACTTTAAACGGCTTATTTTTCTAGGCAATGTTGGTCTTTCCAAAAACTCTGTTATACTTGAAAAAAAAAGAAAAATATGTAAAAGGGCCCCCTGCGGCTTATTAAATATTTTTTAAAATGCTTTTGTTCTTAATTTTTGATTGGACCATATTTTTCTTTTTCTAAACGAATGAAGATATTTTGACTTTGACTTTGAATTTTAGTGTAAAAATCAAATTGCTACGCTTTGATGGGAGATCGGCATCCAAACAATTTTTTTTTTAAATTATCGACATTAATGTAATTAAGCAGAAAGATTTAATTATTTTCTTATTTATTTTACATGATTGAGTCTCTAAAGTGTTTAGTACATGCTATGTGAGGGTATTCATCCATACACAGAAATAGGCAAGTACTTAGACTATGGTACGGTAGGTGTTTAATGTGGATTTCAATGATAATAGTACCTTATTGCTAAGACTTAAAAGTAGGTAAGTTTCGGCCGAGTCTTAATTAAACGTACGAGCTTGCGAGTCCGTTTAATAATACGAAGCCAGCAGTTTAATAATAAATTCGTAGCTGTGCTAGTCTAGCGGTTTAACTTTATGACCCTCTCAAGCAGAGGGGTCGTGGGTTTGAGTCCGGACTCCTCTGAATTTTTTGGAATTTACGTGTGAAATTTACCATGAGCATTATGGTGCAGGGAAATCCTGCACACACCTAGAAAGGGATTCAAAAATGTGTGTGAAGTTCTCAATCCGCGCTGGGCACACGCGGGAACAACAGCCCAAGCCCTTTCATTGTGAAAAGACACTTATGCTCTGCAGTGGGACGTACATAAAAAAAAAATGAAGATGATGGTAATGATGATTCTTTTTTATAATGCAGTTTCGAAAAATGTTCAGAAACTAATCATTTAATTCCATCATCATTTACATTCCAATCTCAATACATACGTTATTTTAAACGCGCACATTGTACTTATACCGCGTTATGTAAGAGAGGAAGCTATCTATCGTAGGAAACGTTAATTTCCGGTCTCGTAACGATATTGGTAACAGTAACGTACATCGGTGTTCTTTTGAATTTTTTACTCGCCTGAAAAGGTTTTGCTTATTCATAAACCGACTACACTTTTGAATAGGTATGACGAATAAAACGAAACAAAACAAGAGTAGTAGGTACCGACTCAACCGTCGACCAATACTGGCAATTGATAGAAAAAAAAAACTAGATTCACCCCAAAATAAAATCAATCTAAAAGAAAGAAGAAAAAAAACATTTAGTTATAAAACAGCGTTGTAGTTTGCCGCAACATTATGCTGAGTGGGGCCCAATTTATACTATTCGATGTTTTTTTTTGTATCTTTTCCTGTAAACTGCATTTCCTGTGTATCGAATATGTGTAAATAAACATCTCTCTCTCTCTCTCTCTCTCTCTCTAAAATCAAAATCAAAAACCAGTTGTCTGTAAAGTCGGTTTACGGACGATAGTTTAACGTGACAACGTCATAACAAAACATTCAAAAACAAAAATGAAACCAGGTGGTCACTCGTCCGCGCCCGACGTTGCTTAACCTCGGCGATCGGACGAGAACCGGTGTTTTGTCAAATATCTTGAAAACGGTGCATCCTACGGCAAAATCAATGAAATTTTCATCCCCCCTTTGAAACCCCCGCAACCTCTACTTTTATTATTAACGGTCGCTTACCACAAAGCTGTCCCAGTCAACAAAGATATAATATAAAAACACTAGCTTTTAACCACGGCTTTGCTAACGTTAACCATTAGATCTGGCATTCCAAAATTCCCAAGGGAATTCCCAAAAAATACCGCCGTATAATTACTGTGCATGCCTGTCCCTACCGAGATTCGAACCTGGAACCTCTAGTTTCCTATTCCAGTCACTAATCACTAAGTTATCCAGTTATCAAAGATGTATAAAAACATGTATCTGTACACATAAAATGAATAAGCATCATCATTGTAGTGGCAAGTTGGCAATATAAACATTTGATGTTGCCATTAAAACAGTGGCGAAAGTGAACGGTGGGAATAATCAATACCGGCCGGGCCGCGCAGGTACGCCCCTCCCCCGCACGTAGCGAGCCAGTGTAGGGAAGGCACAGAGCCTACAGAAAAAAACCTCGTAAGGCCCAGCATACTAAATTTAGAATGAACGTCTAAGCAAAGCAAACTTATCTTTATTGTCATTAAGGGGCTGTTTCACCATCCAGTCATTAATTTTAACTGACGGATAAATGTGATGTCGTCTCCGTCTATTCGAACAAAACAAATAGAGACGGCATCACATTTATCCGTCAAATAAATTTGATCAATGGATGGTGAAACAAGGGGGTAAGTGTCATATTTTGATACTTAGTCAAAATTTGACGTGGGAGTGAATAAAATTCGATGTTTTGACTTAGTAGCAATATGTCTATATTGAAATGTTCAAAACTGTCTACGGATAAAAATTATCCCATGGCACTTTTGATGAATGTTTCTAATACGACATTTTTTGCTGACTGTACCTACTTGCATTGTTACACAAATTACATCATCAGCCGAATTGACAGACCTTGCACTGGGAGGACCGCGACGTCAAGGCGACATGATGGCGTTTTAAATAGCTAACTCTCTCGTTTAACAGTAGACGTCGTTCAGCTGCTGATGATGATGACGAATGCATTCAATATTGGGAAGTTTCACTAACGTTCCAACCGCTATCACTTTCCTGTCATATACTTACTTACACGTTTATTGAAGAAATGGACAACATTATACATTTTTCGTACTAAATACAAACTGAAATATAGATGCACAGAAAAAACCCCAGAAAAAAGACCAATGCTGGGAATCGAACCCAGGTCCTCAGCATTCCGTGCCGCGTGCCATACCCCTACACCACCACTGGTCTAGAGATTAGACACGAATCTTTCCTATACATCATACATTTCAATCTGCTAAATCATCACCTTATGCAGTGACAAGGAGTGTTAAAATCTCTCGATGAGGGTGTAACATAGATGTGCGCTTGTCACTGCATAAGGTGATGATTTAGCAGATTGAAATGTATGATGTATAGGAAAGATTCGTGTCTAATCTCTAGACCAGTGGTGGTGTAGGGGTATGGCACGCGGCACGGAATGCTGAGGACCTGGGTTCGATTCCCAGCATTGGTCTTTTTTCTGGGGTTTTTTCTGTGCATCTATATTTCAGTTTGTATTTAGTACGAAATATATGATTTCACGGGATGACCGTAAAAGTAATAAAAAAATGAAGTTGAAAAAATAAGTACAAAAAAAAAAAAAAAAAAAAGATACTTCATAGCTAACTTGTTCAACATTATACAAACTTTCCGCTCGGTGTGGTTATTTGCTTTATATGAGACAGGAAACTGACAGCGGTCGAAACGCTAGTAAAACTACCCTTTTCTTTCATCCTTTATTTCCTTCCTTGGTAACGGCCTTCCCCTATGCCCTCTCTGTGTGTTTACTCTGTGCGCAGCATCCCTCCAGTCAGCGCACTGTCTAAACCGATTGATGCAACTGAGTTTTCGTCTGCTAGCTCTGTTTCATATTTTACACCACGTTTTTTTTAAAAAAAAACAAATATTCTTTACTTATTAAAATCTTTCTAAGGGTGAAGCCAGACGAGCGTAATTTTGTGAGTCGTGAGCGGCAGAATTTCGCTCGCGCCATACAATATGCAGGTCATCACATGACACAATGTATGGCGCAACCGAAATTCTGCCGCTCACGACTCACAAAATTAAGCTCGTCTGGCTTCACCCCAATACTTAAATAAGTTCAAGTAAGCTGTGGTGGCCTAGTGGTTTGACCTATTGCCTCTCAAGCAGACGGTTGTGGGTTCGAATCCGGGCTCGCACCTCTGAGTTTTTCGAAATTTATGTGCGAAATTACATTTGTTATTTACCATGAGCTATAAATATATAAAAATAATAAATATAAATATATAAAATTCTTAAACCTAAAAAGTTGATCAGCATCATCATAATATCTAACTATAGAGGAATCTAAGGAGTTAAGTACATGGATTTGTAAGTAACAATACTCTTTGATATTTTAAGCTGTATAATTGATATTGAACTTTAGGGTGGTAAAGGAAGGTCGAGATGATAACGCGCAATGAACAGAAAAAACGGTCGCTTCGATGCTGTTCGCGTGTCGACGTATCCTAGCCGCAAAATCAGTTACATTATTTAATAGTTACTAAAACAGCAGGTGCTCTTGTTCTTAATTAACTTGATAATGTTTCTAAACACGACAGAGCTCCACCTTATTTTGACTGAGCGAGCTCGAAGCGTTTTATTTTCAATGAACTGAAACAATTACTTTGTTCACCGGCGACCTTAACACTTTAAGGTCGCGGGTGAGCGAAGTATGTGTTTCAGTTCATTAATATGGACCTCTGCAAACTAACGTCTCTGATTCAATAAATTATTTCCTTTTCAGCTGGGCAAGAATTCGCTCATTTCGGCTGTTCCTAACAGGTCGCATTTCTCCACCGATTCTCGTCAAATTTTATGCACAGATTCAACAATTACATTAAATTCTTTGTAGTTTCAGTTCTTTTTTTTTCAAAATTGCAGTGCTACGGCTAAAAATGTAAAAAATATCACATTTCAGCCATTTTACACTAGTTTTAGTAACTTGAAACAACCTTTTTCCCTTTCTTTGTTTGTTTTAATTCAAAGTAAAAACTCGAAGTGACCTATAGGTTAGATCTATGACTTCTCAGACACTATTATTCAAAAAAAGATAACATTCGGTCTGAAACCAATTTTACCGCTATTTTCTAACAGAATGTAAAAAAATTACGACTTATTCTACTTACCTTTTATCAGTCATGAAAATGCGCAGAAAATTGAGTTAGGTTTATTGAATTAAGATAAATAAAGGGCATAAAAGACATATTGCTTAGACGACAGAAACGTTCGGGTCGCGTTGTTATTTTTCTTTGTTACCCATGTTAGGTTTTAGGTTTCTTTTGTTGCCCAATTCTGAATCACGATTCTCGGATGTTCTTGAAGTTTCAATTTTACAAGTCGTGTAGTGATAATTCTTATAAAACAACGATTCTTTATTTAATAAATTATGTTTAGGTATTTAACTATGTGAAAAAAATACAAAATGGAAACAACCTTGATATATAATAATTATCAACAGGCGGCTAGAAGTGGGTGGGTTTTATTTTTTAAATATATTTTTTTACAAAAAAGGTCCGTTTTGTATGCATGACCTTAAATTCATAAATAATAAAACAATAAAAGGGTAGTTTTTTAGGGTAGCCCATAGACGTAAAGGGGGGTGATTTTTTCCTCCTCTAACATTACCATGCCATATCTTTGGATAGGTCTTTTAAAATCACTACGGTGTGGTGAAGACGATTTTTCAATATTGATCCGTTCGCGAGATATTCGACTTTAAGTGCAAATTTTTGTTAAAATTGAGCGTTCCACCGCGACCATTTTTGTTTTGTTTGTTTCGTTCTCCGCAAAATAACGCCTAAATCAATCGATTCAGTACACCTACTTCTATATTCTACTTTAGAAGATTTAGCCAAGCGATCGCCAGAGATTCTCTCAAAGGCCAAATTACGGATATCATATCGTCTACCTAAACTTATAACAGCAATTGAAAACGAGCTTGTCTATAAACAAGCACAAAGAAATCTGAAGGATCCATACAGCAGACAAGTGCTGAAACGTCTAGCTTTTGATCCGTTTTAAATTGCATAGTTTATTTATGTTAAGGGGTACCGAGCACGGTCGAGGACACTGACAATAAGCCGCGTGCCGGGATAGAACCTCTTCACAACCAATTTCACGCTGATTTCCTAATAGGAAGATATATGACATTTCAGATGACATTTACAGTGAGTGCGATGACCATGGAAGAGTCCTCCGAGCGAGTTGGTTTTAAAATGACGAAGAATGAATACAAGACGAAGGTCATGTCGAACGTCCATGTTACCAACTCTTGTTATTATTCGAGACTCTTCGCTCGAAGTTGTTGACGACTAGGTATATTTATCTGGGCCATAGTCCAATTGGATAGGTCGAACTTCGACGAAGAGGTCAATCGACGAATCCGACTCGGATGGGCAGCGTTCGGGAAGCACCGCAAATCTCGTCATCCAATATAGCGCAGTTCCCATTTCAAAACACTCAAATCAACTTCTAGACTTTAATCCAACCAATAAACCTGTATCAAACAAATTTTGTTACGCCGATTTATTGAACACTAGCTCCTATTTCTAGCAGTTTAGTTAGAGTTGAATAGTTAATACTGCGATATTTTAGAAGGCTTTAAGGCGTTCGTTGGTCTAGTTAATCATCTGTAGGGAGGCAAATAGGGATTTATTCTACAAATTCTAAGTGATACGGATACCGGAAGAAAACCAAATTTTCTATCCCATTCTTACCCATTACGGATAGTTAAAACTAAGGAGTCGCAATATCAAAATCAATATCTTTTGAAAATCGCTTCGATTTTTCTCGAATATCGACTTGGACCAGCTGGTTCTTGATAACGACGTCTGCAAAGTTTGCTGTTCGCTAAACTGCATAATGGTGATGTACATCTATATTTAAGTTAGAGAAAATGTGATAGGTTATTGATTACACGCAGCATTGTATGGATTGTATTTTCATGAGATACTTAGCTTTTCAATGAACTGAAACAATTACTTTGTTCATTCGCGACCTTCAAGGTTATTCATGGTCTTCATGGCATGGTAAAGTAAATAAATAAATATGGACCTCCGCAAAGTAACGCCTGATTCAAAAAATCATACTAGCTTTTTAACTTCTTCCATGTAGAGATACAGTTTATGGACTCCCGTTCTCTATCCCGCATAAAATGCTAAAAATACCTTCTCACTGCATCTCTATGCTACCAAAATATAATAATATGCCTAGTATCAAGTCTCCATACCAGCTGTAGCTATGGTTACAAAGATAAGATAGAGATACAGTTCAAGTAACCACTAATAGATTTCACGGGAAAACCGTAAAATAAAAACCTGAAAAAATTCGAGTATAAAATTGGTGTTGAAAAATAAAAATACAAAAATACTCCAAAAAACCAATCTTGATAAGATTGCTTAAGAGCGACATCTCTTGGTCCGAAGGAGTGTTGACGTCTCTCGTTGAGAGTATTAACATAGATGCCGCTAGTATCGCTGCAATAAGTGATTTAAGCAAGCTGAGATGTAATGCATAGGAAAAATTATAGTGCCTAAGTCTCGACCAGTTGTGGTGTAGGGGCTTAGTACGCAGCACGGAATACTGAGGACTTGGGTTCGATTTCCAGAGCTGGTCTTTTTCTGGGGTTTTCTGTGCATCCATGTTTCAGTTTGTATTTAGTATGATATATAGTATTCTACATGTTAATCCAGGTTATAAGCTACCGTTCATCAGAATCCGTCAAACCGTTTTAGCGTGAAAGAGTAACAAACATACAGACATCCATACACCAGATATTAGTCAGATCGATATTGTCATATTGTCATTGTACAATGACCCCGAAGTTACGTCAACAGAATTTCGCAGCATCAATAATGTATGAAGCAGTAATACAAGCTCTTAGTGCGATTCGATTTGAGAGGCAGCCCAACGTACTTAATTGAATAATTAAAAGTAACGCATAGATGTCCTGATAGAGTCAGACCAAGATAAGTCTGCAACGATTTTGATAGCTCACGCAGTGCAAGTGTTATTTATACGTCATAATTTCATAGAAGTTTGACGTTTAATATAACACTTGCACTGCGTGTGCTATCAAAATCGTTGCAGACTTATCTTGGTCTGCCTCTGGATGTGTTCAAACGGTGCTTTTACAGCAAACTGCTTGTTTGTAATTTACGTAATACGTGACATTATGACTTTAATCACAAAAAGTGGTTTATTTATTTAAAATTTAAAAATGTTAATTTATAGATATTTAAGTAATATTAACAGAAAAGTGACACGCTAATTCTGAATAATACGTAAAAATTGTCTTTGAAGCAGGTTTCTCGGCGATGACGAACCTTTCAAAAGCGTTCATCGACTCAAAAACACAAGTAAACCAACAATTACCAACATAAAATTTTAAATGTTTATTCTTTGATAGATAGGCAGCCAAACAAAACCTCATCACATTAATAAGAAAATGTATAGGAAACATACGTAATGAATACCAACAGTTTACAAAGAATACGTATTATACTTAATATATCAGACAACAAGAGTAAAACCCTCAATTTCTCACAAAAATACACATGTCACACAGTCAAAACGCAACAAATTACCTAGACCTTTAAACAATTGTAGCCCCGTTGGCGAATAATAAAAATATACCTTTCCCCGAGTCGGGGGATTAATGTGGAATAGTTTTGGGTCGGGGAAATTGCAAGCGGGGGTTCCCGGGGGAGTGGGCTTAATGGTATTTATAATGCCCGGGTTAGGGATTAGCTGGTACGTGCCGGTGGACTTGTTAAGCGGTGTGTATTGATATTTTTTTTCTTTAGTTTAATTGGTACGATTTAACGAGGGGATTAATGTTGCTTGTGGAAATTTTAGAGCGAATAAAATTTGTAAGAGGTACTAGTTTACAAATAAAGCTCCAGTCTGGACTCCGGGGCAATGTGCAGTGTTAATTTTGCATCGATATCATTTATTATGTGTAAGTGTTTGAAGGTATGATTCCAAGACACTTTTTAATAAGTTAATTAAGTTAAGTTAAGTTAGTTAAGTTTTTTTCGATAAAGAAATTAAGACGTAGGTATATAATTAGTAGCCAATAGCTAGCGATAATTGGCCATTAAAAAAAGTACCCTTTACTTTTTTAATCAAATGAAGTTATTTTGGGTTTTTTTATTCAGAATCAAGAACACTATTAATTTTGACTATAAAAAAATAACCCATTTTTTGTCAGTTTTGTAAAGTTTTTTTCATACATTTAATTTGGCTCGTCACACTTACAACTGACAATAAGAAATTGTATGGAGAAAAAGGAATATTTTTTCGAAAAGGGGAAGCCATTTTTTAACCGACTTCAAAAAAAGGAGGAGGTTCTCAATTCGGTTGTATGTTCTTTTTTTTTTTTTTTTTTAACGTGTGTTACCTCAGAACTCCGTCATTTATGAACCGATTTGGAAAATTCTTTCGTTGTTTGAAAGCATATGCTTCAAGGTTGGTCCCGTTGTTACCGGAATCCAGTTCTGATGATGGGATCCATGAGGAATTGAAGGAACTCTTCAAAAGTTCAAGGGAAATGTAAAGCGATTTTAGTATTTTCAGTGACAAATCGAGCATTTGCATTCATAAAGTGTCATTTGGTAAACTAGATCTGATGAAGAAGACCGCAGATGGCCAACGAACTCCTCAACGGGTCAAATCTTGCAAGTTGAATTTGACTCACTTCCCGGTTTCTGATTGATTTCATATTTTACATGCATGTGTAAATCAGGTGACAATGCAATGTTATTGTGACATGGAGCTAATCTGATGATGGAGTTGGAAGGTGGCCATAGAAACTCTGTAATAAAACAACACAACCCCGTCGAGTTTGGGTTCATTTGAAACGTCTTGACGAGCACTTTGATCCCAGATGGTAACCAGGGTCTGATGATGGAGCTGGAAGGTGGCCAAAGTTACTCCATAAAGTAACGGCACTTACCCCATCGAGTACGGACTCATTTGACTCGTCTCAACGAGTACTTTGGTCCTAGATGGTAACCAGGGTCTGACAATGAAGTTGGATGGTGACCATAAGAACTCCGTAGTAAAACGACATAACCCCATCAAGTTTGGTCTCGTTTGATTCGTCTTGATAAGTACTTTGGTAACCAGAGGCAAAAAGTACAGTCAGTAAAGAGTGCCAGTCCAGGCCATTAGCAACAACTAAAAAGAAAAAAATAAAAAATTTTAAATAAAAAATAAAACCGCCTTCAAAAAACACCCAAAAAAAACTTGGAAATAAAAAAAAATTAAATAAAAAATAAAACCTTCAAAAAACCCCCAAAAAAACATAAAATAATAATTGATTGAACCGACCACAATAAGCATGAAAATATCTTTCTACTAATCTGTTTGAAGTTGGTGCCTCAGCACGAGCCAGCAGGAGTGGACCTAGTAATCTAACTTACCTACATACCTATTATAGGGCTTCTACACTCCTGCTGGCTCGTGCTGAGGCACCAACTTCAAACAGATTAGTAGAAAGATATTTTCATGCTTATTGTGGTCGGTTCAATCAATTATTATTTTATGTTTTTTTGGGGGTTTTTTGAAGGAGGTTTTATTTTTTATTTAAATTTTTTAAAAAATGCCTAATTGCAAAAAATTTTAAAGTTACTTTGTTGTTGAGTTACTTTGGCTTTGAAGAGTAACTCAGACCATTGGGATTAACTTGGTCCGGGTTTTATTATTGGAACTATACGATTTTCCGGGATAAAAGTATACTATATTACGTTAACGCAGGTTATAAACAACTGATCTATGCACCAAATTTCATCAGAATCCGTCGAACCCTTTAGCGTGAAAAAGTAAGGCGGCCCCTAAACGATCAATTATATTGCACAATATTGCGAATTGTGCAATATTATTGACCGTTTAGGGTTAATATTGAAGATTGCGCAATGATTGACCGAAAGTTTGAGCGAGTTTAATTTTTATTGCGCCATATTTTTCCATTGCATCGTATAGGGTCAGTATTGTGCAATATTTTAGTATCCGACTGAACACGAAAACATTGTGCAGTTCGTATTATTGAGCAATATAATTGCTCGTTTGGATTTAGAGCGCCTTTCAATCTTATTGTAAAATAAAAAATATTGTACAATGTTATTGTAGGTCTAGGGGCCGCCTAAGAGGACAAACCCTCTATTGCCCGTGGTCACCCACCTGGTTCACCTAGGTGAAAAAAAAAATATCACGGGACAATTCACACCAAGACCAAGCCCCAAAGTATGCAAAGCTTGTGTCATGGGTACTAGGCAACGGATAAACATACTTATATAAATCGATACATACTTAAATACATATTAAACACCCAAGACCCGAGAACAGACCTTCTTATTTTAATACACATATCTGCCCTGACGCGGAAATTGAACGCGGGTCCTCAAGCTTCATAGGTTCTCTAACCACTAGGTCATTTGGTCGTAAATAAAATAAATAAATAAATAAATAAATAAATATTAGGGGACAATTTTACACAAATCGACCTAGTCCCAAACTAAGCAAAGCTTGAACTATGGGTACTAGACGACGATAAACATACTTGTATAGATAAATAAATACTTAAATACATAGAAAACATCCATAACTCGGGTACAAATATTCGTGCTCATCACACAAATAAATGCCCTTACCGGGATTCGAACCCAGGACCTCTTGCTTCGTAGGCAGGGTCACTACCAACTAGGCTAAAGCGGTCGTTAAATGTGTGGTCGTTTGGTGGACTATTGGGAATTATTTTTTCCCGTGGTTCACAAATTATACAACATTCAAACAAGCAGCTACTAGAGGTAATTAAGCAAATAGAAATAACTACCAATATTAATAGTGCATCACAAAATAGACGAATTATAATAATATGTAAAGAATTTCCTCTTTGATGTTTCTAAAGTAACAAACATCCATAAAAACTTGCGCATTTATAATATTAATAAGATTACTATAAGGTTCGTTTTAAATGACCGCATACGTTTTTATGTTTTTAATTATGTAAATCCTTCTACAAGTCGCTGCTTATGTAAAATAACGCTCTAATCCAAAATACTACGGTGTGCAACTTAATACTTTAATTATTTTAAATAAAGCATATAATTACACAGCGTATTATTTCGAACTAGGCCGTTATTTTAGATAAGCAGCGATGTGCTTTTCATATAGGCCAAAGTTACTCTTTATAGGGTCAAAATACCACGACCTTACGGTACTTAAAAGTGCTCTCTTATAGTTTCAAATCCTTGTTTGTTATTTGCTTCTTATAATAGGTATTAATAACGTAAAATGCACCTCACTTCATTCTCCGCCTTAACTTAATCATCTTTCTTTCATTTCAGTAAAATGCTTCCACTCCCCCGATCCAAAACAAAACCCGACCCAACGATCACTCGAATAATCGACTCGAAAACGGAACACTTCGGCATATATAACATCAGCAGGATAGGATTAATTAACATTGCAAATTTACCATATAAATAATAACCAAACCCCAATCGCACCCACCACCGAGAGGTCCTACGCGCGCACGGTGTATCTAAACATAAGCCATTTCGATACGGGCTGGTGAACTACCCACATCGTTGCGTAAAATATTGTTGAAGTTGCGGGTAGAGTGGCTTATTGAATTATCTTATCTCCATTGTGCTAAGTTTTAATGACCGCTCTCGCCACGTTTGCCACGTGGGGTTCTGCTTATTCACTGCTATTTACTAGTTCGGGTTGATTGTTAGATAAGAATGAGGGAGTGTAGTGCGTCAGCAAGTTTTGGTGTAGTTGGAGTACACTTATGTTGAGTTGAGATAGTATGCTTGAATGTTGATAAAAAGTATTTAATCTACACAAAGAACAAAAAAGTTGCAGATTACGGGATAAAGCAGACGAACAACGACTGACCCATTCTTTAAGTTAAGAGGTTCTCTGCTACGAGTAGTTAACTTTCAAATGAATGACAGAAAATCAGGAAAAAATATTTACACAAAAAAAAACAAATACTGATGTGTTCGAGAAGATGTGTACGGGATGAAGCAAAGGATGTGGTGATGTTTTTTAAATGTTGTTAAAAAAAGATAATGAGGAAAATTGCTATTGAACTTTTCCGAAACGGCTCGACCGATTTTTATCAAATATTTTTTGTGTATTTGGTAGGTTTGAGAATAGGTCGTGGGCTATTTTTATACCACTATTCTTCGCAGACGGAGTCGCGGGCAACAGTTAGTATTATAATAAAAAAAAATATATATCACGGGACGATTCACACCAATTGACCTAGTCCCAAAGTAAGCTAAGCAAAGCTTGTGTTATGGGTACTAGGCAACGGATAAACATACTTATATAGATAGATACATACTTAAAATACATATCAAACACCTAAGACCCGAGAACAAAGATTCATATTATTCATACAAATATCTGCCCCGACACGGGAATCGAATCCGGGACCTCAAGCTTCATAGTCAGGTTCCCTAACCACTAGGCCATCTGGTCGTCAAGTAAGTATTATATATAATTCTTTTGAATATGTCTGTTGTATTTTAATGATAACATAGGGCTCTTCCTGGCTTGGATGAATAGGCTGTTACTGAACCATTGAGATACACTTTTGGCCTCGTCTGCACTTTTCATCAGGTGGGTCAATCACGGGTTAGTTTTATGAAAAAAAAAGTTTAAATATTTGCAAGTACATTTTGTTTACTTTATGGTGTATTGTTTACGAAGCGATAATAGTGAAGTTTTTTTCGTACCTAGAATTTTATCTATTAATCTAACTTTTAAACAAGCAATTCTTGTGTATTTATTTCGGAGATCGCGGTCTCAAAAACGGCTCTAATGATTTTCATAAAATTTGTTTTATGGAGTTTTCAGGAGTAAATGATTGATCTAGTTTATACATGGGAAACCACGTGCTTTCAGTTTTATCCTAAGCAAAGTACGGTCGCCCAGGTACTATAAATTAAAATAAAACAATCACTAAGTACCTACAATATAACCATTTTGCCGCCAAAAAATTCACGGTCACCCCGGATGTTCCGTGATTTTGCGCGCCACACGAATAACATGATATCGCCAGGAAATATACGTACTCGAAAAGTTGCACAAGTACAAACAGCCATATCAGAATTCACACACTCCGCTAAAGATTTAGCTCACGTTCAACGCACTCTCCAGGTGGGTGGCGAGGCGACGCCATATTTTTGCGTCACCTCCATATTTATATGTTAATGCCGCCCGAAAGTGATCCCGAAGTTCCGTGGATGAGTTCCGAAAAATTCCCGAACTCCTAAATCTAATTTCGCCCTCACCTCAGACCGGTCGACGTGTTCGCTCGCAATACCGAACGGTTCTTTTATTTGACAATCACCGAGTACGCTTCTCCATTGTAGTGTTTGACGGGGCTGTCACGTCAGACGTCTTATTCTTAAAGGCCTTCTACACGGTCGGGACCAACCGCCAACCATCGTGTCCTTGGTCGGGTTGATTTAAAAATGGACAGTGTAGAAATCGGTTGACCCGACCGATATTTGGTTGATGTCAACGGCCTTGGTCGCGAGCGCATTGTCCGCGGTCGGCCCCAACCGTATGGAACGCTGTCGGCCGACGCGAGCGACACGACGGTCGGCGGTTGGTCCCGACCGTGTAGAAGGGGTTTTAGGGAGCCTCCTCAACTATATTTCATTTATCATCACTACATAGTATAAAACAAAGTCGCTTCCCGCTGTCTGTCTGTCACTCACTGTGTATACGTAAATCTTTAAAACTACGCAACGGATTTTGATACGGCTTTAGATAGAGCAATTCAAGAGGAAGGTTTATATGTATAATACATGCATAATATAGTTGCACCCGTACAAAGCCGGAGCGGGTCGCTAGTATTTCATACTAAACACAAACTGAAACATAGATGCACAGAAAAAACCCCAGAAACGGGACGGGGGGATATGAAGTTGAAAAATAAAAATACAAAAAGATACTTCATATCCAACTTGTTATACTTCGTTTTTATAGAATTAGAAAGAAGGTAAGCGATCTTGACTTGTCTTTTTATTGAAAAACATTTTAGAAAAATAAATCACAGCAAATAATTATGTAACAATTAGCAAGGACATAATGGCCATTTACATTCTTTTGATTTCCTAAGTAATAGTTACTATTTTTAAAAGCGTTTTTCGATAGTAAAAAGTCTCATCAAGATTGTTTACCGGTGGACCGGTATCTATGAAGCATTTGTCAATGATTTCCTGGCCAATTATGGATATTCATTGGCCGATAGCTAATAACCCGACACGGTAACGGTGTATAGAATTATTCCACCGAACAACTTCCGACATGATTTAAAACTGTCTTCTACTTGATGCTAACAAAATTGTCCTCCAATGGACCGAGCCATATTTAAAAAAAACGTAATTAGTGAATAATAATTATTAAATTAATAATCTATACATATAATAAATCTGTAACAAGTCGGTGTCTGTACATTGAAGATATTTGGGAAAAACTGTCACTATGGCTATTTATTAGCACAATAGAACCCAAAACAATGATTTTTAGAATTATTGTCTGTTTGTCTGTTTGTCTGTGCGTTTGTGCGCGCTAATCTCAGAAACGGCTTAACCTAGAAGGATGCGGTTTTGACTGATATGTTGATATTTTCTTGGATTAACATTTAGTGTTTGTTTCATTTGAATCGGTTCACAAATAAGAAAGATACGTCTATTTTAAGAATTTATCGAACAGGTTTTTTTGTTTGAACGCGCTAATCTCAGGAACTACTGCTCCGATTTGAAAAATTATTTTAGTGTTAGATAGCACATTTATCGAGGAAGGCTATAGGCTATATATCATCACGCTAACACCAATAGGAGCGGAGCGGAATAATGTTTCAAAATCGGGGGTTTTTGAAGTAAAACTTCTATAGGCACGCTTGACTTGGGAGTACGGTGTTGAATGTGAACGCGGGTGTGCGGGGGGGGGGGGGGCGGGGGGGGGGGGGGGTATTTTTTTTATATCGAGGAACTCAGGAGAGCCATAATTGATGAAAAAGCAAATTAGATAAAAAAAAATAAGCTGCCCAAATTACTAATTCCACGCGGACGGAGTCGCGGGCAAAAGCTAGTTAGTAATAAATTGATGAACTGATACTAACATACCATAAAACATAATATAACGAGTGACGTTAAAGTTTGTAAAGAATGACGACGGAACGTCATCATTATATCGGGCTAAGTGCATTGGAATCGCGCTCTGAGTGGAAGTTATGACTAGTGAAAGGGGCGTATCATTTCATAGCTAGACAGAAAATGTATTTCTCTTTTACTTTCCGAGGGGAATGTTTAGATAAAGAACATAAGAACAAAATGCGCAGAAGCGAAATTCTTCCGTAGATGGTGCAGTGCTCAAAGTTCTCGAAAATATCGAAGTACAATAGTATTAAATAATAAATAATAAATAAATTAAATAAATATTAGGGGACAATCTTACACAAATCGACCTAGTCCCAAACTAAGCAAAGCTTGTGCTATGGGTACTAGACGACGATAAACATATGTCGCTGTGGGTAGATAGTGACGTCACACGCAGTAAATTTTAAAAATTAGTTTTAAATCAGTATGCATTGGAGTACAGTGCCATCTATTATGATTTTTGTTTACTTGATTGATTTCTGCATAGTTTTAACGACACTTATTGTCTATGTCCGGAAACGTCAAGCGGTAAGCTTGGGCGTGTTGGACGCGAAACTAGATTGATTGGGTTGGCTAGCCTGGCAGGAGGAAGTGTCAGGTTTGACAATTAAAATGCGCGGTAAACGGTAAAAAAGATGGCGGTCGAGGGGCATTCTGATTGGAGACGTCAAGTAGTGAGCACGTTAATCTAGTTCCGCGGCGAACACGCCGCGTTTCTTACTCAATCCATTAAAATCAGTGCAATCATTTAAGATTTCGTTGTAAATGTGTTTTCATTTGGTAAATAGATAATTGCGTGTTAAATACGTGAGTGTTATTTCGTTGCCCGCGCCATGTCTGGAGCAGAGGGTCACGAGTCTTCAGGGGAAGACCCGACACATACATATATAGATAAATAAATACTTAAATAGATAGAAAACATCCATAACTCAGGAACAAATATTCGTGCTCATCACACAAATAAATGCCCTTACCGTGATTCGAACCCAGGACCTCTTGCTTCGTAGGCAGGGTCACTACCAACTAGGCTAAAGCGGTCGTTAAAGTATCTGCTGCAAAATTAGGGTTATTCATGCGTAATACACCTATTAAACAGGAATGGAGCTGTCTGATTGATATACAAGTAGTCTTAATTAATCACCGAAACCAGAGATTTACAGTTTAACACATATACCTACTGAACTAAAACAATTACTTTGCTCACCCGCGACCTTACAATAGTTACGTTTATGCAAGAAATGTGCGTTCATGCAGTTCCTCCACCTCCACACTGTACGAACACACACAAATCACATAAACCCAACCATCACCACCACCAAGCTACACTGACGCGTTTCGAACTCAACCAGAGCTCATCTTCAGAGTTACCACAACCGTATGCTATGCTACCAAATGTTAAACTAACAAACCAAAACAAATGTTTTAACTTGTCACTGTAACTTCTCAAGTACCCACTTTATTTTTCTTATTCTCAAACTACCCCACAAAAATTAACTTTTATTGACATATTTAAAACTACCTTGAATTTTTTTGTTTATTTATTTATAAGGCATATTTAATTAATACTAACTGTTCAAATTCGACCCAAGCCGCAGTAAAGGAGAAGATACTAAATTTACCTGTTCATTAATAATAGACCCCATAGTGTTGTACCTAATTATTTCCATGCATTCCAGAGCATCCAGACGCAACCCCTTGCCGCAATAATGTAACACTTCATAAGAATCTGAATCTAACAATGAATGATTTGATTCCAACAAATGTTTTGCAAAATTCGATCTATCTGGATGCTCATTCCTATATGCCGAAACATGCTCTTTAAATCTAGTATTAAAACTTCGGCCTGTCTGTCCTACGTATATCCCATTGCAGTCATTACAAGTAAGCTTGTATACCCCCGATCTAGTTCCCTTATCTACCTGTTCTTTGTGGTTACATAGCCTAGAGTACAAAGAGTTGTTAGTCTTAAAGGCAACATTAATATTGTTTGATTTTAAAATGCCATAAATCTTATCAGACAAACCCCCGACGTAAGAGATGCTAGATCTATATTTGTTAGTAGACTGAGAAGGTAACGCAGCGTAAAGCATGCTATTTACTAACCGTGCCTGCTTCTTTTGAACTAAACTATCTACCATTGATTTTGTATAACCATTTGAGATCGCTATCTGATAAATAGTACTCAACTCTAAATCAAAATGTTCCTTAGAAAGAGGCACAGTCAACAATCTATTAACATAACAATTGAAAGCAGCCAGTTTATGCTGCCACGGATGATTAGAAGATGCTGGTATAACAGCATCTGTGTACGTGGGCTTACGGTATATTTTAAATTGATGTTTACCATTTAATTTTGAAATCGTTAAATCCAAAAAGTTCAACGAACAATTTTCCTCCAATTCTTTTTTGAACCTTATCTTTACGTGCTTGTTATTCAAACCATTAATAAACACGTCAAGCTGTCTCATACTCCCTCTCCAGCATAGGATCAAATCATCAACAAACCTAAAATAGTACACAATATTACTATTACCCACAATATACTGATTCTCAAAATGTTTGAATAATTTTCTCCATTTTCGCTAACGTATTCAATAGCATTGCAAAGAAATTACCGTATATTTTTTTAAACAAAAGACAGTTAGTTTTTTTTTTCATAGCAATCAGCTAGATAGATTAGCTTTACCGGCCAGTATTTAATTTCGTAATATTAAAAGAGTTTGCATCTCATTCTCACTTTATATTGAACGCCCCTCGTAAAAAATAACCTTTCACTATTTTATCTTGGACTTTAATTTAGCTTCTTTTTTTTGTTCGAAATAACACATTGAAAATTCAAAATAGTTCCAGTTCTCATCATTCCGTGATGTATACAGTACCTATATACACACCATTATTATCGATCAATTTAGAAAAGGTTCTTTTTAGTTTGACAGTGAAAAAATAAACTACAGGTTATCCTTCTATTTTTTTATTCTTTGCCTATAAGTTGCCGACGAAATAAACTATTAAGGTTCGGTTTATTACTTCGTCACTAATTGGGGTCGGTACAGATTTTGTGTGAAATATTCGATTTGATTCGAGAGGCGCGGATGAAAGGTTCTAGTTGTTTCGTATTATTTCTTAGCACGAATGTTCGCATTTCTCAAATAATGTTGAAGTTATTTATTGGCTTGGATTAAGATTAGACTTATTATTCATGTAAAAATTGGTGTCGCGTCCTATAAATTTTACTAACTTATTGTATAATGTACTAACTATTATTAACCATATAAATAATCCATCCAAGTAAATGATTATTATTATCGTTATATAATATATAAAAATCTCGTGTCACGGTGTTTGTTATCGAACTCCTCCGAGACGGCTTGACCGATTTTTTATGAAACTTTTTTCTCTGTATTCGGTAGGTCTATGAATAGGTCGTAGGCTATTTTTTATACCCCTATTCGAAGCAGACGGAGTCGCGGGCAACAGCTAGTTATATTATTACAAAGAGGTTGCAGTTCAAGGTACTACATTAGCCTCTTTATACAAAAACGCTCGCTAAGCTCCATTGAGGAGTTAACCAATTGATTGCTCGGCTGAACATGTATTATTTTTATCAGTAATTCTTCACATTTGCATTCACGAAACCAAGTGAAAGCGTACGTATTTTAGCTCGCTAAGGATTAAAGGGTTTTTTATTCTTTGTATGTTGGTGAGTGTAAATTTTACACGCAATGGATTTCACCAGGTAGTGGAATTTAAAACGAATACCAAAAAAACATATATTTTCTCAAACATGCTATGAAATATTGACGTTATATTCCTTAAAATACGCCACGAACTGTCACGTTGCAGGTGCGGCTAGACGAGAGGTCAATAATGGAATATCATACAACATTGCTGGCCAAGGCCAGCAAAGAGATCGTGTATTGTTTTATGTGACACAGCACCATGACGTTTAATAGGTCGACGTGGTCGACGTGGATGGATGGATGGACGGACGGATGGACGGACGGACGGACGGACGGACGGAGGGATGGATGGATGTTGATGGATGGATGGATGGATGGATGGATGTTGATGGATGTTGGTGGATGTTGATGGATGTTGATGGATGTTGATGGATGTTGATGGATGTTGATGGATGTTGGTTGATGGATGTTGATGGATGTTGATGGATGTTGGTTGATGGATGTTGATGGATGTTGGTTGATGGATGTTGGTTAATGGATGTTGATGGATGTTGATGGATGTTGATGGATGTTGGTTGATGGTTGTTGATGGATGTTGATGGATGTTGATGGATGTTGGTTGATGGATGTTGATGTATGTTGATGGATGTTGATGGATGTTGTTGGATGTTGATGGATGTTGATGGATGTTGATGGTTGTTGTTGGATGTTGATGGATGTTGATGGTTGTTGATGGATGTTGATGGATGGATGGATGGATGGATGTTGATGGATGTTGATGGATGTTGATGATGTTGTTGGTGATGGTGATGGTGATGGTGATGGTGATGGTGATGATGATGGCGGTGATGATGGTGGTGATGATGATGATGCATGTTTGAGAAAAACTCTATACAAGCCTTGGCCACGAACAGGGATTGCCGGCCTCGTATCTCTAGATGGCCTCGTTAACACTCGGCCATCTATAACTACTCGGCCGGCAATCCCCTATTTCGCGGCCGCTGCAGTAATGTACTATTATATATAAACTGTTGGGGTAGACGAGCTATTGAGTGGAGACGACGGATCGGAAAACGTAGCGTAGGAAGTCCTCAGACTCGGTGGAGCGATGATCTTCGCAAGGCGGCTGGCAAGAGCTGGATGAGAGTGGCCGAGGATCGTGCTCAGTGGCGTGTCATGGGAGGGGCCTATGTCCAGCAGTGGACGAGCATACTTAGGCTGATGATGATGATGATGATGATATATACATATAAACAACCATACAAACAATGCACATTATAAAAATACATAGACAAAAATACAGATAGTACCTATTTAATTTTTCTTCAGAGACCATCTAATAGACAATGTTTCGGGCATTATTCTCGATGTCACCCACCGCGTCCGAGCTAAACGACTTCATCGTCCACATGTTCCGAGAGGGTTATGAATTTTTATTAAAACCCCTTCAAACCCGGGGGTTTAATTAATTCCTCGGTTACCGTAATTTATAGCGGCCGTACTAAACCTTGATTTTTGCAGGGCGTTTACGAATTAGCGCAAGAACCCCTTTTTTCCCCGTCGACCACTTCGCTTTGTTACGGTTTTGTGCTTTCCTTATTTTCTCCGCGGTTTACGGTTAACCTAATCCCGGATTGTTACGGCTGCCGGGTTAGTATTTTGTGGAAAGTTTTTGGTTGCTCACTTGGATTGAGTTTTATTATCGTATAAATATAGTTTTCAGGAATGTTGGGCGATAACCGTGTTTGTCGTGGTGGCCTAGTGGTGGTATAGATCAAAACCTATGGCCTCTCAAGCAGAGGGTCGTGGGTTCAAAATCCCGGCTCACACCTCTGAGTGTTTCGGAATTTATGTGCGAAATTACATTTGCAATTCACCATGAGCTTAACGGTGAAGGAAAACATCGTGAGGAAACCTGCATACACCTGCGAAGAAAGTCAATGTTGTTTGCGAAGTTCCCAATCCGCACAGGGCGCGCGTGAGAACTACGGTCAAAAGCCCTCTCATTCTGAGAGGAGGCCTGTGCCCTGCAGTGGGATGTATATAGGCTGGGATTATGAATAGAGAAGGAATCGCTGCAATAAGTGATTAAGCAAGCTGAGATATGTGATGCGTAGGATAAAATATAGTGTCTAAGTCCCGACCAAATGTGGTGTTGGGGTTTAGCACGCAGCACGGAATGCCGAGGACCAGGGTTTGATTCCCAGAGCTGGTATTTTTTCTGGGTTTTCTGTGCATCCATGTTTCAGTTTTTATTTAGCAGGTATGATATAAATAGAGAAGGAATAAATATCCAATCTCTGTGCTCTAACCGAAAATTATGACATGTCTAAAGATAGCAGCGTTTCCAACTGTACAAGGCTTCCCGGGTCTGCATTACTTCCGGCTCAACCGGTCGTTGGTAATTTTTCCATCCTTTTCCCCGGATGAGATAGGTTTTGAGAGTTAACCCTACTTTTCCGTACTTAACTCTATATTAGGAGAAAAATACTGGTACGCACTACGTCTATTTCTGTCTTGCTTAAAAACATGTGTTATTTGTCTATATCTATATCTATACTAATATTATAAAGGGGAAAGATTTGTATTTTTGTATGTAACGAATAAACTTAAAAACTACTGGACCGGTTCCAAAAATTCTTTTACCGTTAGAAAGCTACATTATCACTGAGTAACATGGGCTACTTTTTACCGCGGGAAAATACCTTTTCCTAGGGGAAAATTAATTTATCGCGGGCGAAGCTGCGGACGGAAGGCTAGTAATTTATAGAATGAGAGGTCTCAGACCGTAGTTCCCACGCGAGCCCAGTACAGATCGGGAACTTCAGACACACTATTGAATCTTCGCAGGTGTGTGCAGGTTCGTCACGATGTTTGCCTTCACCTTAAAGCTCATGGTAAATTTCAAATGTAAATGCGCAGATAAATTTCAAAATACTCAGAGGTGCGAGCCCGGGATCGAACCAACGACACTCTAAGAGGCCATAGCCACGCCTTCCCATTATTTTATTCATTTGATAATGAGTGTTGATAAGAAGCCGTGGTGGCCTAGTGGTTTGACCTATGGCCTCTCACGCAGAAGGTCGTGGTTTCAAATCCCGGCTTGCGCCTCTGAGTTTTTCGGAATTTATGTGCGAATTTTCGACATTTACCACGAGCTTAACGGTGAAGGAAAACATCGTGTGTGCACTGCAGTGGGACGTATATAGATTAGGATAATGATGATAATGAGTGTTGCCGCGTATGTATTTGACACCTTTCATTAAAGCAAACTTTTTTTTTTATTTCTCAAACAACAAAACTTTCTACTTACCCCGCGCCCAGAGCAAAATGGTGTTACCTTAAACCTTTTCAACGACACCCGGAAAAACACCCCGCGCAACACTTTGGGGGAATTTTGTAAATTTTTTCAGCGCACCGACGTATTCATTGCGTCGCGCATTTCGCTGTGTGAATTTTTCCGCGACGAAATTCTCTTCATTTCGCAAAGTAACTGAGTTAAAAAAAATTGAGAATGTGTCTGAATAGGGTTGCTTTTATTTTTTTGGGACAAATTTAATTTAGGTTTTAATATGTTATTTTGTAACTTTTTTAAGAGTTCCATACGAAAAGGATCCTATTACTGAGACTCCGCTGTCTGTCTATCTGTCTGTAAGCAATGATCCCACACTGTGTAAATTTTACTTAGAAGCAGGGCTCTGCTAACACTGGATTGGTATAGTTACGGCTGTTTACGGCGTATATTTTGACATACCTAATTTTTTGTAATGTCACTGTACTGTTTTTGGTGATCAATAAAGAATATTTGTATTGTATTGTATTGTATTGTACCTAAAAATGTGTACGAAACTCTTGGTGGTTGCCCATACGGACTCGCACTTGACCGGTTTTTAATTTAGGCACTATAGAAACATGAACTGAGATATTGCCCACAATTTTTCAGTTTCGTCTGTCTTATTTATTTGCGGCTAAGCTTAGAAACTCTACCTAGTAATTTAAACTTAAATACATCACAAACCAAATAAGTCACCCACTATACTTATACATAGCTCGAAGAATCGCCAGAGTCAAGTGGCAGTGGGCAGGGCATATCGCTCGTAGAACTGAAGGTCGATGGGGCAAAAAGGTTCTCGAGTGACGTCCACGGACCGGAAGACGCAGTGTAGGTAGCCCTCCAGCGAGATGGAGCGACGACCTGGTTAATGTTCCGGGAACGTGTTGGTTGCGGATGGCGTAAGATCGGTCTCTTAGTGGAACCTTGGAGTAGACCACTATGTTCAGCAGTGGACGTTTTTCAGCTGAAATAATGATTAGGATTTCGGTCCCCAAAAGGAAATATGGAACCCTTTTAACATCAGTTGCGTATCTGCCCGTCATTTTAACCATAGCCTATTTGTCTGAATCTACGGAATCGATCAAAAAGGCAATACTGCAAAGGAAAGTACCATATCTTGTTTAAAAAATGTAATGTGTTACCTGTACATGTTAAGTGTAGGTATTTATTAGCTGTAGATCAGTATAAATGCCCAACATATAAGATAAGTAAAATCTATAACCGTAATTTTAGAAAAACATCGTCACGTAAAATGTTTGTTGAACCTAGATCATTTAATAATTACTACGGACAAAGAACAAGAAGGTACCTGATACCACGCATTTACAATAAAATCATATCGGAGAATGAGTGTGAAACGAAAAATATATTTAAATCTAAAGTAAAGGCGTGTTTGATGGATACCTTCATTAAAGAAAGTGAAAGTTAGGGTCCGCAAATATTGTATGTTTGTGTGTTTATGTTTATCTTGTTTTAGGTATAAGCTTTATAGCCTATTTTAATAACTAGTTTGTAAAAAAGAGTGCTGTATTCGCCAACAAACTGCTTAGCAGTTTGGCGAAAATATTTTTAACCTGTTATTTTTGTAAATTGTGGCTTAAATAAAAAAAAAAAAAAAAAAAAGACCGATCAGAATATAAATAAAATGTTTGGGTGACAATGCAAGTACAGTCAACGAAAAGCATAGAAAAGCAAAAATGTTTCTAAAGATCACGTGTTAGGATTAAACAATGCAACACTGTAACGTAGAGGAATTCTTAATCCGTTGCATTGCTGCATCCGAGTTTCGTAGCACATGCCGCCGCTCGTAGCGCTACGCCAAGCGTAGCAGTGCTACGTATTTCATGCGACTCGTAGCAGACCATCTGTTGCCACTCCGAGGACGAATAAATCACACAAACCCAACTATCACCACCACCAAACTGCACTGACGCGTTTCGAACTC
Organism: Archips crataeganus; assembly: GCA_947859365.1. Taxonomy (NCBI): domain Eukaryota; kingdom Metazoa; phylum Arthropoda; class Insecta; order Lepidoptera; family Tortricidae; genus Archips; species Archips crataeganus. Next base: position 17,840,206 of record OX402059.1, on the reverse strand, counting down.
AACCAGTGTTCATCTTCAGAGTACCGCAACCGTTCACTGTGCTACCAATTGTTGTGACGGGGGTTCGTTATGATGGCATACGAAACGAAACGAAAAAACTTAGTGCTTACAAAAATGTCTGGTTTATCTTAACCCCTAAATATTGTTAGCTTTGGCTAAAACTTTACAAAAAGGCGTTTAAAGTCAAATTGAACAAAACAAACCTTGTGGAGAATGTGACCACCCTTAATTATGTAGTAATATAATTACTCGAAACCATTAGCTTGTAAAGCCTGTCAAAGGGAAACATATTCCAATCGCCTTTGGCATTCAGTTCCCAAATCCTGACCTATAGGCATCTACATACAACCTAAGCTCGTGTACCGCCACAGACATACTATTGAGATAGACAGTGCAAGTGCGGGCTGATATTGTGATATGTTGCCACACACGTTCGGTATAACTGTATTTCCTATGAGTAGAAGAGCGAGACCCCCTGATACAGGTTTATAATACCTACTAGGAGGCCTCAAACACCATTGTAAATGTGACTGATTTGTTACTACCCGAATAAACTGTTTATTATTATTATTAACTGTTGGTGGCCTCACTGTCAGCCAATTTGTAACAATAACTCTGTAATTAATGTAATATGAGGCGATTTCCTATATTCAAAAACCTACGTCAATAGACAAGTTAGCTATGAAGTATCTTTTTGTATTTATTTTTTCAACTTCATTTTTTTTTTACTACTTTTACGGTCATCCCGTGAAAATCATATATTTCGTACTAAATACAAACTGAAATATAGATGCACAGAAAAAACATGCATCTCTTGTCCTGGTGAGCGGTTAGTTCCGAAGGAGTGTTAAAATCACTCGATAGAGGGTGTAACATAGACGTGCGCTTGTCACTGCATAAAGTGATGATTTAGCAGACTGAAATGTATGATGTATAGGAAAGATTCGTGTCTAATCTCTAGACCAGTGGTGGTGTAGGGGTATGGCACATGGCACGGAATGCTGAGGACCTGGGTTCGATTCCCAGCATTGGTCTTTTTTCTGGGGTTTTTTCTGTGCATCTATATTTCAGTTTGTATTTAGTACGAAATATACGTCAATAGAATAAAATAATAACAGCTATTTGAAAACAGCATTGCTTCGGAAGTGTTTTTAGTATGATACTTTAAGTACCTACCTATGCAACAAATTGGTAACAAAAATAACAGGTTCTGACCACACTAAATAAAAAAGCATACCTTATTTTAACTTTGTAGTCGAAAATACTCAATACAAACCTGAAATCTAATATATAAAAATCTCGAGTCACGTTGTTAGTTATCCAACTCCTCCGAAACGGCTTGACCGATTTTTATGAAACTTTTATCCTTATGCGGTAGGTCTGAGAAAAGGTCGTACGCTAATTTTGTTCGCAGACGGAGTCACGGGCCACAGCTAGTAATCAATATAAAATAAGTGCAAGCACTGAAAATGAGAGCTTAAAGTCAACTAATACGAAATTAGGTAATGAACGCAATTGAGTAAAACAACTGCCTGTACACTCAGTCACCCCACGGGAATGTGAAGCCATTTGCTACTGTTCGTAATTTAGCAGAGTAAATTACATAATCATAATACCTACAAACATCCAAAATACTATCAAAAATTAACCCAATGAGCGTTACACAGGCAAATTACGAACAGTGAGAAGCCGCTCAACAAACCCGTGTTGTGACTTAACGATTAGCTGATTGACTATCTCATGTCACAAATGCTTTTTGATTTGAGTACACCTCATACTTAGTCTAGAACTAAAAAATGTCTGTGCGCTACCCGTTGGCCTGACAGACATTGATTGCGTCGACAACCCTGGACCGTCAGATTGCATTTGTCACTCAAGAGAAACCCCACTTTATTGCCACTTAGCCTAAAGCTCAAAATCGAATACAATCCACATCCAAATAAAATGGCGTTGATCGTAAATAAAGTGCAGTAGCTGTGGACTCTAAAATAAGGGAGATAAGGGTGTTTTTGATATGAATTCATAGTTTTACATGTTGCAAAGCGTATCCAGTCATTTGTACAAAATCTAAAGTGCCCGAGGATGTATTCGGTATCGTTTTGAATGTTTTTTTTCGCAATCGGGCGTTTGAAGCATCGTTGTTTGATTTGATTTCTGTTCAAATTATTTTTTTTAGATACAGAGGTAATTTGTTTCACCAGCTAAATTCAAAATACGGCTATACATATTTAGGATTTTATAAGTTAATACTTAACTAGCCTAGTGGTTTGACCTGTGGCCTCTCAAGCAGAGGGTCCTGGGTTCGAGCCCGGGATCGCACCTCTAATTTTATGGGAATTTAAGTGCGAAATTACAGTTGAAATAGTTTTACGATGAGGGACACCATCGTGAGGAAATCTGCACACGCCTTTAAAGAAATTCAATGGTGTGTGTGTGAAGTTCTCAATCCGCACAGGGTCTGCGTGGAAGCTATGGCCCAAGCCCTCTCATTATGAGAGGAGGCCTGTGCCCTGCAGTGGGACGTATACATAGTATAGACTGGGATGTCAAGGTTAGTCTGGCCAGTTGGATTCAAATTTCGAGATTGTTTGAACTTGCAACTGCAAATTCTTTGCTATCTCGCAGGAACTAAGCAATTTTCCGGGATGAAAATTATCCCAGAGTCCTTCCACTTTTACAGTCAACAAAAAGTACAGTCGACGAAAAAGCTTGCCTTGAAAATGAAATTTTTAACAAAAACTTATTTAAATATTAGAAAGAACGGATTACAGGTGAATGCTATTGAAAAGTAAAATCGAAATGCAGAAAGAATAATTGAAAAGATACAGAAAGCTTGTACGGGATGGTTTCCGGCGTGGGATGCTGTTCCGATGGCTACGTCCGGCCTCCTTTGCGGGCTACCAGTAACTAGGGCTTCAAAAGCTCACGTGCATCGTTCCGTTTCAAATGGAAATAAATTGTTAGTATTTTAACGACCTATTTAGCCTAGTTGGTAGTGACCCTGCCTACGAAGCAAGAGGTCCTGGGTTCGAATCCCGGTAAGGGCATTTATTTGTGTGATGAGCACGAATATTTGTTCCTGAGTTATGGATGTTTCTATGTATTTAAGTATTTATTTATCTATATAAGTATGTTTATCGTCGTCTAGTACCCATAGTACAAGCTTTGCTTAGTTTGGGACTAGGTCGATTTGTGTAAGATTGTCCCCTAATATTTATTTTTTTATATTTATTTTATACATGACTAGCTGATGCCCGCGGCTTCGCCCCCGTTGTGTGGCGCCATCTGTCGAAAATTGGTCGTACCAACTCAGAAACCTTCTTTGGCTCATGCACAACAAGTTTGCTAAAGATCATCACATGATCAAATGCATAGTTACGATTCTATAAAGGACGTACAGACAATGTAGAAGTTTTTAAGTTAGATATTTAGTTTATATATTTATATTCATTGTAATTAGTATTCTTAGTTTAATTGTAGAAAGGTTTTTACTGTTGAGATTTTAATATTTAAAAAAGTTTATTTTCTAGTGTGACTTTGTGCCCACACGAGAAGGTAATAGTAGGATAATTTGCACTAAAAAAAAATTTTTTTTTATCTGATTTATCTGTCGTAATATAATTTATATTAACGATATAAAATCATGTGTTAAGATTTAAGCACTGAAAAGAAAAATACCCTGTATAGACAATTGACAAATATTGAGATACGTGTTACAAAGGCGAACTAGTGTAATTTTTGAGTTGATAAAAAAAATATATTAGCGCATTTAGTCAGGGACCGACGAAGAATGGCTTTAAAACGATGAGTTTAAGCTTCAACTCGCTGTTGTCATGTTTAATATATATATGTGAATAGTTACGCAGAATCCATCTCGTTTTAATTACTTTTGAGCGTTAAAACAAGCTACGGCATACCTATAGTGTCTAATCAATCAGCGTCCATTAGCTCCGTTATCAGGGCGCCGCAGCCGGCGGCGATACGGCGCGAATTAAAACCGAACCGGCATTGGCGCTGGCGATAAACCGGGACGAGCCGTGCGGTCAAATTGGAACATGTCACATTTCCACCTGTATTTCGCTATTTTTCCAATAACTGCATTTGATATAGGCCGTAAAATAGAACTGCTTTTATACAAGCCGTGAAGCTATTGAAATCGTTCTCTGCCGCACGAAGAAATCAGTTTTTGTAAAAATTTAATTTATCAACGATTTCTCTAAAAGCAAAAGTCGACTTAAGATGACGAACCTATCTATTCCTTGGCTGTCTATACATACTTACTTATAAGATATGAACATTACAAGTTATATAAAAGCTAGTAACGATACATGCATGACAGTTTACAAAGCGTCACAATTATTTTACATACGTGAAGCAAACCGCGTTTGTTCCAAAGTTCCAAACTGTACCTGCCATTCGATATCGCAAATTGAAAACGGTGGTTTTCATCTATCGCAATACTCTGGATTATTACGTGAATAATCGAATTGAATTCGAGGCATCTATCTAACGAGCTACCTCACCCAAATTGTTTTTACCTACTACTTACCTATTTATTTACTACCTAACTCTATATAGGTACTTAAGTATATTACTATTTTTTTGTATTGCACCACCTGCTGAAATTCATTCGTTGCTGTCTTTCCACTGTAAAAGATTGCCTGGAAATGATCGCTTCGAAACGATAGAGCCACCTGCTTTGTTTACCTTATATAATTATTATGTATTTTTTCCATGCAATTGTTTTTCTGTGTTGTTTTCTCTGTGGTGTACTATAAAGAGCGATTGTCTGATTGTATAGTATTGTAACTCTCTTCTTTTTGAACACTTTTCTTACTCTATTCAGATCAGTTGTCCGTTCCCCTCTTCCAGGCTGATCCTGCTGTATCCATAAGGAGCAAGCCACACAGAAGAGACGTGGGACGGGGGCGCGTCGTAGTCCGCGTCGTGTTTTCGCAGGCCGCGTCTCCGCCCCGTCCCTTCTGTCTGCTTTGGATCGCGACGCTTCTATAAATTTAGTACGAAAACTGATTCAAGGGGCGCCCGTCCCACGTCTCTTCTGTGTGGCTTGCGCCTAATGTCATCGGACCATCGGGTAGGCGGTGCGTCCGCAATTGGGAATGTCTAAAAAAAATTACCAGTGGGTTTTATATTTTTTTTGTATAGAAAAGTCAATTATAAGAAACTAATTTCAATATTTTGTCATTTAGTTCTCTACTTTTTTCAAAATTAATTATTGAAACCATTTTAGTTGACGACGTCAGATTATAATTGAGGGCTCCCACAATGCCAAATTTCTAAATCTATCTAAATGCGTACGATAAGGCAACCTCTTTAATTATTTTTTGCGTAGTGGTACACTATACACTGTGTCACTTTACTGGCACTGACAAAGTGCTAGATGTCAGACAGCGGGTCCAAATCAAACTCCACGAGTAAATTGTGAAGAATTCTAACCACACAGAATAAAGTACGACTTGAACCGGTCACGCAATTTACACCAATGTCAAATGAAGGTCATTGCTTATTTGTTATATAATAAATTCATTACATAATATTAAAATTAAATAACTACAGAAAACGATTTAAAATTTATTTATCTCGAAATGGTTTTCGATTTTCTATACATTGCAAAAAAATAGACATCCCCAATTGCTTCGCCAAGCCAGCCACCACTCCAAAACGCGCTTGTTCCACCATTCGTCGTGTTGTCGACATACGCGGCCGGCCCGTGCCGATTTTACCTTGTCGACTCTATAGCACACGTCAACCGTCGTCGTCGTACATATTACTAGGCTAGGTGACAACTATTAGTATACTAGGAGTCGAAAAAAATAATAAAAAACTTGTTAAAAATGCCTCTTACGGCCTGCCTGCCTGCCTACATAATAAACGTTTTGATTATGATTTTAAACATTTGCGTCCTATCTTATGCCATAATATTTTTCAACGACACGAGCCGATCTGTGCATAACTTACTCACGATAAACGCAGCGGCGGCGTCATTAGAAAGCCGGCATAAGTAATATTTATGGGCAAAGTGCCGGCAATTATTCCAACCAACACCCCCGCGGTACTGGGGTGCGATATTAATACTGGGCACAGTCAGCAAGTAGGCGAATAGATGGGCAACAAGATCTGTGTTCGAAAACATCTATACATATATATATATATATATATATATATATATATATATATATAATGTTATGTTGAATGATAAACATTAGGCATGATGATGAAGCGTTCGATTTCTTGCCAATTCTCATTTCGATATTGTAAGCAAGGTAGGTAATATATAAGGATGAAATTGTAATGTGATATTTTGCGTTCTATAAATTCTAGCGAATTTTGGTTGGAAAACGCGGTTAGGTAAATCTTTTCTTGATAGATTTCAGCTAGAATATCATCATGGTCATTATCATTTTAGCCGAAAGACGTACCACTGCAGGGCACAGGCATGCTCTCAAAATGGCTTGGGCCGTAGTTCCAACGCGGACCCAGTGCGGATTGGGACCTTCACACACACCACTGAATTTCTTCTCAGGTCTACAGACTTGCACAAGGTTTACTCACGTGTTTTCCTTCATCGTAAAGCTCATGGTGAATATCAAAATAAATACCGAAAAACTCAGAAGTGCGCGCCCGGGTTTGAACCCATAACCCTCTACTGAGAGGGCATAGGTCAAACCAATAGGCTACCACAGGCCTTTAGGCCACCTATCTCTTTGCAAAAGACCCGAAACTTGTTACTTCACGATACTCAGGTCATTCGTTTCAATACTGCTCGGTGGTGGGCCAACTAAATCCGAATGTCCTTAAGAGAATCAGTAAACACAAAGCTCAAAGGCCTCGCATTAAAAATTCAAAAACCGACAAGCAAAGTACCCCGAAACTCGCGACGTGGAACAATAAAAAAACTTCAGGCCCCCAATGTTATGATTAGAGGACGCCGAATTCGCAAGGTCGCCCCGGGCGGATTATGCAGATCGTATGAAAATCCCTTGCCCGGGCGTCAACTGTTACGGTACACGGCCACGAGTTTGGGCATCCAGGGTTGCCAAGAAGGCAAATTAAAAAGGTTTTATTACATGAAACTGACCCGTGATTGCCTATCTCGCCTGATGAAAAGTGCAGATGAGGCCAAAAGTGTATCACACTGGTTCAGCCTATCATAATTCTAGCCTTCCAATGCCCTAGATTGTGCTTGTATCTATTTGAAAATGTATATGATGGGAGTGAATTCCATTCCTTAAAGCCGCCGAAGACCGGATGCGTGAGCGTGTAAAGTCACGCACAAGCAGCGGTTGTGGTGTGTGTAGCTATGGGAGGTATGGCACACTAGACGCGTGCACATGCTTGGTATGCTATCTTTCTTACAGTTTAATTAATTACAACTGGTGCGTGACACGCACACGCATCTAGTCTTCGGCGGCCTTTAGCATTTCGTAGGAAAGATGAAGCGAATCGCTTCGAACAGGCCAATTAAATACTAACCACATACTTAAGGGTGAAGAAGAATGAAATCGTGTGTAAATTAGGTAACACCGTTTTTCCCACAATTATTTGATTTACATACCGACAGATACCCAATAACATCTGCTTGGTTCGTCAAAGCCAAGGTTCATCATCATCATCATCATCATCCCAACCTATATACGTCCACTGCAGGGCACAGGCCTCCTTTTAGAACAAGAGGGGTTGGGCCGTAGTTTCCACGCTGGCCCAGTGCGGATTAAGAACTTCACACACACCATAGAATTTCTTCGCAGGGGTTGCTGGTTCCCTCACGATTTTATTGTGAAGCCAAGGTTAATTCATATAGATTCACCATTCCAGCCCTAGACACAACCCTATTGGAGTGACGTCATCTTGTCGCGGAATAATCAAGTGTTGTTAACGATGTGGCAGGGCTGCTGCATGTCGCTACAGCCGAGGCTAGGGTTGCCGGCGAATTGTTTAAGGGGTTGTTTGAATAATCAGGAAATTGCCGGCGCATGAGGCGTGACATATGGTCCGGGCACCACCACGAGCGACGCGGCGAGCGAATTCTATGTTCATTGCGTGACCAGAACCCGCACCACATGGCTATTAATGAACAATACAAGAAGTGCATTAGTTAATCTTAAATACTCTAATCTGTTATCCTTTCGTTGAGGCTGACAGGAAAACAAAGGACAAGCAAAATCACGTCGCTGGCGACCTAAAATTTAGCACACGTGTAATTTGAGTACAATAAAGGTGCGGTAAGAAAGGATTTTCAGAAATATCCACGGGATAAGGGACTAGACCACTTTTTATATTATAACTAGCTGTTGTCCGCGATGCCATTCATCGCGGGAACTAGAATTTTCTGGGATATCTACGTCCTACACAGGGTTTTAAACTATTTCCATACCAAATTTCATCTAACTCGGTTCAACGGTTTAAGCGTGAAGAGGTAACAGATATACAGACAGACAGAGTTACTTTCACATTTATAATATTAGTAAGGAAATAAGGACGAAGCCGTGGGCATAATTTATAGGTACCTTCTTCTTCTTCTTCTCAAATTTAAGAGCTATGAGGAACTCTTGTCGGTGAAGTACACGCCACTCCGCGCGGTCTTCGGCCAGCGTTTAACTTCCTGATACGACACAACACCCACTTTCTCCTTCACCTGGTTAAAAAGGTCAATCTTGGCCTTCCTCTGCCTCGTCTTTCTTATATTTTTCCTTCCAGCAGGTTTAAAAAGAAATTGACATGTCGCTTTAAGTGTCCCATCATATGTCCCCTTCTACAATTTATGGTCTCCAGTAACATTCTTTTTTCCTTGACCATTGTAAGAACCTCTTCGTTGGTTTTCTTAATTTCTTATGGAGTAATGAGAAATGACAAGTATGTACCTAGTGAGGTAAAAATTTAACGAACTTCTAGTAAGTGTTTAAGTTTATAACGGGGGTAATCTCTAGAATAAGATTTAGTTCAGCATAAGCTAGGTACTTCTTATCCCGGTAAGGTGTGAAGTTCCCACGGGCTACAGGCAAAGTTGCGGGCAACCAGTTAGTAACTTATAAATAAACAAACAGACTCCCAAAAGCGCTTTGCATTTATTAATTAATAAAGATAATACCCTCACGTAAACGAGGCAAGAAACATCAATGCCGCCTTTATCCGCGGAATACGGTGCCTTATCATCATTAAAATTAGGTGAGAGACAATCTCGCGATACAGAAAAGCTTGATATTTACTTGAGTTTGTTACAGGGAAAAATACTAGGTATAAATACTATTGGAATCTGGCAACGTTAACGTGTAACAGTTAGCGTCGCATCACAACCGAAAATCACTTTTTTTTAGTGCGTCATAATTAAAAAAAAACATTTGATTATTCGTCTGTTTTTCAGGTAGTAAATTTATGACCATAAACAAAAACAATATAGATACCATGTCTATGGTAGAATTAAAAGTCCAATCGCTCACCGATCCAACCTTTGAGATGGTATTGAAGCCACAACACACACATCGTCATAACTACACAGATAATATTTACCAACTCTTGAAAATCCTTATTTTAAAAGCGGGACAGTGATTTTTATGGCCTGTGCATTCAACCACAATTTAATAGCAATTTTAACTAGAGGTAATAATATATCGTCTAAGAGAGAGAGAGAGAGAGAGAGAGAGAGAGATGTTTATTTACACATATTCGATACACAGGAAATACAGTTGAGAGGAAAAGATACAAATAAAAATCATCGAATAGTATAAATTGCCCCCCCCCCCCCACTCAGCATAATGTTGCGGCAAGCCGCAACGCTGTTTTTCAGTGGGCCCCATTTAAAAACTAAACACAAAAAAAAAAAAACAACACATTGTGATGACACGAACGCCAGCGGAAAGTGTAGTTCGCAACAAAACCTAAATAGGTACAAACCGGAAGTATGTATGGCAACACTTGATCAGTTTAATCGTATCTGAACCATTAAACCACAACAAATATTACGCCAAGGATTATCCAATGTGTAGTCTGTCAAAATCTAAGTACATTTTTATACGTAGTAAAAATACTGAGTGAAAATACCAAGTATATATTTACACCTCTTAGAGTATAACGGGACCACATTAAAGCAGCTTTGTATCGCGGAGGCTGATGGACTATATTTATGGGAAGGAGGGGGATAATTACTAATGTTGGGGGTAGAAACAATATAATATATAGACTCTGTTGAAATATCATTCGAATAAGTTTTTGCCAAAATTATATTGATCATGATTACTGACTGTACGTTTAATTGTTTAAGTGTAGGCACTTGCATTGCATCCAAATTACATATCCGTGCCAAGTTTCAAGTCGATGCCATTAAATTAAAGAACTGTTGAAGAATTCAGTCCTACGGAGATGGTCCTGACCAGAACACCGAAATTTCACTATCAGATATTTTACTGTCACCAATCATACTTATAATTAATATTCCCATTTTCAGTTCAATTTAATACCACGAAGTGGCTGAAAATGGTTTGCAAAGTTTGAAACCACAAGTTGACTTCCTCATCATCCCAGCCTATATACGTCCCACTGCAAGGCACAGGCCTCCTCTCAGAATGAGAGGGGTTGGGCCATAGTTCCCACGCGGACCCAGTGCGGATTGGGAACTTAACACACACCACTGAATTTCACTCACGATGTTTTCCTTCACTACAAACTGGCATACATCATGCAAACGTTTCAAGTTCATCATAATCATAATTTCATCCGTAGGACGTCCACTAATGGACTGCGGCTTGAGAAATCCAAATCTTTTACCAAATCGTCCGACCATCTCGTTGGTGGACGTCCCACGCTGCGCTTGACAGTCCGTGGTCTCCATTCGAGAACTTTTCGGCCCCAACGGTCATCTGTACCTCTACCATGAGTTACACTAGTTTACAGTGACCGTACTCGCTAGCGACGGCTTAAATGATTTTGTATAGAGAGTTGTACATCCGTAAGTGACCGCTAGAGGCGCTGCACAATTCTCCATACAAATAATTTACGCCGTCGCTAGCGAGTACGGTCACGTAAACTAGTGTAAACTCATGGTAGAGGTACTGTTCTCCGTGCTATATGGCCTGCCCATAACCATTTCAACGAGCTAATCCGTTGGGCTATGTCGGTGACCCAGGTTCTACGGATCTGATCGGATTCCTGATTCGATGAATGATGTTTGTGAATATTGACCATATTAACCATTGGGGAAAAAAGGCTAAAATTAGTAGTTCTGTGTGACAGAATATTAAGTTTAGCCACCTTTTCCTATGGTTCTCGTTGTTAAAATTCAGAAACTTTATACTTAGTTGTGCAATGTATGTACCTATGTACAGGGATTACAAGTCCCATGAATGGTGACCATTACAAGTGATACATACCTAATAGCGAAAGATTGAAACAATCTAAATTATTGCAATAAATACTAACTTAACGTAACTCCAATCCGACTGTATGTTCTCTTTCACCCGCAAGCAAATCTTACTCGCATGTAATCAAATATTATAATGACACCGAAACACGCTCCTTTGAAATCGGCGTCGCTATAGTTCCTGAAATGAATCCTTACCGAACAAAAAGAGCATTAACCACGTACTTAATAAACCCGCTGACACATCGACAAAGTTCCATATCCTTTCCCCGTACTACGCAAATAGAACTTTGTCTCACGTACCCGCGAGCACACCTCAAGCAATTTCGCTAACAAGTAACAAGGTTCTAAATCTTAAGGCCACTCGAACGAAATGGAACCATGTGGCAGTAAAGTAGTGCTCATTTCCTTGTGGGAAATTCGTTTCGCGAGTTGGCAGCCGGAGCGTTGAATGCGAATTAGTTAAGCACACAAAGTATTAACAGGGTACTGTTTAGTGCTGAGTTGACACTTTGTCGTATTAACGGAAAGTCTTTGTGGGACTGTTTCTAGGTACGAGCCCGTTTTGGAATTAAATTAATAATTTTGACGGTAACGTCTGCGCTTTGTGGTTTTGTTAGAAAATGAACGAAACTAACTATGCACATACCTACTGATTCATTAAAATTCTACATGCACGACACACAAAGACTCGTTGCTAAGTTTGTCACATTTTAAAATCATTTAGTTACATAGGTACTCAAAGAAAAACCACTGTGAAATTCACGCAGGATTTTCTTAATGCAACATCCGGATTTCTCAATTATTATACGTAATCTGTGAGTTTCGCATCTATCCGAGATTCTTAGCAATTGAGTGTGTCACGGGTGAAGGGTGACAGCGCGGCGAACGCGACAGCGGTACAGTAAAATTACATAAAGTTTACCACTGACAGATGGTTTGCCTTCATTTCATATTCAACTTTAACGGCCTACAAATAAAGCCAATTTTAGAATACTGTTATCCACGTATGCAGATTTTGTAATAACTACTTTATTTGTATGGTGTTAAAGTTGGAAATGAAATGAAGGCAAGCAATCTGTCAGTGGTAAACTAAAAGTAAACGTATCTGTACAGCCGTATTGGACAATCAGGTACCTATCCAATTTAAATAGGTACGTGAGTGTTCTGATCTCTTGAATAAGAGTTTTCACTTTTCTGACAGGTGGTGTCGTTATTATCGTTCATCATAATCATCATCATCACTTGGATTGGATCTCAAAATTAGTACAAAAGTTTTCCGTTGTGTCACAAAAAATAACCATACAATTTTATGAATATTTATCGTCTCGTAACGGAACCTTTTCCAATCAGCCGTTATGTATGGTTAACTACCAATTAGCGTGGTTCAACTTTTTGATCTCCACCTATAAACTAATCCAAACGTGACACAAAATGTCAAAGTTTTGAAACGGACCTCGCGATACTAGCCCAACCACAGGGAGCTCCCATTATAAAAAAAAATGATATTAATCGATATAAATACACGTTTTTTTTAATTAATTCAGAGTAAGTATTTCAGCAGATTTATTCACGACGTAGTCAAGGCACGCCTTTGACAATGTTAATTTTCAATAACTATCAACCAATGCATGAAAACATCATGCTAATCGAAATAAAATAAAAACAAGTTTACAGTAAAAAGGTTAACTTCGTTTGTTCGTGTATAGGCAGGTAATCTCAAGAACTACTGAAGCAATTATGAAAATCTTTTACTATTAAGAAAGCTAACACTTAGCAAAGATACCTTTTTAATCAGGTAAGCGCAAAATTCCCCCAAGACGCAAAAGAAGTTTCTGGTAACAGCTAGCATCTGACTCAGGAACAGCACTAGCAAGAATTGGCTTTATCCTGATTTCATTCTTGTTTAAGTGTTGGCTGTTTAGAGTGACTAATTATGTTATGTCCGTACTTACGTTATCAACAAAAAGCTTGATTCTTTCAACAATAATTTTCCGAGAAATCGCCTAATTTCAAATGCAGAAAAAGTAGCAATGACATTCCACTTTCCGTGTGACGTTGTCTGTCTGTATTTTCAACTAATTACAAACATCAAGTAAAAAAATACGCACCAGACGCGCCCAACACAAAGGGAAAGTTTATTCCAGTTAAATTGGTTCAGTAAATCGCGGGACAAAATGGAACAAACGTACGGCCGCATCAATCTAACTTGCGAGACAAATGACGGCGTCACTGGAGTTTGGAATGAAGACACAATAAGACTTTGTAGTCGAAGAGAGTAATAAGAAATAGGCCAAGAGTGGTTTGGACACGGATCGAATTTATTAATATTACTAGTCTATCTTATGATAGATAAGCCTCATAAGAAAGCTCAAAGTCACTCAAAGGGCGATGGAGAGGGCTATGCTCGGAGTTTCTCTGCGGAATCGGATTAGAAATTATGAAATCCGCGCAAGATCTAAAGTCACCGACATAGCTCGAAGAATCGCCAGACTCAAGTGGCAGTGGGCAGGTCACATCGCTCGTAGAACTGATGGCCGATGGGGCAAAAAGGTTCTCGGGTGGCGTCCACGGACCGGAAGACGCACTATAGGTAGGCCTCCAACAAGGTGGTGCGACGACCTGGCTGGATCGTGTTGGATGCGGATGGCGCGGGACCGATCTGTTTGGCGAGCCTTGGGGGAGGCCTATGTTCAGCAGTGGACGTCTTTCGGCTGAAATGATGGTGATGATGACTAGTCTATCTGTACTCGCGGCTTCATTTGTGTAAAACATTAGATCTAACAGTCCAATTGAAATTCTGGGATTTCCCAGGAATCACTTTGTGGTCTTTTTTTACGCTGTATGACGAACATTCGAGCAAAATTTCACGTGTCTACACTTAGCGATTAAGATTTTGTGATTTTACATTTTTTTTTATTTATTTATAAATTTAATTACAACTTAAGTACTACTACATAAATATCCTCGCCAAACTGTTACGTTTGAGGGCGAGACGCGCTCAGTTTTTATAAAATTAACCTATTAAACTTATCCTATAAAATAAACCATTAAACAGCTTCAGAAAAGAAACAAATAAGTAAAAATAGGTACTTAACTATGAAAATTCTAGAAGAAGAAGGGAATTTTGCGGGTATTCGCGCGCTTTAACATCGTCTCTGTGTTTGAATATTCCAAATAATATAATAAGTGTACTTAAAGTTTTTAAAAAATCCTTCCAGTGAAGCTACAAGACTGTGCAGTACGGAATAGTTTTTGTTTTTGTAATCCGACTACAAACAACTGAGATATTGGAGTGTAAAATTATAAAACAAGTTACGGTGCCTAATACGCGATCGTGCGGATGACTCATCACTCGACCGGCCGGTCAGCCGCTTCAAATCAGCTGTATCACTGCTCGCCCCCGTACTGAGGAAGACATCGTTGCGCGTACGAACCGGTTCTGGCAATACTGCAGCTACGCTCCGCAATCGTAACGAGTGCCGCCGCTTATGCCGTGGTACAGGGTGCCTACAGAATTGTAAACAAAACTACCAACAACAATTCCAATCGCAACTTATAATTTAACAAGGCATTAACGTTAATAACTAGGAGGCTAAATATAATAACAATGCAGAAGTGTGGTGCTTGTGCAAAGTTTATGTCCCGGGGTGGTGGCGTTATATGTCGGAAATGTGGTGTTGACTACCACCATGGTTGTGTAGGCGTGGCTGCTGCGGCCGCAGCCCCACAGGACTGGCAGTGCCCGGCATGTAAGAGGTCGCAGCCGCGGGACAACAGGGCGGATACCCCAGTAAAAGGCCTTCACCAGCCGCCTGTGGTCGCTTCGGCTGTGGCCAGCCCCTCGGGTATACCCAAGGATGTGGGTTCGTCGCGTGGCGGCGCGCTGCATTCGGAGGCGCCGCTGACTGGCGATGAGACGGATTGTGTGTCATCAGTCCTCAGTCGGGAGATGCGGCTGTTCAGGGAGGAACTCCAGGTCGTCCGGCAGGAGCTCAAAGATTTCCGACAGGAGTTCGTGGACATCAGAACTAGCCTGTCGGAATTTAATAAAAAAATCGACAGATTGGACGGCCGCGTCGATGCCATCGAGCACCAGGTGTCGAATAGCACCGTATCGGCGGCGCACAGGGTGCTCGAGGATGCCGTCGCGGCCCTGCAGCTGGAGCTCAACGACCGTGACCAAGAGCTCCTGGGCAACGACGTGCAGCTGTCCAACGTGCCGGAGGAGCCGGGGGAGAGTGCGGCCGGGCTGGCGGTGCGAGTCTGCGCCAAGCTCGGCGTACAGTTGGCCGAGCGGGACGTGGTGGCGGCTCACCGCGCGGGCAGGGCGAGCGGCGCGGGCCGCCCGCGGCTGCTGGTGCTGCGCCTGGCGCGCCGCGCCGTGCGCGACGACGTGCTGCAGGCCGCGCGCGTGCGCCGCGGCGTTACCACCGCGGACCTGGGCCTGGCGGCGCCGCCGCAGCCCTTTTACATAAACGAGCGCCTCACCGCCACCAACCGTCAGCTGTTCCAGCGGGCTCGGGAAGCGGCGCGCGCCGCCGCCTGGCGATATGTGTGGACCCGTGATGGCAAGTTATTTGCCCGCCAGAGGGATGGCCAGCCGTGCCATCGTTTGCGTCGCCCACTCGATTTAGATATTTTTCGAGCCGAGGGTGGCAATCGCAGCGATGCATAGTTGTTATATTAGAGAGGGTAATTTGTGATCAGCTGTCGGAATACCTGGAGAAAAATAGCATCCTGCCTGAACTACAGTCGGGTTTTCGCAAGGGTCGATCGACTGCTACTGCACTACTCGATGTAGTCGATAACATCTTACAGGCAAGGGATGCTGGCAGAAGTACCATTTTGGTTCTTTTGGATTTCTCTAGGGCTTTTGATTGCATCAATTTGTCCTTGCTATTATCTAAGATGTCATATTACGGATTTGATGCTATGGCGATTAGGTGGTTTGACAGTTACTTGTCCGGCCGGGCACAGGCGGTTGAGTTACGTGGAATGAATGATGGTGCTTTGCGGTCTTCCCTTAGTTCTGTGAACAGAGGAGTGCCGCAGGGTTCGATCTTGGGTCCGCTGCTCTTTATACTTTACAGCGCTGATATCGTTTCTTGTATAAGGAACAGTAGATACCATCTTTACGCCGATGACTTGCAACTGTATGCATCCAGTGTGCCTTCAGATGCAGTCACCGTCGTGAAGAACATTAACGCGGACCTTGATCGGGTTTTCTCTTGGTCGGGGAGGTGCTGTCTGGCTCTTAATCCTGGAAAGTCCAAGTATCTTATATTTGGATCCGGGCATCAAATTCGTAATACTCTGAAATACCTGGCTTCCGAGGATGTTGCTATCATGGGCGAACCAATAGAGAGGGTAGACGTAGCAAGAAATCTTGGGCTAATTATGGATGGCGAGTTACGCTTCGAGAACCATATTGCTCAGTTAGTTAGCAGCTGCTTCTATCGCCTTCGGATTCTTTACAATATTCGTGATTACCTCAGTGTGGATTTGCGTGTCCGATTGTGTGAATCACTCGTATTGTCTAGGATGAACTATTGTGACGTCGTTTATGATGGTTGCTTACTTGGTCGTTCTGGGAGATTGCTCCAACGAGTTCAAAACGCATGTGCTCGTTTTTGCTTCAAGGTCCCTCCTCGGTCCCATGTCACTCCGTACTTGAACGCTGCTGATCTGCTTAAGATGCACAATCGCAGGCGCTTGCACCTTGCAACCCTTTTGTTCGGTGTAGTGCGACACAAGACGCCTTCCTACCTTTTTAAAAAAATCTCATGGTTGAAAAGTTTGCGCAGACTTAAGGCTATTGTGCCGCCGCACCGGACGGCGGCGTTTCGAGGGAGTTTTAGGTTCGCGGCGTCTAAGTGCTGGAATGACATCCCCCCTCCCATCCTAAGTGTGACTAGCAGGTACACCTTTGGGCGAAAGCTTAAAGACTATTTGTTGTCATTGCAAAATCCTTAATTTCCTCTCCTTTCCAGCACTATTTCACAAAACTTCTTTGATTTTTATTGTCTTGGTTATTTCATTTTTCGTTTTAGTCCGCGCAGGGTTGTATACTTGGCAAGTGAGATATACTAATTATGTTCAAGAAATTTTCTTATTATTATTTGCTTTTACAATTTACAAATTATTTATTTACGCATGTACCTAGTCTTATGTATGTAGCTATTAGTGTGCAGTTTATTTATTTATTTATCTATCTAAACAGCGATCCGGGTGTCACCAACGGTACTGGCTGAAAATCAGCGCTGGGGTACTTTAAACGCCTCAACATTATGCTGAGCCAGTGTCCGATTTGCAACCGCAATGACACATTCTATCTTTAGCTTTAGTATTGCCTTTTTGTTTTGTATAATATTGTGTCTTGTGATGTTGTAAATAAATGTATTTTCTTTCTTTCTTTCTTTCTTTACATTCTTTTAGTTTGGTCTTTAGCGTGGGTTTACTTAATCTAGGACTTTGTCGTAGCAACGTAATCTGGTTGAATATTTTACATGGATGCCGTGGGAATATCGAGATAAAAATTAGCCTAATATTCCAGACAACCAATCATCTACACACACCAAATTTCATACATATTTTTTAGTGTGAAAGAATAGTGAACACACATACATACACGGGCGCACGCACAGACATACTCATGAAATACGAACAGAAAGTAGGATTACCATATTTTCATACTAAATACAAACTGAAACACGGATACACAGAAAAAACCCAGAAGAAGAGACCAGCGTTGGGAATCGAACCCATGTCCTCAGCATTCCGTGCTGCGTGCCAAACCCCTACAGCACCACTGGTCTGGTGGTGGTCTGGTCTGGTGGGATTACTTGAAAGTGTAAAAAAAACATGCCCAAACACCTGAAATGAAATACACTCAAAATGAGAAATATGAACTTTTATTTTTTATTGAATCAGGCGTTACTTTGCGGAGGTCCATATTAATGAACTAAAACAATTACTTTGCTCACCCACTAGCCTCAAAACAAATCACTACTTAACCCGCCAAAAACCCAATCAACTCACCCCAAAATCACCTCAACCCTTTCATTCGACTTACAAAAAACCTTATTACCACATAAAACAGAAACGCAACCCTATCATTAATGGGCCCTAAATAATCAGGATCGTAGCCCTGGTGGCAAACATTTATCTAGAACGCGCCTTAGGGCTGTCACAGTGCGAAATTACATCCATTTGCATGCAGATGTCAGACTGAGGAATTAAGTCGGTCGCCCGGCTTTGACTCGATGCAAATAACTCTAGGAAATTAACCAATCGATATGGCAACCCTAAAAGCCAAAAATAATAAAGCTGACGTTTGAATGTTGTTAGTCTAGATTGTATCTGCTCATAGGGTTTTGATTAGTTTTTGGCGGGGATTTATTTCGTCATTTGCCTGCCTGCCGCAGTACGAGTATGTTCGACCAGCAGCACAACTTTGTCTCAGTTATGCCATTGTACTAATCATGAAAGTCACTGGGATTATTATTGTGAAAGGGTTGTATTACGGGGCGAGCCATAAGATGACATTTCAAAACATCCTGAAACAGAACGCTCCCATATCGACGGTTCTCTGATTCGACCTATGAAATTTTGCGAAGTTGGAATAACCACCTGAAGCCGTGTGTCTAAAATGGTTATTCCAATTTCATAAAATTTCACATACGAGGTTTAATCACCGACCAATCTTAGTTAGGTTTAGACTGAGCAATGTTTTACTGCCTCAATTTTATTGTATGGAAAGTGCAAGAAAGTTGTATAATGTAAATGGGCCTTATGCAAACGTTGTATGGCAAGTAAAATTATGACAAAAGAAATTATGTGAAACGCAGTGATTCGATTTTTGATATGTTGTCAGACAACCTCAAACGCAGGGTTGGGTACGTTTCGTTCTCCATATATCATTTCATTTCCATTAGCTCGATATCAGTCATTGCAGGTGATCTGTGGCTACTTCAATTCCAATCAAGCGGTCAATCTCACTCGTGATTGGTTGGTCGAATAGCAGTCATACGCCAGGCCCCCAGGCTAATTGTCCAGACACATTTTATGAATTGCACTTTTACGTACTGTGTTTTTTTGTTGATTTTGATAACTTTGGTCCGTGGAGATTATCAAAAAAGCAGCAGTTACTTAGGATAAGTATTTTTTTATGTACAGATAATTTATTTGGTTATATATAACCATCCTTCCTCTCGGATCTCGGATTTATTTTCATATTGTACCACCTGCTGAAATCCATTCCTTGCTCTTTCCTTCGTAAAATGGTTGCCTGTATGAGTTCGTTACGAAGCGATAAGGCCGCCTATTGCTTAGTTACCTTGTATATTTTTTCCATGAACTTGTTTTTCTGTATTGCTTTCTTTATGGTGTACAATAAAGAGTCATTGTAATATCACTTTGTTAATTTTCCATCGACGAAAAAACGGAGGAGGTACTTAAGTCGACGCGAATATATATATTTTTTTACTAGCTTTTGCCCGCGAGTCCGTCCGCGTGGAATTAGTAATTTGGGCAGCTTATTTTTTTATCCAATTTGCTTTTTCATCAATTATGGCTCTCCTTAGATCCTTCCGGAAGAAGTGAGACTTCATAATAAACCAACCCGCTCCCAATCCGCCCCCAACCCGCTCTTAACCCGCCCCCAACCCGCCCCCAACTCGCTCCCAACCCGCCCCCAACCCGCTCCCAACTCGCCTCCAACCCACACCCAACCCACTCTCAAGCCGCCCCCAACCCGCCCCCAACTCGCTCTCAACCCGCCCCCAACCCGCTCCCAACCCGCCCCCAACCCGCTCTGAAGCCGCCCCCAACCCGCTCTCAAAACGCCCCCCCACCCGCTCCCAACCCGCCCTATCTAACTGGGCTATCTAACACTGAAAGAATTTTTCAAATCGGAGCAGTAGTTCCCGAGATATTGAAGTTTTACTTCAAAAACCCCCGATTTTGAAACATTCTTCCGCTCCGCTCCGCTCATATTGGTGTTAGCGTAATGTATAGCCTTCCTCGATAAATGGGCTAACTAACACTGAAATAATTTTTCAAATCGGAGCAGTAGTTCCTGAGATTAGCGCGTTCAAACAAACAAACAAACAAACAAACTCTTCAGCTTTATATACACCGTGAAATTTTAGTGCTTGTTTTCCCGAAACGAGGTGATTTAGTTTCGATTGTACAATCGATTTATAATTACTATTTTGACTAGAGCCAAAAATCCAATTGTGAAAAACGAAAGTCGAAAATGACCGCAAACCAATAGTAACGCTTCGTTGGTACCTAACCTATCGTACGATCGTACGCTTCTTGTACCAACGAAGCGTTACTATTGGTTTGCGTTCATTTTCGACTTTCGTTTTTCACAAATGGATTTTTGACTGTAGTCAAAATAGTAATTATAAATCGATTGTACAATCGATACTAAATCACCTAGTTTCGGGAAAACAACCACTAAAATTTCACGGTGTATTAGTATAGATGTATGACCACGCATAACTTTTTACAGAGTTGTCCGATTTTGATAATTCTTTTTTTTTTGTTAAGTAGCCCCTTATTATTAGTACGTTAGATATTTTTTATTAAATGTAAGTAGTCAAGGTACAGATGGTTTTACACAATCGTTCCAGATACTTTTCGCTATCAAATCTTATAAATTAATCATAATTAAGTAATTATGTAAAAGAAATACAAATGAGTATACAGTACCATCAGCATCTTGCATTGTTGTAGTGACTTACCTGAAACAGAAAGTTTATCAATTATTCCCTTACGTCATGACGCTCCAGATATCCAATAACGTTTATGTTTAAGCGTTTATAAACGTTTGTTTTTAGAAATAATTCAGCAAACACGCAAAACATAAAGCTTTCTTCAAAGCGAGTTTTGGTTTCGACTCCCTATTCAAGACGGCAAATTAAATTATAGAAATTAATACTTGTAGTTAGATAAGTCACCAATGCAAAGTCAAAAGCATCATATCCACCTACGCACATTTTCTTCATACGCTTTAGTTATTAATTAATACTCTTTGAAGCTTAACGTTACATTGGTTCGTAAATGACGATTGCTGTAAATGAGAACGCTCGTTCCCTAAATATCAGAATTGCAAAATACTAGATTGCCGACTTACCCTATTTCTAAAATACCAAATTCCCAGAATACCAGACTTTCCTGACACCGTGTTTTTGTCTAATATAGAATTGCCATAAAAGCTGGTTTTCAATACACCATGTTCCATTCAAAACCGAATTCCCATAATACCAGAAGTGAAATCACCAGGCTCGTCAGGCAGGTCGTGGTCGTCGTGGGGAGGCCAGGGGATCGTGTTTTACGAGCCTGGTGATTTCACTATCTGGTATTATGGGAATTCGGTTTTGAATGGAACATGGTGTATTGAAAACAAGCTATTTTGACAATCCTATATAGAGAATAACACGGTAACAGGAAAGTCTGGTATTCTGGGACTTTGGTATTTTAGAAATAGGGTAAGTCGGCAATCTAGTATTTTGCAATTTTGATATTTAGGGAACGAGCGAATGAGAAGATGGTTTTAGATCACTAAAACAATGTATTAGGCACATTAAAATTTTGGTACATGCATGAGGTGATTACGCGGACGAAGTCGCGGGTAAGAACTAGTAACTTCCATAATTATTATTATAATTATTGTTATTATTATTCTTCAATGGCATGTTACTGGTTTTTGATGTTTTTTTTTCTTTACCGTGATTGTTTTTTGTTTTTTTTTTCTACTCATTTACTTTTCGGTTCTTCCATGATTTTCATATAAGTAAATATTTTTCTGTTGGTACTTTAAACACGGCTACACTGTCTCTCGTCAGGTCTGCAACCGACCCTGCCCCAAAGAGTATTGTTATTATATCCTACCCAAAGGCCCAGGCTGAAAACCAGCGCTGGACTGTCTGTCCAGCACATGCTGAGACTTGGGACCTTTTGCCTCAAAAGTTTTTCTAAATTATTGCATTTTTTTTTTGTAATTGTTTTGTTCATTGTTCTTGATATTGTTTTATTAATGTTTAGTTTTGTGGCAATAAAGCAAATTCTTATTCTTATTCTTATTATTCTTAATTATTTTAGCACGGCATTCAGATGTTGTGAAAAAACAAACTTAAAAAGTTAGTACCTACCTACTTTTCATCGTCATCTCGATTTACATACGTCCCACTGCAGAGAGCAGGCCTCCTCTCAGAACGGAGGGGAGAACTAAGGGCCGTAGTTTCCACGCGGGACTAGTGCAGGTTGGGAACTTCACACACACCATTAAATTTTTTCGCATTTTTTTAAGATGTTTTCCTTCACCGTAAAAGCTCACGGTAAATTTCAAAAGTAATTCCGCACATGAATTCCGAAAAACTCAGAGGTGCGAGAGCCCGGGCTCGAACCCACAAACCTCTGCTTGAGAGGCCATAGATCATACCTACCAGTAGTTAGCACTTTTAATTGTTACTGTTCCGCCATACCCGTAAATGTGTACCGTTAAAATAATGTATTCCATGCGCGTCAGTTAACGCCCTTATTAAAATGAGCACGACTCAAAACAGCTCCTTGAGGCAACTACTTTGTCAATATGAATAGCGTAGCTTATTAGTCATGTGACTGTCGAGTGCATGATGGAAATAAAAGTCATTCATAATTTACGGAAATATGAGCGCGCCAGGAGCCACAGACGAGCCTTTGCAAGACTTAATTAAAACAGAACGGAGCAAAGAGTATGGACGATAATGAAATAGAAGGCAAAATGTATATATTTTGAAGTTTCCATTTAAAAATGCTTGGAGAGCGTAATTGGAACCAGTGGCACGTTGTTCTCGTAGCGCTCGTTCTAAAACTCTGTGAATGATTTTTGGACAGTTTGAGTTTTTGACTAAAGGTTTTTTGTTTTGGTTCTGAAACTAGCTAGTACATGAAACGAGAATCCTGACAAGCCGAAACAAGCTAGTTAGACTGTACGATATAAATTGAAATATGTGTTTTTAAATTGCTAACGGCATTTTTTACTAACAACCAATTAAGACACTTTGCTGCTCAGCGACTACGCGTGCAAGACAGCTATGTCTGTGCTACACAAATATGTCTTCATACCGATTTGCCTCCACATAAATAAATATGTTATGGCTAACGCGTTTCAAATTCTTTAAGGATTCATATTTTCACCTACTTACAGTAGTTAACAAATTACGTAACGTAAAAAATGTCATGCAGTCTATAAAAATAATATGAATGTATTTATTGATATAATAAAATTAACTTTAAATAAATTAACACTATTTTTAAAAATAAAAAAAATAAAAAGAATAACAATACAATTCGTCTATAAATAGATCCACAAAAACGGTATTAACATTACTGTCACGTCTACACTCACCCTTATTCTCATGAATGTAATATCTAGTTAGTCACAACATTAATACGTCTTTCATCTACGCCGCCTGCGGCGATCGGACGGCCGCTAAGTAAATCGTGTCACTAACATACGCCAACGTTTACGGCATATCAAACTGCTACGCACATGTCTACGTGTGTTTGGATTGGTCTAATGAGGGTGCTTTACCACCAGAGATGTGCTATGCTACGTTGCTATGGATGCGTTTGATATCCACCAATCATATTCATTGGTCCACAAAGCATAGCAGCGGTGGAAACGGATTCAGCTAACGAAGCTATATTTTTTAGGGTTTCGTACACAAAGGGCCTAGGGTAGTACCTGGGCGACCGAGCTCTGCTCGGGCAGAAACTCGGCACCAAGCGTTTTCCCAGAGATAAGACCAAGCTAGATCAATTTTTCATCCCCGAAAACCCCCACATACCAAATTTCATCGAAATCGTTGGAGCCGTTTCCGAGATCCTGATTATATATTTGCGGGGGAGGGGGTTCGGTGGTTTCAAGGGGGGATGAAAATTTCATTGATTTTGCCGTAGGATGCACAGTTTTCAAGATATTTGACAAAAACACCGGAGGGGTTGGGGCACAGAAATAATTTATTATTATTTCTGTGGGTTGGGGGGTGAGAGGGGGGAGGGGTGCGGGGGGGATGCGTGGGAAGGAGCGTGGAGGTTTCAAAGGGGGGATGAAAATTTCATTGATTTTGCCGTAGGATGCACCGTTTTCAAGATATTTGACAAAAAAACCGGAGGGGGTGGGGGGGTGAGCCACGTTAAACTATCGTCCGTAAACCGACTTTACAGACAAGCGGTTTTTCTTGTTCTTTGCTCCCAATAGGGAACGTGCACATAGACGGTGCTGCTCACTGGTGTCATAAGGGTGCCATCAATTTGAATGCTTTACCTTGATAAGTTTGTTTTACTGTCCGCATAGTGTCTCTTTTGTCGCATTAGTGCTGCCGCCTATAGTTACTGCACGTTCCCTATAATACTTTTTCTCACAAAAAAGTAACTTTTTCTCACAAAAGAAGAAACTTCGTTTTCTCATGAAAAATAAACTTAAAAAAAAAACTAAAATCCTTAAAAAAAACGTGGAATCGAACCGAGGTCGGCTGGATCCGCGACCACCCGATTTCTACTGTGCTATTATGATCTGCTCGAAGCCGGCGAAATTTAGCTTTGTATTCTAATGCAAACAAAAATAGCCGGAAAACACGAGTAAAAGCGGTTTTTTGAAAATGAAACATAGCTAGATCAGTTTTTCATCCCCGAAAACCCACACTTACCAAATTTCATCGAAATCGTTGGAGCCGTTTCCGAGATCCTGATTATATATATATATATATACAAGAATTGCTCGTTTAAAGGTATTAGATAAACGGGACCCTATTACTGAGACTTCGCTGTCCGTCCGTCTGTCACCAGGCTGTACCTCAGGAACCGTGATAGCTAGACAGTTGAAATTTTCACAGATGATGTATATCGGTTGGCGCTGTAACAATAAATACTAAAAAAGAAAATAAAATAAATATTTAAGGGTCCCTCCATACAACAAACGTGATTTTTTTGCTCGATATGATAACGGCAACAGGTAGAGGCTTGAAATATTCACATAATATTTAGTTTTACATACATTCACTTTAAAAATAAGTAATTAAATTAAAATAAAACAAATGTGATTTTTTGCCGTTTTTATGGATAATGGTACCCTTCGTGCGCGAGTCCGACTCGCACTTGGTCAGTTTTTTTATATGAAAAGATACGTGCTATGGATGGTCGCGGGTGATGTAGCTATGTGCATAGCACAGTAGGTGCCTACCTATTTTCAGTAGGCTCGCGTTAGACGAAAGTAGACATATCATCGTGGAAGAAAATAGTTATTTTTAACCGACTTTAAAAACCAGAGAAAGCGATTCATCTCAGCCCATATACATACATCTCACTGTTGGGCACATGCTTCCATCCATAATGAGAGGACTTGGGCTGTAGTTGCCCAGTTGGGCCCAGTACCGATTGGAAACTTCATATTAAGCTTCATATTGATAAGCAACGTCGGGCGCGGTCAGTACTTGGATGGGTGACCGCCTGGTTTCATTTTTGGTTTTTGAATGTTTTGTTATGACGTTTTCACGTTAAACTATCGTCCGTAAACCGACTTTACAGACAATCGGTTTATTTATATGGCAGCTTTAGTTACAGAAAAACATTTCCGAGAACGTAATCGAGTTGATAACCAAACACTATCGCCGTTGATGCAATTCGGTACGGAATTCGAGCCCATTCATATGAGTTTTTTTTTGCTTTGAAATTTTCCATATAAAGGTGAGGGCTGTTTTTTTTAGAGTAGTGTTGTGCCGTAGCGTAGCTGGTATACATTTTTGTATTAAAGTGAGTTCTGGATATCACCAAAAATATAGGTGATTATAATGGTGCATTTGACAATTGAGTTGTGTAAGTAAGTAAGTACTGTTTTAAATAATGCTCTTTAAGAATTTATTGTTTCGGTTATTACTTTGTGGAGGTTCATGACAATTAAGTAGGTAGAAGCTTTTGTTTAAGTTAAAACGTTGGTATTACCATGCATGTAAGTCGTGGTTTCGACCACTTTCCGATCTGATTGGGCTAAAATTTGACATACATAAATTTCGTGACAGTACAGTCACGAGCTTTAATTTGGGTTAAGGTTGACAGTCCTGTCATATTGTATAGGAATTCAAAGGATATTTTTTCGAAATGGGTACCAAATTAAAGCACGCGACCGTACAATGGTCTGCTAGAGTCTATCTCAATGCAATAAGAGCGAAAAAAACGTCGATCGACTCGGCTCAATTCGGCCCGCGTAGCCGAACCGATCACGTCTTTTTCGCTCTTATTGCGTTGACATAAGATTTTTCCGATCGACTAAAGTCGATTTCGCGTCGATAGATGTGGGGAGACCTTTGGGTGAAATTCTAGTGATCTAGCCAGAACCGTCTCCGCAGGTTGGAACTCTTCAACAACTTATGGCATCGATTCGATATGAAACTTGATAAGTAAATAATTTTGATGACAAAGCAAGTACTAAATGTACAATCAGCAAAAAACGTATGTATTTCTTTTACTTATTAAGTACCTTGTTCGTTCGTTACCGCTGCTGCAGCTGTGCTCGTGGTAGCGGAGTACCTAACTAAGGGCCTACGCTAGCTGACGCGGACGCCCGCCGCGTGCGCACGCTCGCGGGTCTCGCTCCGTAAAAAATCTACCTAAAATCCGTCGCACGCGCCCGCGCCACTTAGCGCTGTTCATACAAGTGGGAATGTCTAAAAAAAATTACCAGTGGTTTTTATATTTTTTTTGTATAGAAAAGTCAATTATAAGAAACTAATTTCAATATTTTGCCATTTAGTTCTCTACTTTCTTCAAAATTAATTATTGAAACTATTTTAGTTGATGACGTCAGATTGTAATTGAAGGCTCCCACAATGCCAAATTTCTAAATCTATCTAAATGCGTACGATAAGGCAACCCCTTTAATTATTTTTTTCGTAGTGGTACACTATACACTGTGTCACTTTACTGGCACTGTCAAAGTGCTAGATGTCAGACAGCGGGTCCAAATCAAACTCCGTAGTATAATCCACGCGTAAATTGTGAAGAATTATAACCACACAGAATAAAGTACGACTTTAACCGGTCACGCAATTTACACCAATGTCAAATGAAGGTCATTGCTTATTTGTTATATAATAAATTCATTATATAATATTTAAATTAAATAACTACAGAAAACGAGTTAAAAAGCATTTATCTCGAAATGGTTTTCGATTTACTATACATTGCAAAAAATTAGACATCCCCAATTTCTTATAACTTTATTCTAAATTTAAGACACCCGTAATTTTTGCGTTATTTGTCGTCGAATCGTTCGACCGCCCTTTTTGCATTTGGCGGGTTTACGAGGTAACTTCAGTGCAAAACCGCCATTTTGTCAGTTGCAACCCAGAAACGCTCGTCAGTTTCGTACAAAACGGCCACATTCAAAAATAATACCGCATAACGAGTTCACTGTTCTGTGCAAAAGTGCCATATTTCGGAATGCGTCCATTTTTCATTCCAAAATCAAGTGAGTATAGTCATAATTTGTAATACAACAGTGCCATTTTTAAAAACACGTCCATTTTGCATTGAAATAATATAAAAACCAGTGCCATATTTCGGAATGAGTCCATTTTACATTCCAAAATAAAGTGAATATAGTCTTAATTTGTAATACAACAGTGCTATTTTTATAAACACATCCATTTTGCATTGACATATTATGTAAACCAGTGCCATATTTAGAAATGTGTCCGTTTTGCAAAGAACTATATATAATATGTTATCCAAAATTTATTTCAATCTAAAATGCAGTTTTAGTGCGTTTGGTTTGTAGGAAAATTATTTTTACGAATGTTCAAATATTTTAAAACAAAATTGACGTGTTTGGCATATCACAAGGTTCGGATTTTTCATCGCACGGTAAGATGAAAGAAAAATATGGAGTCGATATTAAAGTTAAAATTTAACTCATATTCATAGTCATGCTCACTTATTTTCTTAGTCTCGTAATACTTTTATCCCTTTGTCAGGCTGACAGATCGAAAATGTCAATCGAAAATTGATCTCACTTCTTAATGTAATTCAAATTAATTTTTGTAGTATGATGCGGGAAGTCTAGAATATACTACCA
The DNA here is from genome assembly GCA_947859365.1 of Archips crataeganus. Taxonomy (NCBI): domain Eukaryota; kingdom Metazoa; phylum Arthropoda; class Insecta; order Lepidoptera; family Tortricidae; genus Archips; species Archips crataeganus. Next base: position 17,811,707 of record OX402059.1, on the reverse strand, counting down.
ACCAATATAAAACCTCTTTTATTCTAGAAAATATGAAAAACGTCGCCATGATATTATACTCATTTTACGATTGTAATTTTGAAATGGACAATACACACGCCATACCTACCTTATCAAGATTTTGACGCCCATTCCTGTATCTCCATGCCCCATGGATATTACTTACGAAATAGAAGTTTTCTAAATGTTCATTTTTTTAATTGTGCGGCAGTTCGTTTTTTTATTTAAAATTTCATTTAATTCAGTTCAAATTGTTTGTTTCATTTAAAATTTACTCTCGGTATTAATTACATGAATGAGTATGAGTTAAATTTTAACTTTAATATCGACTCCATGGTTTTCTTTCATCTAACCGTGCGACGAAAAATCCGAACCTTGTGTCACACATTTACGGTGAAGGCAAATATATTGAGGAAACCCTTATATTAAAAGATGTGGCCACCACCTACAACATTAAGTCTATTGGGTGTATGCGTATTATAAATTATTATTAATAATATGTGTATTTGTGCTTGCGCGTGTGTGTGTGTATGTGTGTGTGTGTGTGTGTGTGTGTGTGTGTGTGTGTGTGTGTGTGTGTGTGTGTGTGTGTGTGTGTGTGTGTGTGTGTGTGTGTGTGTGTGTGTGTGTGTGTGTGTGTGTGCGCCTGTGTACAGCTTGTAATGGTCCGCGAGTTTACTTACAAACCATAATAGATTTTATTTAAAGAATGAATAGTAGAGCAAGAGTAATTTTAAACATGGCGGTTGCCACCACAACTAACAAATCTGGCAAAAATCAAGCCTGGCTTGGTGGCTTTGCGTTGGTAGCACTTGTCAAAACTTTAACCACGCATATTATTTGCCGAAAAATGATAAACGCGTCTGAGTACAAAGTTTCATGTCCTACTTAGCCATAAACATTTCATATCCTATTTTGAAGAATTTCATTAATGTTAAAGTTTCTGAATACTTTTGAGTTTTTTGTTAGCTATTTTGAGTGAGTTTAACAATATTTAAATGTGATTAAGGTATAGCAAATACCTACTACCCATGTAGTATTCAATAGAACTAAATATTTGCATAAAAATAAATAAATAAATATTAGGGGAGAATCTTACACAAATCGACCTAGTCCCAAACTAAGCAAAGCTTGTACTATGGGTACTAGACGATGGATGTATGGTCGGTCACAGTTCCTCTAAGTTTAACCTACACTTTTTGATTACTTTAAATAAAGAAAACAGTAAATAAAGCGTGTTTCCTATTAAAATGAGTTTTTTTTTTTGACATAATTTTTATAACATTTGTCAAAATTTTGAATGCAAAAGGGACGTTTGTGTTGTTTGCTCTGCGTAGGTGACAGCTATTACAACTTAGATGTTTTTAAAAGATAGAGCAAAAAATAACAGACACAATGATATATTAACATAATAAATAATAATAAAAAAAACCTAAAATATTAAAAACAAAACCGGTTTTTAATTTTGTTTTGACTGTCCTGTAAAAAATGCTGTTTCTGATTTGTGGCCCTTTTGCATTCAGTGAGCGATATGTGCCAAATTTCATCAGAATCCGTAAAACCGTTTTAACGTGAAAGAGTAACCATAAAACCACACATGGATCCATGCATACAAATTTTCACGTTTACAATATTAATAAGATTTATACTTTCATCTCTGTCTTATAGTTTCGGCGTCTTTATGTGGGCCTACGTAGCTAGTCTCTTTATAATTAGATGAACAGCTTTTTACTATAATAACCCTACTAAAACTCACTGAACTCGAAACAAGTCTAAATCCGTCCGTTATCCGTCCAAAAAACTATCCGCCTGACATGTTACCATCCCTATGTTGTCCACATTTTTCCCGCACGCCAAACCCGATGCCAAGCGTGAACAATGTGGCTTAATGAATGCATTTCGAAGTGTGAGGGTCCCGGCCTTTGTGATAGTTCGTCCGTCCCTGCGACGTATATATTTTTATGAAGAAAGATTTTTTTTTAACAACGACTAAGGCCCATACTACACGGGCGGTTCTCCCGCCGCGGGAAACCGGTTATGAACCGCCACTAGACACAATTTTATATAGAAACTACACTGCGCAGCTCCGTCGAGCGGTTTCCCGCGGCGGGAAACCGCCCGTGTAGTATAGGCCTAAGTATTGCACATATATTTGTACGTGAACTTGTGATACCTATAAATTTTCGTGATTCAACCATAAACAAACAGACAAACTTTGTGAAGCATGAAAATCCTAATCCGCATTCTGATAGGAGACTTGTGCCTAACAGTGGGACGAATATAGGCCAAAATGAAACAGGCACACCAACAAACATAAAAACTTCAACATTTGTAATGTTCGTAAGACAGAAGAATCTGTAGGACTCTAAATATTTTACAATGTCATGTCAACCAAAAACCATGTATGTCCGTATTGTTTTGTATGTAGCAAAACAATACGGATAACTCACGTCTATGATCGAGTTTAGCTCTACATGTTTCGGGCTAATCCGTAGCCCTTCTTTTGTCTTCTACTAACAGTTTCGTCGAGCAGCCGCGCGAGCAGAGAGGAGCACGCAGTGCACGTTTGGCAGCCACCGTAACGTGTGGCTCTAAGAAGAAGGGTTACGAATTAGCCCGAAACATGTCGTGTTAAACTTGATCAATACACGGAAGTTATCCGTATTTTCTCGCTATGAGTGAGTCTCACAGTAGTTTTATGTTCAAAAACCGTGTATCTATTTAACGTGCGAGCACTCGCTATCACAATTCTCTTTCTGCCTTCTTCCTCATCTTATACCGTATTGCAGAAAAGGCGGTAGTACCTAAATGAAATCGTAAATTCGAGCGCTTTAGACAATATAGCTGCAAGTCCATCTAGTGTGAAATAAGTTTTGTTAAAAATTTCATTTTTAAAGCAAGCTTTTTAGCTGACTGTACTTTTTGTTGACTGTTCTTACATTGTCATCCAACCTGAATAAGTATACCAAATTTCAGGTGAATCCAACCACTGGAAGTGGTCAAATTCGACTTCTAAGATTTGACCCAAGAATAAAACAAACGGGGTGAGCTAAATAAAAGCTTGTAAATACGGACGGCGTCGAATTACCTACAAGTACTTATTTAGATGATTTTTTTTGATCATTTTTTTTTTAGCTTTGTGTTCGAAACTCTTTAAACGATTTAGATTTAATCAATTTTTCCGATCACAGCCACAAACGGTAACATACCGTCCCACCTTTCGAATTAACAATTAAACGAAAATCCGTTTCTTTATCCGAAGCAAACTCACAGCAAGCGCCGCGAATGCATTTTACTTTAACTGCAGTAAAAATGTGGACAAAAGCTAACACCTCGGCCTTTTCTAAAGGGGATTTCTCCCGCTGCAAACCCAAAACGCTTCAAAACTCTACAACGATAAAAAGAGTTACGCCTTTTTCGATCCGACTTCAAACGACTCGCTCCCAAACCCAAAACGTTCAAAAAACTTTTGTTTCCAAGAAGAGTTACGCCGTTCCGGTTCTGAGTTCACCCGATTCCAAAGCGCTTAGGAGCGTTATGTGTTCGCTTTTTCAGAGTTGCTTTATTCTGAACACAAAAAGACGACGAGCGACTTTTTATATGGAAAACGTCTGGATTATGGAGAGTTTTTAATGAATATGTCGGAGTATGTTTAAGTCAAGTGTAGCATTTTAATGATTTCCCATAGTGTGTCTAGTTTTCGCACGGTTCTTTGTCCACGCAGGTATAACACTTATAATTGGTCAACTCCCTTTCTCACACCAATTTTAAAACACCTCCTTAATTAACCTCTATGATCCAAAAGAATGATATCTGCCAAGTAGTTTTTGTAGTGGTAGAGCCATGTTGTAGCTAGCCGCTGCATCACGAATGGGCCGGCTCGTCCGGGGCAGTACCACCCTCTCACAGAACACCGGCGTGAAGCAGCACAGTACTCCTGCTGAGTTTCGTACGGTCAGTGAGAGCGGGGGCCCAATACCTCTATTACCTCTCCTTTTCCCAGGGCCGACAACGCACTGGCATCGCGTAAAGCGCTGCGGGTGTCTATGGACAGTGGTGATCATTTAACATCAGGTGACCCACTAGTTCGTTTGTCTGGCCTCTTTAACATAAAAAAAAGTAAGAAATAGTTTTGGGCGCGGCGTTGATAAGTCAACTGAAGAACCTTTTCGTTTCACAACTGTACCTTCCCCACTTCAAAACTTTCATTTGTAGGTAAGTGACAATTTAGCCGACGCGCACAACAATTCAATGCATTTTTAAGCTTCAAATAACATTTGCTCTTTCGCAGTAGCATTCGGGAAACTCCCTTGGGGCGCAGCGTGATGCAATTTTTCTGTCCCGTAGGAATTTCTTTATTAGTATTTTGTGCAACTGTCTGTGCGCCAATCGGTCAGGGGAAAGCTTGCACATCTGTAGGTACGTGAGAAATAACAACTTTGCTTTCGAAAGCAGAAATATTTATTTTGCTAGAATACAGTTTTACAGATATTACAGCATTCATGTTCAGTGTATTCAGCCAGCCAGCCTGCAAATGATTACAATTAAATAGCCTATATAATTACTAAATGTCAAAAAATAAAAAATGTTAAATGTTAAATAAAAATTCCTATTATGTACAATCGTACACTTAATAAAAATACAATTAGTAGGTAGTGGTAGAGCCATGTTGTAGATAGCCGCTGCATCACAAATGGGCCGGCTCGTCCGGGGCAGTACCACCCTCTCACAGAACACCGGCGTGAAGTAGCAGTACTCCTACTGCGTTTCGTACGGTCAGTGAGAGCGCCGGGGGCCCAATACCTCTCTCCTCCCCTATTCCCTCTCCTTTTTCCTTTCCCTTTAGGGCCGATAACGCACTGGCATCGCGTAAAGCGCTGCGGGTGTCTATGGACAGTGGTGATCATTTAACATCAGGTGACCCACTAGTTCGTTTGTCTGGCCTCTCTAACATAAAAAAATAATAATCAAAGCCAGTCAAGAGACAGAGAGAGAGGAGAGAGAGAGAGAGAGAGAGAGAGAGAGAGAATAAACATTTATCTCTTTTTTTGAAATTCTTTTCATTTCCCGGTACAGACCTTTACTGAGTTTATGGCCACGGTAGAAAAAGCGCCTTTGTGATTTTATTTGTGAAATTACAATTAACACATTAAAGTAAGTAGTTACATGAATAGAAGAATATTTTTACTCATTTCCATAATACAAATGGTTAAAAGTTTTTTGAAATAGCATTGAACCAAAAATATACTTTATCAAAGCAATTTTATGATCATTGAATAAGGTAATTTAGATAGTTAAAATAAAAACAGATTCAAATCAGTTTTAATAACAACGCCGTTGGGCAAACAGAACCTTTGTGGTAAAAATGGTAAAGTACAAACAGGAATTCATTTTAATTGTCATCACTCCAATTCAGGTGATTTAGGTAATTGTCGTACTTAAACTGACGGAATATCGAGTGCAGAACATAAAGAAGATTGACACTAAATATAACAGTCATGAGAATGGTTAAAATTGTACCATATGTAGCATGGCTTGTAGTGATAATCTGTATGAAGCACATTCTAGTAAGTTTGACATTAATTATAAAATAACAAAACATTCAAAAAACAAAAATGAAACCAGGCGCCACCCATCCAAGTACTGACCGCGCCCGACGTTGCTTAACATCGGTGATCGGACGTGTTGCGTTCGCACATCAATAATATTTAGATTTAATTTTTTTTTGTCGTAATTTGGAACGCATCTATTAGTGACAGTTTTTCGCGGTAGATATAGTTTTTTCTTTTTGTTATTAATGCCAATTGAAGGTAGATATTGGAGTGGGCTGCTCATTGTCAGTCGCATTTTTCGTGTGTCTTTCGTGTGTCGTGTCGAATTAGCAAGGAGCACTCAAAATCAACCCAATTTGAACCTCTGGATGAGATTCCCCTGCAGCATCAGCTCGTGAAACCAGGACGTCGGTACCGACTGGACTGCAGACCACGAAGGCGCTGGGTGAGTCGGCCTGCACTTTCTATCTGCTTTCACTGGCAACGTATTTTAGTTTCGTTTCGTCCTTTCGTACATCAGGTCCTTCACCAATAACTTTTCGTTTGATTTCGTTTCGAAAAATACGGTTTCCCTGCTCGCGGACGACTGTACAGGACGAGAACCGGTGTTTTGTCAAATAAGTATCTTGAAAACGATGCATACAACGGCAGAATAAAAAAAATGTTTCAACCTTCCTTTAATACCCCCCCCCCCGCATCCCCCACCCATTAAAAATTACCCGAGCGCTAGTACTAAGTTGTACATCCCGGCGCGCGCTGCTCTCTTGTACATCCTGGCGTTCACTGCTCGATCTTGTACGGGACATGTACGGGACATGTACGGACATGTACGGAACAATGCGTCATCCTGTTTCGTGCGTGCAGCCGGCGTTCATCGATTTATTAGACGTTGTCACGTCAAAAATAAATTCGAAGAAAGCATCTAAGGAATATCAATAGACTTAATTTAAAATAAATATTAATAAAATTCTTTTTGCAATAGGGATAAGGACACCAATAAACTGACGTATTTTTACACGCTTTATATTAGCTTCACCTGTATGTTTGTATGTATGTTTTCACGACACTGCTCGAAAATGTGGCCATAGATAACCTAAATCCAGTACTCAAAACTGCCTATATATGTACATTTAACAGCTGACTCATTTATGGCGCACAAACACGACAACAAAGTTACACTAATCGAAAACAGGACGTATCAGTATATGTATTTCATTATACGATACGACTTTTTGAAAGATAATTTCTGAATTTCATTCCTGGCGTGCTGAAACGACATTATTGGACCAATCAACAGTAATCGTCTGCTGCATGCGATGGATGGATGGATGAATGGATGGACGGACGGACGGACGGACGGACGGACGGACAGACGGACTGGATGGACGGATGGACGGGATGGACGGGATGGACAGAATGGACGGATGGACAGATGGACGGGATGGTTAGGATGGACGGATGGACGGATGGACGGATGGACGGATGGACGGGATGGACGGAATGGACGGATGGACGGGATGGATGGACGGATGGACGGATGGACGGAATGGACGGGATGGACGGGTTGGACGGGATAGACGGGTTGGACGGGATGGACGGGATGGACGGGATGGACGGGATGGACGGGATGGACAGGATGGACGGGATGGACGGGACGGATGGACGGGATGGACGGAATGGACGGGATGGCCGGAATGGACGGGATGGACGGGATGGACGGGTTGGACGGGATGGACAGAATGGACGGATGGGCAGATGGACGGGATGGACGGATGGACGGGATGGACGGAATGGACGGAATGGACGGATGGACGGGATGGATGGACGGAATGGACGGGATGGACGGGATGGACAGAATGGACGGATGGGCAGATGGACGGGATGGACAGGATGGACGGGATGGACGGGATGGACGGATGGACGGATGGACGGATGGACGGATGGACGGGATGGACGGAATGGACGGATGGACGGGATGGATGGACGGATGGACGGATGGACGGAATGGACGGGATGGACGGGTTGGACGGGATAGACGGGTTGGACGGGATGGACGGGATGGACGGGATGGACGGGATGGACGGGATGGACAGGATGGACGGGATGGACGGGACGGATGGACGGGATGGACGGAATGGACGGGATGGCCGGAATGGACGGGATGGACGGGATGGGCAGGTTGGACGGGATGGACAGAATGGACGGATGGGCAGATGGACGGGATGGACGGATGGACGGGATGGACGGGATGGACGGAATGGACGGATGGACGGGATGGATGGACGGAATAGACGGGATGGACGGGATGGACGGGATGGACAGAATGGACGGATGGGCAGATGGACGAGATGGACAGGATGGACGGGATGGACGGGATGGACGGGACGGATGGACGGATGGACGGGATGGACGGGATGGACGGGATGGATAGATGGACGGGATAGACGGGATAGATGGACGGATGGACGGATGGTCGGATGGACGGGATGGACAGGATGGACGGGATGGACGGGATGGATGGATGTATGATTATGATGATGATGATGATAATGATTTCCTCGCATTAGTCGTGAAAAGCACAATGTTTAGTCTCGGCCAAAAGTGCAATAGATGGACTCGTACTTTCGAGGGCCTCCGCTACGCGTCGGCCCTCAAACAAACTCGTCCATCTATTGCTTACTTTCCAGCCTCTACAACAATGTACTATTGTAACCGACTCCTTAGGGCGCGATTTTGACCCACTTCCCGGTTTCCGATTGAGCTGAAATTTTGCACATAATTATGTGTAAATTGGATGACAATGCAATATTATTGTAACATGGAGCTGATCTGATGACGGGACTGGATGGTGGTCATAGGAACTATGTAATAAAACAACGCAATCCCGTCGAGTTTGGGCTCGTTTGATTCGTCTTGACGAGCACTTTGATCCCAGATGGTAACCAGGGTCTGATGATGGAGCTGAAAGATGGCCAAAGGCACTCCACAATAAAACGACACAACCCCATCGAGTTTGGGCTCGTTTGATTCGTCTTGACGAGCACTTTGATCCCATATGGAAACCAGGGACTGATGATGGAGCTGGAAGATGGCCAAATGCACTCCACAATAAAACGACACAACCCCATCGAGTTTGGGCTCGTTTGATTCGTCTTGACAAGCACTTTGATCCCATATGGTAACCAGGGTCTGATGATGGAGCTGGAAGATGGCCAAAGGCACTCCACAATAAAACGAAACAACCCCATCGAATTTGGGCTCGTTTGATTCGTTTTGACGAGTACTTTGGTCCTAGATGGTAACAAGGGTCTGATGATGGAGCTGGAAGGGGGTAGGTGGCGGGGTGGGAGGGGAATGGGGGTAAGGGGGTCGGGGGTTTAGAGGGTTTTTTTTTTTTTTTTGAATGAGTCGCCAGAGGGGCCAAAGACGCGAAGTTTTTGCTGTTTTTTACTTTAAGGATTGGAAGGGTGACTTGTGCTCGGGAAAAATCCCTTCGGACGAACTGGGAATGGAGGGCCCAGACAGTGTCCGACTTGCACGGACTAAAAAACCCGGTCACAAGTCCCCTTCTCTATTGGTTATCAAAACAAAAACGTGTGCTTTAAATTTTGAGGAGGGGAGGGGTAGGGAGGGGACTTAATCTACCCACAGTGACCTGCCTCATCCATTTGCTGGAAGGCCGGGAGAGGAGCATGCATTCTCCCGCTGCGCACTGGGGGTGCTTAGGTCGGTCTTTTATGTTTTTACCCGTTGGTTACTTCCTTGACCGACCCTCGCCCGTTTCTGTACAATTACTTAGTCTTATTGGTTGGGTTTAGAGGGTTGGGGGTAAGGGTGTGGCGGTTGGGGTTAGGGAATGGGGGGGGGGGGGGGGTTAACGGGAAATAGGGTGGGGGTGTTGGGGGGTTCGGGGGTAAGTGATTTTGGGGGTTGTGGGAAATGGGCAGGGGGTATGAGGCCTAGATGGTAACAAGGGTTTCATGATGGAGCTGGAAGGTGGGTTGGGGGGTCCGGTGTTAGGGGGGTTTGTAAAATGAGGAGGGGGGTAAGGGGGGTTTAGGGGATTGGGGGTAAGGGTGTGGGGGTAGGGGTTTGGGGTTTGGGGGGGGGGGGGTTGGGGAAATGGAGTGGGGGATGTTGGGGGGTTGGGGGGTTGTAGGTGAGGGGGGTAAAGTTAAAAAGAAAGAGGTTTACGTTTAGTAGTGTAGAGCAGTGCGCGCGCACCAAAGACCAAGTATAAGATGGACTGATTCTATTTAAGACAAGCAAAAAACAGATTTGTCTCTTTTTAGCACATGGAAACTCTCACTGTGAAAAAAATGCAACTAAAAAATATAAAATATATAATAATTAAAAAAAACTAAAAAACACGCTTTAAAATAAAAAATAAATTTTAATAAATTTCAATTCACTATTCTTATAGTGCAGTAAAAAATCTTAATAAGCAATTATTATATTGTTATATCCAGATCAAAATTTGTAAACAATTCTAAATATTGATAAAATAAATAATAATAGTTTAAAACATTTTATTGTAAAAAAAGCGTGGGGTGCTTTTTAATATGTTATCAAAATGATAATCCTTGACAATTGACACCATGCACCCCACGCTTTTTTTACAATAAAATATTTTAAACTATTATTATTTATTTTATCAATATTTAGAATTGTTTACAAATTTTGATCTGGATATAACAATATAATAATTGCTTATTAAGATTTTTTACTGCACTATAAGAATAGTGAATTGAAATTTATTAAAATGATGCCGACGATGATGATGATGATGATGATGATGATGGTGATGGTGCATGTTTGAGAAAAGCACTATACAAGCCTCGGCCGGAACAGGGGTTGCCGGCCTCGTATCATGCCGGCCTCGTGTACCACTCGGCCGTCAACTTAGATACTCGGCCGGCAACCCCTTACGTCCCGGCCTCTGCAGTAATGTACTATTATGAAAGCAATTTTATGATCATTGAACAAGATAATTAAGATAGTTAACTAAAAAACAGATTAAAATTAGTTTTAATAGCAACTTCGGGCAAACAGAGCCTTTGTGGTAAAAAATTACAAAGTAAAAAACCGGAATTTATTTTAAATGCCAATGAATATCATACGCAAATTTAGATGGTTTGGGTAATTGTCGTACTTAAACTGACGTGGGCATCGAATGCAGAACATAATGCAGATTGTCACTAAATGTCACAGTCATGAGAATGGTTAAAGTTATAATATGTGTAGCATGGCTTGTAGTGATAACCTATATGAAGAACATTCTAGTAAGTTTGACATTGATTATTAAGAAATAAATAGAAGAAATCATTCAAAGATTTTCAGTAGATTTGATTTAAAATGTTAACAAAATGCTTTCTGATGATGACACACCAACATTAAAGTGACGTAATTTTTATGAGCTATCAAAACACAATTCTCGAATAGATTGTGATTGCTAGGTATGTACGACGTCCACTTCTGCCAACTCAATCGACTATTTATTTATAAGTAAAAGGTTAAAAATATATGTTTGCATTTAATTGAAAAATAATCTAATTTTAAGGGTATAATGTGTTTTTTTACTAGAGTCGCGTCATGGAATGCTTGATTGTTTTATAGTGTCAGCATCCGTATTACTAGACCCATCAGGTCCTTAGTAGGATTATTCTCTTTGTAATAATCTTGCTATTCGAATTCTAAACTTCTGACTAAAATGGGTACCACTTATATAAAACCCACTACTGGGTCCAGTTGGGTCAAGTGCGGATAGGACACCGTTGAATTGCAGGTCTTCATGATTTTTCCCTTCACAGTACAGCTCGTGGTAAATTTGAAATTCATAAAAAGTGTGAATTTTGTTTTCTTGCTTCATAATCAAATTAGAAACTAATTTTCCAGAGCCTCGAAGTGATCCCTGAAAGAGCTATGATGACGTATATAAACGAGAAGTATTTGTACAACGCAAACATCTTCATAAACAGGCATGGCAGGAGAAGCAAATACTACATCAACTTTGATGGAATGACAAAGGTTACTTTTGCGGATAACGTATCGGTAATAAGCAAATTGTTGATAATAATAATCTCATCCAAGAAAATCTGTGTCCAGAATTGGAACGTACGTAAACTGCAACGCGTCGTAGGTTTCCTCGCAATGTATTTTCTTCATCAAAAAAATCACGGTAAATTTCAAATGTATTGTTTAATAAAAAAAACTCAGAGCTGCTAGTTCGGGTTAAAACTTACGACCCTGTGTTTGAGAGGCTGTAGGTCAACACACTAGGCTATTAAGGCTTTTTCTGGATATTTCACAGATTGATATTTACTCTAAGAAATTGATGTTCGAGTGCATCCGTCTTTTTCAGATGCACCTAGTTTTTATGGAGCGGCAACAAAACGAATATAAGCAAAGTTTTGTGCAGACTCATTTCAAGCTTTGCGAAATGTACCACTCGAAGAATGGACTTTTGCCCTACGTTGCAACTGCTTTTCGCGATGCTGGATTCGTTTGCCCTCTGCCACCGGTAAGTCGATTTCAGAGAGAACTTAGGAATTACAATAAAGCCTTTGATAATATTATAAATGCGAAAGCTTCTAGGTGTATGTGAATAGTGGACATGAATAAAAAGGAATGGATGGATGAAATGGATGGACATGGATTTCCTTATCTATCCCGTCCGTCCGTTCAGGGATCACTTCGAGGCTCTGGAAAATTAGTTTCTAATTTTGATTATGAAGCAAAAAAACAAAATTCACACTTTTTATGAATTAGATTTCAAATTTACCACGAGCTGTATTGTGAAAGAAAACATCATCAACTGGACCCAGTAGTGGGTTTTATATAAGTGGTACCCATTTTAGTCATCATCATCATCATCATTAATTTAAGAGCTTAGCTCTTGTCGGTGGAGTAATCGCCACTCTTTTCGGTTCTCTGCCAGCGTTTTCAGCTCCTGATACGACATGACATTGACTTTTTCCTTGGCTTGATCTATAAATGACCGTCTCGGTCTTCCCCTGCCTCGCCTGCCTTCTATTTGCCCTTCCAAAATAGTTTTTATGTAACTATCATGTCGTATCAGATGCCCCAGCATATTCCCTCTCCTATTTTCAATCGTCCTTAACATTTTAGTCAGAAGTTTAGAATTCGAAGAGCAATATTATTATATAGAGAATAATTCTACTAAGGACGTGATGGGTCTAATAATACGGATGCTGACACTATAAAACAATCAATCATTCCATGACTCGCCTCTAGTAAAGAAACACTTTATACCCTAAAAATTAGATTAAGTTCCAATTAACTGCGAACATATATTTTTAACTTTTACTTATAAATAATTAGTCGATTGAGTTGGCAGAAGTGACGTCGTACATACCTAGCAATCACAATTTATTCAAATTCAATCGTCCGTGGGAATATCGGAATAAAAGTAGCCCTATGCGTGTATGGAAAGCCAGGGTGGCCTAGAGGTTTGACTTATGGTCTGACAAGCAGAAGGTCGTGGGTTCAAACCCAGCTTCGCACCTCTGAGTTTTTATGAAATTAGGTGCTCAATTTACCTTTAAAATTTACCATGATCTTTACGGTGAAGGAAAACATCTTGAGGAAACCTGACACACCTTAGAAAAAATTCAATGATGTGTGTGAAGTTCTCAAACCGCACTGGACTCGCGCGGAAACTACGGCCCAAGCCCTCTCATTCTGAGAGGAGGCCTGTGCCCTGCAGTAGGCTGGGATGATGATGTGTATAAGTATGTGTATTCCCAAAACTTTGCAGTAGGAGTAGGAGTAACAAAAATCCAAACATATGAACATCCAAACATTCGCATGCTATAGTAATATGATAAGTAAAATATAACTTTTATGGACATTTTCAGGGTGTTGTAAAACTAATGAACATGTCTGTGTCTGCCGATAACTTCCCGAATGTTTGGCCCTTTGAAAGATGCAAAATCAAGGCGTCATTGACGCAGACGACGACGAATGACATCATAAGTACTGCAGACATTTACCTATACTTTAAACAAAAGCTGCGAAGTGGGTAAAATTCACAACACTGGTGCTCATGACAAAGAGTTTTAAAATCAATCATCAATAATTTCATCAGGTGGTTGGGTTAGTTAGAACACCCCTGTAAAAACGTTTGTTAAGATTTTGTCATTACTGTCGACAAATGTTTTTCATCCCTTCTTCATTATTATATTATATCAACCAAAATACGTCTACTGCTCCTCCTAAAGAATTCCGCAATGATCAGTCCTGGGTCTCGTTCTCGTCACTTCTTTTACGAAATGGCTGTAGACTTTTATGGCATTTTAGGTGCATCACGAATGGGCCGGCTCGTCCGGGGCAGTACCACCCTCTCACAGAACACCGGCGTGAAGCAGCAGTAATCCTGCTTGCGTTTCGTACGGTCAGTGAGAGTGCCGGGGGCCCAATACCTCACCTCTTCCCTCTTCCCCTCCCTCACCCCCTTCCCCTGTTCCGATTCCTTTAGGGCCGACAACGCACTGGCATCGCGTAAAGCGCTGCGGGTGTCTATGGACAGTGGTGATCATTTAACATCAGGTGACCCACTAGTTCGTTTGTCTGGCCTTTCTAACATAAAAAAAAAAAAAACATAAAAAGGTTATTTATTAGTAGTCCCGAACTTCTGCCAGTCAACTGGAAAGGGAAACTGTATCAAAATCATCTGCCATTTGTGCAAAAATGTGTGCACGAACAAAAATGATGCGGAACAAAGGCTCGAATAATGATGCTCCTGCGCTGAGCACACCCAAGTGGTTCCTGCGACCTTTACCAGATCGTTGGTCTTTTCGTCGATCGTCGAACTTTAAACCTTACTGCCCGATCGGCCGTCGGTTCCGAGAGCAATGTGTCCTACCCACCGCAACCTAAGTCTGACGACGACGACGACTGTCAGTGACAATAACTTAAGATATTTCGTCAGACTAACCAAACCATCTGCTAAAATATTTCGCAGTAGTATCAAAACGCGTAAAATTTAATTTAAGTGATAAAAGTTATAGCGGTAAAAAAAACCTCGATGTTTAAGAGTTAACTAAAGAAATCCTTCGATATCTGGGTTTTATAGCCGTAGAACCGAAAGATCTAACTTGTTGTAATGCGGAAATATGCTTTCGAAATTTACAATGTTTAATATAATTTATTAAATAAATTTTAATCTTACGAAACTAGTGTTTTTATTTTTAACTATATAAGACATTTTTAACCGACAAAAGCAAAAGAAGGAAGTTCTTAAATGAACACGTAAATGAAAAAAATTGGGAAGAGTAGAAAGAAAAAATAAAGATTATTGGTAACAACAATGATCATGTTAAAGGATGTGAAGTGTTTATAAATAACGTCCTAGAAGCAAAGCGTGGAAGAAGGGAACCAATGATTAGTTATACAAAACAAATGAAGAGAAAGTAGCAGTCATGTCTATCCACCTAAAGAGGTTAAGAATAAGGCAGCTTTGTGCCGGGAAAACTAAAGGGAAATTCATCGGCTTCACCGCGTAGAGTACATAACTATCATCAGCGGCAAATAAATAAATAAATATCATGGGACAATTCACACCAATTGACCTAGTCCCAAAGTAAGCTTAGCAAAGCTTGTGTTATGGGTACTAAGCAACGGATAAACATACTTATATAGATAAATAAATACTTAAATACATAGGAAACATCCATAACTCAGGAACAAATATTCGTGCTCATCACACAAATAAATACCCTTACCGGGATTCGAACCCAGGACCTCTTGCTTCGTAGGCAGGGTCACTACCAACTAGGCTAAAGCGGTCGTTATAAATGCTTTATTTTACACGTTTTAAGACTAACCTTGAGGCTGACATAGTCACATTAGGTGTACTCAAGCCTCGTTAAAATATTAGATTAAAAAAAAGACTAATACCTATACAATTTACTAGCTTTTTCCCGCGACTTCGTCCGCGCACAAAAAGTTTTAAAGTCAACTCCCGATCTCTAAACCGCGGGAAATTCCAGAATTCCCTTTTTACTGGACCTTTATTATCCTAAAGAAATGGTTACCTACGGAGATAGGGTCCCATTGAATCTTATATGTAAAGCTCGTTTTTCCTTATCCTGTGGGACTTTCCGAAAATTCTAAAATTATTCTTTTTATTTTTATATTGCATGGCAAATTTGAAGTCTTAAATGATTATAGTTAAGGAGATAGGGCCACTCCGAAGCAAAAATATAAAACCCTTTTATTTCTTATCCCGTGGGAGTATCTAAAAATCCCTTCTTAGTGTACCTTTATAATGAACTAAAACAATTTTATTACTTTGCTCACCCGCGACCTTACATGTTACAATGTAAGGTCGCGGGTGAGCAAAGTAATTGTTTTAGTTCATTAATATGGACCTCCGCAAAGTAACGCCTGATTCAATAAATTACCTTTATAACACTCAAGGTAGGTATATGTGTGCCAAACTTTAAGTCTTTAGTTCATCAGTCTGGATTGTGCATTGCTTCGTGCGGCACCTTACTTATTTTGGCTGCAGGAAGTTTCCCGATGACTATTCCTCCCGTCCCACCGCGCCGCCCGCACTCGCCTAGGTACCGATTAAAGACGATGGAGATGGCACCAAAAACAAATTTAAAAATCTATGAGTTCCATACCTCAAAAGCAAAAATAGAACCCTAATAAGATCACGTGTGGCTGTCTGTCACTCCGTCTGTTACAACCTTTTTGCTCCAAAACTATTGGACCGATTGAATTTAAGAATTTTTATGTCCACAATATCAAACAAAATCAATGCCATTTTCATAATTAACGTCCCAAAAAAAACATAAAAACGACACCCATATTGATATTTAGACATTTCAACCCCATCAACAACTCGGGTACCTGTGATAATGGGTCAATCAACTCTTTTTTGTAAATTTCTATTTACTCCTTTACAAGTAACTCTGTAATCTCAGGTTAGTGAAACCATGATTTTGCAGTAATTAGATAAACTGTTTATCATAGTGCGTATGTGAAAACCAAAAAAAATAAGTATTTCTATGAAAAAATCCGGTCACCCAGGGGAAATACCACTATTTTCATACAAATTTCGGGGACAACATTGTCCCCTGGGTCACCCACGAAATAGAAGCTAAACAAAATAAAATAAATATGGCAATTATACCATTATTGACTACAAAAATCTTGGGTTTTGAAAAGTATACTTTAAATAAGGAAAAACAATCAGTTTTTTAATTATTTCGGTTTTCATAGAAAGTAGCAGAAAATCGTTTACAAAAAAAAGTTGATTGACCCTAATACTATTTCTGAAAACAATGAAATAAATAATATTGCTGGTGTTTCTGTGTTCAATAAAGTTTCTGGCTGTTACGGACAGAATTAGGTCGTAGAATAGTCTATAATTAGATTTAAGTAGGTTAGAAAAGTTCTTAAATAAAATTATTTTTCTGATGTTTTTTGCGACCCTAGCCCATGCATGTAATAAAGACTGAAATCCCGATATGCATGGGTTGGGGAACGACATAACCGATCGACAGGTACCTAGTTATATTATTAAAATTATGTTAATTAACTCCGATGCAAATCGAGTATAACCGAGCCACCGATAGCGAAAATTCCCGGCGCGTCGGTCAAAAACACGTCGGGAATTATAGCCAATAGGGCGAGGGCAGCCTCCTTGATTTTCGACTATAAAAGGAGGCGCCTTCGCCCGTTAGTCAGTTAGCAACTTAGCAGTCAGCAGCCTACCGAAACAGTCAGAAAGCGAACCGAACCCGACTACAAGCCAACTACCAGCATCCGACCCAGCGACGATACCGACACCGAGCATTCGCCAGCAAACATTCGATCCCAGCATCGAATTCGAACCGAACATTCGCCCACGAACCCACGACCCTTGCAACGAATCTCGGACTCCGCTTACAAGACTACGCATACGACCCAGCTTTGCTTATCTGACTCCGATCCCGCTAACCCCGACGACATTGGCTGCGCTATACTGACCCGGTTAACTCGACTTAAAATACGAATCAGAAATCGTATACAGTCCACTTAATCGAACGTGCGTTGTTTCACTTTTCTCCCACCGATGTCACCGAGAGGAAAGCTGCAGCGCGCACCCCGCTGTGAACCCGAGGCTATCCGACGAGTGTGTCTGGTCCTACGAACCGACTAGGACTAGGGACCCGTCGGTGACACTGGCGTTGGTGAAGTTGCTAATGTTGAAATCTCAAATTACGTTATGCCATTTTCCGAATAATAACGAAAATTTTAAATACTCATGTGTCGTGTTTTTTACTTGTTTACTTCTAGAATTTTGAATATGTAAAAAAGTAAATATGTTCAATTGTAAATAATATTATGTCTATTGTTGGTAAATAAGTAATATGTATATAAATATGTAAATTTGTGAATAATTGAGTAAACTGTAAACAAGTAAAATATAAATATGCAAAAATTCAAATGTAAATAATTAGGTACAGTCACGAGCATTAATATATATACGTTTCCTAATTCGCAAAATAATATATCTATGTAAGATTTCCTAACTAAATACACGTACATAACGATTGGCGATTTTTTACTGAACAGTATTTAAAAAAACTCTGTACGGAGGTAAGGAAGGTAACCCTTCATAGGCGAGTCCGACTCGCACTTGACCGGTTTGTATAATGACTTAAGAAATGAACAAAAATGTTCCAATCATTGTATTGGTATACATTGTTATGAAATATTGAGCAAACATAATTGTTTACATATTAATGGCACTGCGCTGTAGACATTATTTTGAAATTATAACGTATATTTCAAAAAGGGAGCAATGGCGTATACAATATTGTGATCGAGGTTGTTGACATAATTTTGCTACAAATATCGTGTACATTACTGTGGTGGGTTTCTTGGATACAATGTTTTGAACGTTATGTATGTGTATTTAGTTAGGAAATCTTACATAGATATATTATTTTGCAAATTAGGAAACGTTTATATATTTATGCTCGTGACTGTACATATAAATTTGTAAATAAATTGTAAAATAATTTTCATTTTTATTTTCTGCTATAATCATCATCATTACTGGCGCGGCCTTAAGATTGCGTATATCTATCTATGGGGCTCACTCAACCTATTTACAATCAGGTGGACAGTTTGGTGACAGGGGGAATCCATACTATAAAAACCGGTCCTGAACATAAATATACATTAGTAAAATATGTTAACAAAAAGAAAATAAAAAAGTTGTAAGGGCAACTCTAAGACGTCTCTGTTCCAGCGCATGGTTACGCGTAACACGGTCGACTTTGCAAGCCGCGTAAAAGTAGAAAGGGTGTGTGCGGGTTGCGGGGCTCTAACGCTCCGTTTTAGATTAATTGTTTAGCAATTCGTCGCCTTAAGTTGCTGACCAACTTGCTATTTTGGCGGGCAGAATACATTTTTCTGCCCACCAAAATACGAATGCTTTGCTAACCACATAAATACTCGTAACACCCGTTTTATTTACATTGTTGGTTTGTTAATTAAGTTCAAATGAAGCTAATAAAAGGTTGTGAAATGAAAGTCTAAAATTATAATAGCTAGCCATACACACACGGATCTGCCCGCCAGGCGCGTCTGTTGGGCAGATCCGGCGAGCATATCCGTGCGTGTACGGTTAGCTTAATAGTCCATGTACGGACCTACTTAAACTAGTTTTAAACTAAAACACATCGTTTTCCTAAAACGCATGATTTTTTATTAGTTTTTTTTAAACTGGCTAGCGATTAAGGTAACGGCAGCGAATTCCGTGGGGTTTAAGGACATTTTTCAAATACATCAAAAAAATAAGCACTTCTGAATAAAATAGAGTCAGAAAATATTTTTTTTTTAGGAGTACCTTAAGTGAACTTTGATTTTTTTTTTACTTTTGTAGTTTGTCTTGGATGATTTAATAGTAAAAAATATTTTTTAAAGGCAGGAATGTGAAAAATTCTTATTCCGTGGTAATCCATAGCTAGTAAATCTAATTCCGTGTGTTTTGGCTGACAATTCCGTGGGTAACGACTAAATATTTTGCTTGGTTCCGTACAATAAAAATATTTTTTGTAGCGTCTGTATATTTTGCGTAGACTTAAATATTTTAATAACCTATCCTAAAAAAAATACACATAATAAATTAAAAAAATATTTAGTATGATTTACTACAAAAATACAGAACTATGGACACAAGTTAGAGATCAAATTAATAATGGCCAGAAAGTATGGAAAGGTTAGAAAAGAAAGGTTTACTGGTAGAGATACTTAAATAAGAATAATAATTTAATTTTGAGGACTGTACCTATCAAAAATAATTCTTATAATTACTTATATCTGAAGTAATTATAAAAAATATTTTTAGTAGGTACAGTCCTCATGTCAGTTATAATTGTTTAAGCTATACTTGATACAATAATCATCTTTGAAAGTTCTCATAGTTATTATTCTATCATTTGCTGTTATTTCAATTGACAGTGACTTTATATCCAATTTTACGGTACCCTAAATTTCAATTTTGTTGGCAATACCACTCGAAATTACATTATATGAGAAGATAATTCCGAGGGGTACAAATTCTTCGTAACACGGATTTAGATTCCCACATATGCTATTTCCGTGTGTTGGGGTTTTCCCACCATCGGATTTATCTTCAATCCAGGTTATCAAAAAACATAATTCCGACCCATAAATAAACAAGTAAACAGAGATTTTTTAAATGTAAATCGAAAGCTCATATTCCAATCTTCACAAAAAACTCAACTTTCATATCTTAACAAGCAAAATACTTCAGTTTTTCATAAAAGTAAAATGACGTGTATATTTAAGGGTTTCTAAGAAAACATACTTTATTGTGATCAGCGAATCTTTAAAAATTAAGAGTTCTGATCACTTTTTAATACTACGGATATTGCTCTTTACCTGCTGTATTAGCTAAAGATTACATTTCCATAAATATTTAATATAAGTGCTAAGCAAAATTTAAAATAAATTAACTCGGAATGGAAAGTATTGTTACATCTTAAGCCGAGGCATACGTCGGAATAATCTGCCACTGCAAAAATATGGATGCTTATTCCGCTGTATTTAATTTACCGTTTTTAACGTATTTCTGTCCAAAAATATGAAAAAATTATGATCTTAAGTCATAAAAGAAACTACTATCTAACATTACAAAACCGCAACATTAAAGTAACTGTCATATTTATTATCCAAATCACTAATTAGAAACACGGTTGTACTTACGCGAGGTATCTTGCGTTTGTATGACACAACCTGCTTCTGCGGCAACGTTGCGTTTACTGACAATTTTTATGGCCCCTTGCTTGATATATGTTCACTAGTGCTGTTAATTTCGTTGACAAAAAATTACTTTTTATTCCTGTATGAGCAAATTTACTGCAAGTCTCTTAAATACATCACAAAACGCATAAATAAAAATACCACGGAATAGAATGCCGATTTTGAATACCACGGAAATCGCTGCCGTTACCTTAGCCTCTATCTCATTTGACGGTAAATATCGTTCACTGGTTCAGTAACAGCCTATTCAATTCGGTCATAAGTACATTTAAAAATGGATATGATTTAATCATACCATCAATTATTACCCATTTATATGTTATCTTCTGAACAAAGAATTTAAAAAACACGAAATTGTTTTGCACTCAATTCGACCGTGAATGGGTATTGTTCCGTCTCAAACCCCTTTTATTATACAAATATAGATAAACTTCATGTCATTAAAATTGTAACAATAAAAACGTCAGTCGATTAGAATTTTCCAGTACTCAAAGGTTACTTTGAACAATAGTAATGATGAATGTGGTTGCTATTTCACTTTTCATATTTGCTGCTATTCATGACGTCCCGGTAAATATCTGCATTTAATTTATTCCTAACTAATTTTAAACTGCTACTTTTTCAGCGCAGAATTTATAGTAATAACTAGCTTTTTCCCGCGACTTCGTCCGCGCATAATTTCAATTTGTGGTAAAGCTTCTTTATATCTTTCATCGAATAAAACAAAAATCCGGCAACGGCAACATCCAAATATTTATCCATTATTATCATCATTTCATCATCATCGGTATCATCATCATCATTGATATAAGAGCTTAGCTGTTGTCGGTGGGGTAATCGCCACTCTTTTCGGTTCTCTGCCAGCGTTTTCAGCTCCTGATACGACATGACATTGACTTTTTCCTTGGCTTGATCTATAAATGACCGTCTTGGTCTTCCCCTGCCTCGCCTGCCTTCTATTCGCCCTTCCAAAATAGTGTTTATGTAACTGTCATGTCGTATCAGATGCGCCAGCATATTCCCTCTCCTATTTTCAATCGTCCTCAACAGCCGCCTCTCCTCTTCCACCAACCCTAAAACCTCCTCATTAGTTCTCCTTTCAGTCCATCGGTATCAATTAGTGAATATATAAATCCCGTTTATTTCCTATCCCGTGGGAATTTAAGTATAAATACATCGACCGCGCCTGTGCACATGTCCAACTTAGTATAGTCTACTATATTGTTGCCAGCTCATCTTATGTTGGAATCTTTTTTTGACGTGACAACGTCTAATAAATCGATGAACGTCGGCTGCATACACGAAAAAGGATGACGCAATGTAACGTACATGTACCTACATGTAACGTTACATGTACGTACATATGTACGTACAGAGCAGCGAAGGCAATGCACAAGAGAGCGGCGAAGGTCATGTACAAGAGAGCGGCGAACGCCAGGATGTACAATGCGGGGTGCGGGGTGGTGGGCGGGGGAGGGAGTGAGATGCGGGGGGGGATTGAGAGGGGGTGCGGTGGTTTCAAAAGGGGGATGAAAATTACATTGATTTTTCCGTAGGATGCACCTTTTTCAAGATATTTGACAAAACACCGGTTCTCGTCCGAAATCCGAGGTTAAGCAACGTCGGGCGCGGTCAGAACTTGAATGGGTGACCGCCTGGTTTCATTTTTGTTTTTGAATATTTTGTTATGACGTTGTCACGTTAAACTATCGTCCGTAAACCGACTTTTTCTATGAGCTATCCGTTTTTTAGGGCTTGCAAGTCATCCCTGAGCGTACCAACATCTTGTGGACAAACGACAAATACGTGTTGGACACAAAGTTCTACGTAAAACGATTCACCCGGCGCGGACTCTACTACATCAACCTCGAAGGAACGAACAAACACGTTTGGGGCAACAACATATCGGTAAATTAATTATCAGTTGCATTGATAGTGAAAATATACGGATTACCCACGTCTCACAACGAGTTTAACGTGACATGTTTCGGGCTAATCCGTAGCCCTTCTTCCCGGAGCCACAAGTCATGGTGGCTGCCAAACGTGCCAAACTCTTCTTTCTTCTTTTCTTCTATTTTTATGTAAAAGAGTTTGGCACGTTTGGCAGCCGCCGTGAGGTGTGGTTCCGGAAAGAAGGGCTACGGATTAGCCTGAAACATGTCAAGTTAAACTCATTTTAAGACGTGAGTAATCCGCATATTTTCACTTTGAGTGAGTCTCACGGTAGTTTCATGTTTAAAGTATCACTTGCATTGAATATTTTTAATATACAGGGTTATTTGTAATTCACTAGCATCCTTTTCACCCTAAACTCCTACCACTTAAACAAATGTTTTTTGTTTTACGGCTTTTGTCATAACTTAATATTTTTGGTGTAATGACGTTTTGAAAATTTGAGATTGCCTCTTATTTTTACGATACTCTGTGTATTTGTATGGGAAAAAATAAATAATAGTTTAAAAAAACTAAAAAACACGCTTTAAAAAATAAAAAATAAATTTTAATAAATTTCAATTCACTATTCTTATAGTGCAGTAAAAAATCTTAATAAGCAATTATTATATTGTTATATCCAGATCAAAATTTGTAAACAATTCTAAATATTGATAAAATAAATAATAATAGTTTAAAATATTTTATTGTACAAAAAGCGTGGGGTGCATGGTGTCAATTGTCAAGGATTATCATTTTGATAACATCTTAAAAAGCACCCCACGCTTTTTTTACAATAAAATATTTTAAACTATTATTATTTATTTTATCAATATTTAGAATTGTTTACAAATTTTGATCTGGATATAACAATATAATAATTGCTTATTAAGATTTTTTACTGCACTATAAGAATAGTGAATTGAAATTTATTAAAATTTATTTTTTATTTTTTAAAGCGTGTTGTTTAGTTTTTTTTAACTATTATTTATTTTCTATTTTTTAGTTGCATTTTTTTCTTTCTAACTTTACCCCCCTCACCTACAACCCCCAAACCCCCCAAACCCAACCCCCCAACATCCCCCACCCCATTTCCCCAACCCCCCCAAACCCCACACCCTTACCCCCAATCCCCTAAACCCCCCTTTCTCCCCCTCCTCATTTTACAAACCCCCGAACCACCTAAACCCAACCCCCCTAACACCGAACCCCCCAAACCCCCGGACCCCCCCCCACCTGCCCCCAACCCCCCCCCCCCCACCCCGCCACCTACCGCCCCCCCTTCCAGTTCCATCATCAAACCCTTGTTACCATCTAGGCCTCTTACCCCCTCCCCATTTCCCACAACCCCCCAAAATCACTTACCCCCGAACCCCCCTACACCTTCACCCTATTCCCCGTAAACCCCCCCCCATCTCCTAACCCCAACCGCCACACCCTTACCCCCAACCCTCTAAACCCCCGACCCCCTTACCCCATACCCCATTCCCCCCCACCCCGCCACCTACCCCCTTCCAGCTCCATCATCAGACCCTTGTTACCATCTAGGACCAAAGTACTCGTCAAAACGAATCAAACGAGCCCAAACTCGATGGGGTTGTTTCGTTTTATTGTGGAGTGCCTTTGGCCATCTTCCAGCTCCATCATCAGACCCTGGTTACCATCTAGGATCAAAGTGCTCGTCAAGACGAATCAAACGAGCCCAAACTCGACGGGGTTGTGTAGTTTTATTGTGGAGTGCCTTTGGCCATCTTCCAGCTCCATCATCAGACCCTGGTTACCATCTGAGATCAAAGTGCTCGTCAAGACGAATCAAACGAGCCCAAACTCGATGGGATTGTGTTGTTTTATTACATAGTTCCTATGGCCACCATCCAGCTCCATCATCAGATCAGCTCCATGTTACAATAATATTGCATTGTCATCCAATTTACACATATGTGCAAAATTTCAGCTCAATCGGAAACCGGGAAGTGGGTCAAAACCGCGCCCTAAGGAGTCGGTTACAAACATACAAACATACAGGTGAAGCTAATATAAAGCGTGTAAAAAAGTGCTTGATTTTAAAAAGTCGTAGAACTAAAAACATTTGTTTGAGTGATAGGAATTCAGGGTTAAGAGGATGTCAGTGAATTAAAAATAACCCTGTATTTATTTCTCACATCAATAACCTACTTTAGCCTATTTGTGTTTTTACCTAAATTAGTCTGGAAGAGATCGCGTTTAAACGATAAGAACGCCTATGCCATGTATGCTATTTTTAATTTTCCTAGTTGAAAATACACATGTTCAGAATGGTATACGCATACCAGAATGACGACTTTTATCGAAATATTTGGTCTCGAAATAAAATAAAAAAGTATAGTTTGGTAGAACTTGTCGAATTTAAAATGACGCGCCCTTTTTTACGCACAGGATTTGAAACTCAATTTAAGCTACAATAGAGAAATATTTCTCTTGGCAGATGTGCGTAAATGCGGTGGCTGGGCGCGCGCCATTTTAAATTAGACAAGAAAAAAGAAAGAAAAAAAAGAAACAGTATCAGTAATAAAGAAGCGAAGGAAAGAGCGGAATGTAGAATAAGCTGGAAATTACTCCACCGACAAAAGCCTAGCTCTTAAATATATTATGATGATGATGATGGTATCGCAGTGGACGCTATTTTGAGGGGTCGTGGGGGTTACAGTGGTGATTTGAATTTATAAGTTACCAAATGACATGTTTCTGTAAAAATAAACCAGGATAGTAGAGAAATTTATAGTAACACTACCAGAAAAAAAATTTTTCGAGACATCTCGACTGTCGATTCGAGTAAAAAAATCCTTAACTGGTTTCCAGGAGAGCGCAAAATGTGATTTTGAGACATTCAACTGTTACTTATATAACAATTTCAGGATACATTTCTATTCCATTTTTATTTGAATTTGATGATCTTTCATAGTGTATGCTTATTTTCATGGTAGACAGATATCTAAAGTAATTATTATTAATTAAAGTCAAAAATATTTTGCTGCAAATTTCAGGCACATCTAGTTTTCTACGAGTACCTCCACAACGAGTACAAACGCAGTTTTGTGGAGCTACACTTCAAGTTCTGTGACATGCTGCTTAAGGACCCTTACATTGGCCAAGCCGTGGCCGCGACCGGCATCCCCTGCCCTTTGCCTCCGGTACTTCATCATCATCATCGTCGTTATCATAATCATCATCATCATCATCATCATCATCAGAAGTAGCAGCCAGCAGCAGCAGCAGCATCTGATGTGCGCCATCACTAACGTTAACTATTATTTGGTGAACATTGTTTGACTTCATTTTTTTTTTTTTTTTTTTTTATTACTTTTACGGTCATCCCGTGAAATCATACATTTCGTACTAAATACAAACTGAAA
Organism: Archips crataeganus; assembly: GCA_947859365.1. Classification (NCBI taxonomy): domain Eukaryota; kingdom Metazoa; phylum Arthropoda; class Insecta; order Lepidoptera; family Tortricidae; genus Archips; species Archips crataeganus. Next base: position 17,785,522 of record OX402059.1, on the reverse strand, counting down.
TATAGATGCACAGAAAAAACCCCAGAAAAAAGACCAATGCTGGGAATCGAAGTACAAAAAAAGATACTTCATAGCTAACTTGTTTAAAGTTGCACAGTAGCGCCATCTCTTGTCCAGGTGAGCGGTTAGTTCCGAAGGAGTGTTAAAATCTCTCGATGAGGGTGTAACATAGATGTGCGTTTGTCACTGCATAAGGTGATGATTTAGCAGATTGAAATGTATGATGTATAGGAAAGATTCGTGTCTAATCTCTAGACCAGTGGTGGTGTAGGGGTATGGCACGCGGCACGGAATGCTGAGGACCTGGGTTCGATTCCCAGCATTGGTCTTTTTTCTGGGGTTTTTTCTGTGCATCTATATTTCAGTTTGTATTTAGTACGAAACATTGTTTGAATCATAAAATGCCAAAACATTTATTATGTCAGTTCATTATTGTCACATTAACTTGTAAGTGAAGTAGTTGCAACTGATAAGGTAAACGTACCAATGCTCGACACCTCAACGCCCATCTAACCCATCCCCACCCCCACTCATCATGACACCCATCTGTCACCTCTCTTACTATGACATAGATTGGAGGTGTCTTGTATTGGGTCACAGCACAGGGACGTTCACCTTATTGAATTTTAGGGTGATAAAGGAATTGTGTGGTCGCCTATAATCACTTAGGCGAAACTACCTTTGCATTACTTATCAATGCACAATGAGACTTTTAGATGTCTGGGGAATAACTATTGAGCGGGACAGTACTTCACGCCAGTCCATCGCTTGCAACTTTGTAAGGCGCAGGTTAGGCCACACATGGAGTACTGTTCTCATCTCTGGGCTGGGGCACCCCAGTACCAAATTGTTCCAGTTGACCGCATCCAACGTAGAGCTGCTCGATTTGTCGGTAATCACGCACTCTCTGGCCTACTCGATCTTTTGGCTTTGCGGAGGGATGTGGCGTCTCTCTGCATAGGGAGTGTTCTGACGAACTGTTCGAATTGCTGCCTGCGGCTAAATTCCACTACCGCACTTCGAGGAACCGTTTGTCTTTCCATCCTCACCATCTTGATGATTGGCAGTCTAGTACCGTGCGTTTTAAGCGAAACTTCTTTCCTCGCACGACGAAGATCTGGATTCAGCTTACTGCGGCAGCATTCCCGGAGAGTCACAACTTAGGGATCTTTAAAAAACGAGCCTACCAAATCCTAAAAGGGTCGGCAACGCACCTGTGATCCCCGCCGTGTTGCGAGTGTCCATGGGCGACGGTGATCGCTCTCCATCAGGTGACCTGTCTGCTCGCTTGCCCCCTCTTATATATATAAAAAAAAATGTTAATGAATAAACCCGATCGCGACGATCTCTAAAAATGTACTAATTAGTTCAATCCAGTCTAGCACTGTCTAGCACGAATAACCGCATGAATATAAGCGCGGACGCCTGACGTCACTTGTAAGGTGGACATGCATCGAACAATTTGGATTATTAAGTAAATCTAAACAATACAATAAATAATAAAGCACCAATTAGTAGAATATTATCTTGCCATGCAATTGCCAAGTCATTATAATTATTATAGAAAAGACCTTGTACATTTTTTGTGTCGGTAAAAGTGTCGGTAAAAGTAAAAGTTTTTTGCTAACAGGTCTAATGGTTCCAGGGTAACCACAAGTTAAACAACATGACAGTACCGGCTGACCACTTCCCGAACGTCGTCCCGTTCGAGAAATGCAAAGTTGACATCAAGTTAACCCAACTTCCGTCGGAGGAGCTGATCAGCAATGTGGAGATCTACATCACCTTCAAGCAGAAACTAGGATAGGAGTCACAGAATAAAATGAGAACGAGTCAAAATACATGAAGTTTAAAAATAATACGAATGACTTTTCTCATGTCTTGGGTGTTTCATTTGGGTTCCATCTATTTGGCATTTTATAATATTGTCCGTAACTGTTGTAGTATAACAGACATGGCACAATCGATTTTCGCAGAATGGTAATGTGGCAGAAACCTTATTTGGCATAACTTCTAACATGCCGAAAACCAGTTAATCCGAAATTGTGTTCGCATACTTACTGTTCTTAAGGCCGATTCTTTTTGCGCATAATTCTGTTTAGCATAATTTTATTTGGCATGCCCGAAATTAACTTATAATGATAAGCAGTCAGCGAGCCAGCGAAGCGAGCGAGCAAGACGGATCGGAGCGAAAGCTCCCGCATTAGCCTTCGGTGTTAGTTATTTTTTTTCTATGAAAAATCGAAATATTAGAAAACACATTTCTGCAACGATAGTTTTCGGCAAAACAATTTGATGCTCACTTAATTTAGGTATGCGTAGACATGATTCGGAGCATAAAAATATGTAATCAAACTATGCAAATTTAGATTCTGCAACAACAATTTATGCGAAAAACCTAATTGGCTATACAGGGCGTCCCACGACTATGGGACATGAAGGTAAAGTACCTTAAATATCGTTGATATTTCGCTGAGAGGAGACTATTTTATTTTTAAAACATAGTAATACTGCATTCAAAGATTTTCTTAAAAATTACTTGCTTCGTCTGGGAATCGAACCGACTCCAATGTGAAAAAAACAACCCGTATTTTTATGATTCCAATCGAAAGAATGGATAAAAAATAATAATCACTCTTAAGTAACATAGTATCTACTATTACTTACTACTAACTTACTACTTTACTTACTGTACTTTCCCATCATGTCCCATAGTCATGGCTTGGGACGCTCTGTAGACAAAAAAATAATTACTTATGCCAGCAGTGGGTAGTGGGTGATAGTATCAGCATAGGCCTCAGCATACGCATAGACCTCCTCTCAGAATAAGAGGGCTTGGGCTGTTGTCCCAACGCGGGTCCAATGCGGGTAAGAATTTTCACAGACACCATAGAATTTGAATTCCGAACGCGTCAGAAGTGAGAGACCTAAGTCAAACTCATATGCTACAAGTGCCACAGCTTTTGTTAATATCAAAGTAAAAAAATATTTATTTTCATATGATACCCTGCGGTTTCAGAATACATCAAATGCTTTGTCCCTTTCCCGAGCGTGACAAATGTCTCGTGTGAGCGTTAATCCTTGGATTTTTGCGGTTTATAAGCCGACACTAATTAATTAAAAAAAGGGTAACTGTCATACTTGGTACGCCCAAAAAGGCTTCTTGAACAAAACCTGAAAGAACGAGCCTTCGTGAAAATGTTTTAAACTTAATGAGTATTTATTTCTGAGTGCTCGCGGATACTCAATTTGGCTTGATTAGTTTAGTCTAGCCATCTGGTGCGGGGCGTCAATAATAAGTGGATCCAATTAAAAGGTGAATAGGTAGGTTGAAAGGCGAGGTGGGAGGGCACATCGCTCGTAGAACTGACGGCCGATGGGGCCGAAAGGTTCTCGAGTGGCGTCCGCGGACCGGAAGCAGTGTAGGTAGGCCTCCAACAAGATAGAGCGACGACCTGGTTAAAGTGGCGGGAACGCATTGGATGCGGATGGCGCAGGACTGATCTGTTTGGCGAGCCTTGGGGGAGGCCTATGTTCAGCAGTGGATGTCTTTCGGCTGAATCCGATTTGGATTTGGATTACATGGCTAAAATACGAACAGTGGCAAGTTGCTCGAAAATTCAAGTTGTTGGCCGCACGATGTATTGTAAATAGGTAAGGTAAATATTTCACAATATCAAAGAGAATTCCTGCCTTGCACAGCAAAGCTCTGGAATGAAGTGTCTGCTGCGGTAGTTCCGGACCGATATGACCTTCAAGCTTTCAAAAAAGAGCGTACTCCTACCTAAAAGGCCGGCACCGCACTTGTGACTCTTCTAGTGTCGCAGGTGTCCATATGCGACGGTAATAGCTTGCCATGAGGCGATCCGTTTGCTCTTTTGCCCCTATACCATCAAAAAAAAAAAAAAAAATTAAGCTTAAGCCTTAGCTAAAGTCGAATTAGACTCGTCTTGTCCTAAATAACTAATAAATAAAAAAATCCAAGTAACTCCCCTCAAAAGATTACCCATGGCTAATATGAATCACGGTTCGTATCAACAAACCCAGCCTTGTGAAAGCTAGGCTAACAAACTTTTACAAAGAAGCTCACCCACAGCTTTGCGCGAGCGTGCTTCCGGCTCGTGTAAAAGCACCTTTATAATTGAGTCGAGTCTGAGATCAAAGTTTTAATTGTTTTCCCATCTTCATCTCACTCGAGGAATACTTTAGATTGTGTTTCATAAATTGTATCTATATTGGTAAGATGGAGACTTACCCTTATTCATTTTGGTAAAGGTTTCATTATTAGTACAGTCCAAGGTATAAATATTTTACATAGGATTCGCGTCAAATATACACCGTGAAATTTTAGTGGTTGTTTTCCCGAAACGAGGTGATTCAGTATCGATTGTACAATCGATTTATAATTACTAGAGTCAAAATTCCAATTGTGAAAAACGAAAGTCGAAAATGACCGCAAACCAATAGTAACGCTTCGTTGGTACTATCGTACGATCGTACGCTACTTGTCCCAACGAAGCGTTACTATTAGTTTGCGGTCATTTTCGACTTTCATTTTTCACAATTGGATTTTTGACTCTAGTCAAAATAGTAATTATAAATCGATTGTACAATCGAAACTAAATCACCTCGTTTCGGGAAAACAACCACTAAAATTTCACGGTGTATAAAACACCAACCTTTGTTGAGTTGTAAAAATATTTTTGTCGGTTACGTAACGTTACGTTACGTTAACGTACATAAATATTTATGCCTTGAATGTACAAGCTTTTTCCTGCCGTTTGTTCTGTTTGTTAGCTCTACTTAGCTTGTTTTTTTAATAAACTGATCATCATGTCGGCCTACATACATCCCGCAGCTGAGCACAGGCCTCATGTTAGAATGAGAGGGCTTGGGCTGTAGTTCCCACGAGGTCCCAGTGCGGATTGCAATTGAAATTTGACACGAGCTTTACAGTGAAAGAAATTAGATTGATATCGCACGGTAAACCTAGAGTTATTTAATGTTTTGGCTGTCTTAGATTTATTCAATACAAAACATTTTTTTATCCAACTTACCAGATTTTTTTTTTCACTTTTTTGTTTTTTTTTTTTGTTTTGTTGGTAACCTTTGAAAAAAACCGGCCAAGTGCGAGTCGGACTCGCGCACGAAAGGTTCCGTACAATTATCTATAAAAATCACGTTTGTTGTATGGGAGCCCCCCTTAAATATTTTTTTATTTTAATTTAATGATATATTTTTAAAGTCAACACATAATTAAATATTCTGTGAATATTTCAAGCGTCTACCTGTTGCCGTTATCAATATCGAGCAAAAACGAGCAAAACATCACTTTTGTTGTATGGGAGCCCCCTTAAATATTTATTTTATTACATTTTTTAGTATTTGTTGTTATAGCGGCAACCGAAATACATCATCTGTGAAAATTTCAACTCTCTAGCTATCACGGTTCCCGAGATACAGCCTGGTGACAGACGGACAGACGGACGGACGGACGGACGGACGGACGGACGGACGGACGGACGGACGGACAGCGGAGCCTCAGTAATAGGGTCCCGTTTTTACCCTTTGGGTACGGAACCCTAAAAACGAGCCTATCTATCTCTCAAAGGGCAATCCGGCAATGTACCTATGACACACTTAGTTTTGTGAGTGTCAGTCCATCGAAGGCGGTGATTGCTTCCCATCAGGTGACCCTCATGCTTGTTTACCCCTTTCATATATAAAAAACTTTAAAAAATATTTATACATGTAATTAAATTCTTTTTAATTTAAGATTTTTGTTAATTGTTATTATTGTTAAAGAATTAATTTTGTAATGTATGAGTGTAATATAGATATTAGTGTCTTCTTGAAATAAAGAATATAAAATAAATATTTATTATAAAAAAAACCTAACCGTAGGTAATTTATCTAGGTATATAAAAAATCATAAATCTTCTCTCAATAAATTTTTTTTTAAAAAGCCTCAGTTCAACCAAGTATCATTAATAATAATATTGCATCGCTTCGTAGAACCCTGCGTAGCGCTCTACGTAATGAAGTCTACAACGTAGCGGTTGCTTTGATTTTCGTAGCAATAGTTGAGTTGCTCAGCCAAGTATTAATTTGGTTCCTGGATACTTTCATCGAACCTATTAAGTGAGTCAGGCGTTGCGAACGACCATGTCAATGAACCTTTTACCTTATTACTCCGCAACCAGACGTGCGAAATAGCTACGTCAACGCGTCACTTCTGAGTTTGTGTGCAGAAACGCGCCATCATCCACTTCCATGTGGAGTAATAATAATAATAATAAATCTTTATTAAATTTTACATTTAGTTACAAATCTATATAACTTATAGACTAAAATATTTTAAATTAGAACAAAAACAGTTATATATACCTGAACTAGGAAAATTCCTGTGTTTCAAGTGTAAGAGAGCTAACAAAACTTAACAAATATTAAATTACATGCAAAAAAAAAACAAAAACTAGTTACAAGGAGTTCTTATCATTTAGGACAATTCAAATTGTAGAAATTTATGTAACTAACTAACTAATAGAATTATCTAACTGAACTAAACTATGTTTATTTTAATACAACCAATAATAGTTCTGTTTAGTTTGAATGTAATTAAGGCATAAAACTCGATGGTGTTTAACCTGTTATAAAGGAATGGTGCCAGGAATACATGAAATCTGGAGGAGAAAGGGTGTTTTTTTATTTAAATTTGGTGGGCAAACTATATCCTTACGTAGCTTGTTAGTAGTAAATAGGGTCTGATGATTTAATTAGATGTGGCGGACAAAATTTTAGATTGAACGGATTATGCGTAATACCATCAATATTTCTCTTATAGACACAGCTGTCTTGCACGTGCGGTTGCAGAGTAGCAAGTTCAACATTTAAAGCATTTCTGCCCGTAACTTAATATTTTCAATAATACTCGGACTTTCGCTTTCCATCTGAAAATAGAATACCTACGAGAAGTCCCCCATTACTGTTCTTCGAAATTAAACAAAAAACTTCCGTACTGGTAAAATTAATGTAACTTAATCGATTTTTTCTGGTTCGCACACTTTTTAAAATTTCTAAAACTTGCATGCGAAATTGAGAGGACCATGTGGAATGAATATTATACACCGTGAAATTTTAGTGGTTGTTTTCCCGAAACGAGGTGATTTAGTATCGAATGTACAATCGATTTATAATTACTATTTTGACTCGAGTCAAAAATCCAATTGTGAAAAACGAAAGTCGAAAATGACCGCAAACCAATAGTAACGCTTCGTTGGTACCTAACCTATCGTACGCCACTTGTACCAACGAAGCGTTACTATTGGTTTGCGGTCATTTTCGACTTTCGTTTTTCACTATTGGATTTTTGACTCTAGTCAAAATAGTAATTATAAATCGATTGTACAATCGAAACTAAATCACCTCGTTTCGGGAAAACAACCACTAAAATTTCACGGTGTATGTATTCATTCCACGGAGCCAACCATTCGATTTTTTTATCGCAGTTCGCATCGTGCGTAAGTTTTTTTTAGTCTTCTTTTCAAAATGTCTTTGGTTAGAAAAGTTCATACAAGGCGGTAAAATCAGTTCATTGTGAAGTGAACGAAAAAATTTGGTACAAATACATATTATGTAGATTAAATGGAATCGCAATAATACAAGAAAAGCACTTTAATTCCTCAACATAAACATAAATCGCTCGCATGTATATTCACAACCCTCGCATTGCTCGGCTTGCAAACTACCTCCTCGCTATATTTCCTGCTTTCCAGACCTCGGCAGTAATGTACTATTATTTTACATTTAGTATAAAAATATTATTAGTGTCGAAAAAATTAACTATCGTTTTATTATTTCACAATGTTTATCGGCCAACTCTAAATGGGGTCCAAATAACCCCTACCCAGCATTACAGCCTTTTCTCACCCCTTTAGGGGCCTAAACCAGTTTCAACGAGGGTGAATCGTAAAACCTCAACTTCCAAGTTCAGCAGTTTTTGCACAAACGACTCCTTGGAGACAGTTTTTCTTATAAACTCCTTCTTTTTTTAATAAAAGTCACCTGGAATTTCTAGACTGTCGTAAAAAGCTGAAAATACTATTTTGTTTTTTCTGCTACGTTGGCTGTCTTGTACAATGTTTGAGAATGGTTTGGGATTGGGCACCTATAAAGTCATTACATTATCTTTCAACTCTGTACATTGCGTGGCTGGAATGCTCGCCACACAGTGGTCACCTGGCAGCACACGCAATGTACAAAAAAAACTGACCACGCGCCCAGTCGCGCGTGGTCGTAACGTAACCGGGCCTTTCAAAATCAAAAGTTTATTTCTGTAAGTAGGCCGTTAAGGGCTCTTTTACTTGTCTTTTTTGAGTCTAACAAGTCGGGAAGACCATGATTGCCAAGATGAATGCGCCGCAAGAAACATGTCACTAAGTATTTTTTCTAAAAGCAGATACAATTTCACCTTTGTACATTAAAGAATACATTTCATGCATCATACAGAGAACTTCGTTCGTTAATCGTACAGTCGGGGTAAGAAAAGGTTCGTCACCTTCAAGTCGACATTTTGCTTGCACACCCCCAAAAACAAACAGAGACATTTACACTGACAAACATTGACAATTAAATTAGTTTGATTGGAACTCTTTTTTACGAAGTTGTTTATTTGACTAGGTGATTCAAAAGGTTTGATGTTGATATGAAATCAGATAGGTGTATACTATTTTGGCCCTTGTTTTCATAGCAAGTAAATATAATTTTATATGCACTTTCTGACGGTTCTGACAGAAAATCAGCGATGCAGGCGTCTAACGCCTCAGCATAATGCTGAGTCAGCGACCGTTTCACTTTTGCGGGGACACACATGCAGAGCTGTGTATGTACATGTTTGTTACTTCATTGTACGAGGGGCGTTCAATATAAAGTGAGAATGAGATGCAAACTCTTTCAATATTAGGAAATTAAATACTGGCCGGTAAAGCTAATCTATCTAGCTGATTGCTATGAAAAAAAAAACTAAATGTCTTTTGTTTAAAAAAAAATACGGTAATTTCTTTGCAATGCTATTGAGTACGTTAGCGAAAATGGAGAAAATTTAACTGCGCGCCGTTATCAAATACTTGTGTTTGACAAATTTTTCTACGGACCAAGTCAATTTAGATTTGCGGGACACTTTAGGGTCTAATGCTCCTCCGTATTCGACAGTCGCACGTTGGTGCGTCGAATTTAGACATGGAAAAACATCGACCATGGACGACCCCCGCTCCGGACGTAACTACAGCAATAACTGAAGAAATTGTGAAAAAAGTTGAAAACTCAGTTTTGGCGGATCGTCGTGTCACGGTTCGTTTTATTGCGGAAAATGTAAAGATTTCAACGGGGAGCGTGCATAATATTTTACATGAACGCTTGGGTATGAAAAAGGTATCTGCGCGTTGGGTACCAAGAATGCTTACTGACACGCAAAAACAAACTAGACTAGAGATTTGTCAAGAAGCTTTGGACCTGATACAGCAAGACCGGGAACTTTTTTTGGCGCGATTTATAACAATGGACGAAACATGGCTCCATCATTACGACCCGGAAACGAAACTGCAGTCTATGACATGGAAAAGGCCATCATCTCCAACTCCGAAGAAATTCAAGGTGGGCACATCTGCCGGTAAGGTCATGGGCTCTGTTTTTTGGGATGGTAAAGGGGTATTAATGATTGAGTAGCTCAAACGTGGAGCCACTATTACGGGCACTTTATACGCCAAACAAATAGCAACATTGCGCAATGAGATCCGCGAAAAACGGCGAGGTAAACTCTCGAAAGTTGTGATGTTCCACCAGGACAATGCCCCGGCACACAAGTCCATCGTTGCAATGGCTGCAATTTGTGATGCTGGGTTCAATATCCTTAAGCATCCTCTGTATTCACCAGATCTTGCTCCCAGTGATTTCTACCTATTTCCGAGATTGAAACAATACCCGAGAGGCCAGAAATTTGAAGACGACGACGCGGTAGTCGCTGCAGTACAAGATTTTTTAAGTACTCAAGAGAGACCTTTTTTAAAAATGAAATTTTAAGTTTAGAAAAAAGATATAATAAGTGTATTATGCTAAAAAGTGACTATGTCGAAAAATAAAATTACATTTAGTAAAAGTTGTTTATAACATACTCATTCTCACTTTTTATTGAACATCCCTAGTATGTTATCTTTGTTTTTTTTTGTGTGAAATTGTGTGTACTTTCTTGTATGTGTGTCTTGTAAAAGTGAATAAATGTCTTCTTTCTTTCTTCACTTGTCTACTAAGTACTTTGGCTTCGAAAGGTAAGACTCTCTATGCTATGACTTTATAAAGGAATTAATTGAAAATCTGACGAAGGTTTTCGTACGCCGACTGTACGTTATCATATATGTATTATTAAACATATTAGCCCAGCCATGAACAGCACTAGGTTAGTCTGCACCACTCCTTAAGTATATTTAAACCTAACTAACACATAGTGAAAATAAACGGATCACTCACGTCTTAAAACGGGTTTAACTCGACATGTTTCGGGCTAATCCGTAGCCCTTCCTCTCGGAGTCGCACGTCACGGCGGCTGCCAAACGTGCACTGCGTGCTAACGCCCTGGTCGCGCGGCTACTCGACGCAACTGATAGCGACACACATTCATTCCGCGGAAGGTGCGTGAAGCCATCGAGATTGGTCGTCATCCAAATTTTAACCGGGATAGTGGTTGGTCAGTACCCCCGAGTTGGAAAACAGTGTTGAATGTTCGTACTGCGTCAACGGTGAGTGTGAGCGAACCTTTACAAAGTGATGTGGTTAGTGTTGTGTGCTACCCTACATTTGACAATGACAATAAAAGTGATGATGAAAACGGGGGTAGTTGTATGTCGCTGTCAGTTGCGTCGAGTAGCCGCGCGACCAGGGCGTTAGCACGCAGTGCACGTTTGGCAGCCGCCGTGACGTGCGACTCCGAGAGGAAGGGCTACGGATTAGCCCGAAACATGTCGAGTTAAACTCGTTTTAAGACGTGAGTGATCCGTTTATTTTCACTATGAGTGAGTCTCACGGTAGTTTCATGTTTAAACTAACTAACACAGTAAATAAGCTCTGCTACTAACTCAATATTGATCGCAATGTTTCCCTAAATAACTTTATTTTATTACTTGGGGTTTCACCTCGGAATAAGAGAACGAAATAAACATTTTATTCGTACATTCTATTTATACACTCACGTGCAAATTGGGGACTTCACACACCACTGAATTTCTTTGCAGGTGTGCAGGTTTCCTCACGATGTTCTCCTTCACCGTAAATCTCATAGTAAATTTCAAATGTAACGCACGTAATTACTTTTTATGAATAATTAAATATCTCTCAAACTAAGCCAAATCGAGTTGACTTTATACTACACTAGCTCTGCTCGCAACTTCGTCTGCTAAGAATTCGTTTATCGCTATCCCGCCGGAACTATGCAATTTTCTGGGATAAATCTATCCTATATGTTAATCCGGATTGTAAACTATCTCTGTGTCAAATTTCACCAGAATCCGTCAAACCTATTTAGCGTGAAAAAGTAACAAACATCCTATATATTAAGTAAGATTTTTGGCTTGAAGAAACCTGAATAATCTATGTTTTAAACTTGTCTGGTTAATCGTCAGCTACGATGTCTAGGTAAGTACAACCAACTGTTGCTACAATTATGGAGCCAGACGGGGCAGGTGGGGCATCGTCTGCGAGGCAAGCTTCGTACCGCAACGGCTTCCTCGCAAAATTGTTGTGACAATATTTCTTGGGAATTCGATTTCGTGTTTAAAATGACACGTTCAATGTAAGAAAAGCACGTCTGCGTCGTGTTTTGTACGGTTAATGGAAAACTATCTTGAATCTAAAAATAAGTATTTACTTGGTAACAATTTGTCATTTTCACTTTCATTGCAAAGATTTCTTCAAATGTTTTACTATTATGTTTGTTAACATACATCACAAATGATCACAATATAAAGTTACCAATCCGCAATGGGCCTGTGTGGGAACTGCGGCCCAAGCCCTCTCACTCTGAGAGGATGGTTGTGCCCTGGAGTGGGACTTAATTATAAGTCTTTAGGCTGGGAAGATGATGACCATGACAGTGTTCCTCACCCTAAGAATAACTCTCCTTAAGAATACTCTTTCAGAATTATTTCTTAGACCAAAATCTTCTAAAATAACTTAATAACTATATAACACGCTAAAGAAACTCCAACTCCTGAAAAAAGCTTGAATTAAATTTTCATAGAATAAAAAAAAATTATCGTCTTTTTGTTTCATAAGAAATGGGTAACTTAAACTTACAATATTTGTCTACATTTTGTTAGTTATCATCCTTAAGAGTAAAGGATGTTAATATAACTTTTATTAAACCAAAACCGTGCTTTACGCCTCATCCGAACACGAAAATATCCACGAACAGTTAAAAAATAGACCCGCAAAATCCCAGAAAGACAAACCGAAAACTCGATCGCGTCATCCGCGCAATAAACATCGGAATTGACTCTGCGAAGCGTGCCGCAGTCCCTTCTATTAAACACACATACGGATTTCAAACAAGCGTTGCAATTTCAAAATTTCATCGCAGCCAATAGTCGGTGGCCGGTGTTAGGATGCGTCTCCATCAGAGATGTGCTCAGCAATGCTGCGAGGATGAGAAAGATAAGCTACGAAACTATGTGACCGTTTCTACTAATACTAAGCTATGTGGCCGAGCGCCGAAGAAGCGAAGCCCATTGGTAGCTATGCGAAGAAGATGCGCAGCTCAAGCTAAGCGATGTATCGACAGTAGGGACCATCCATAGCACGCATCCACAGAACGCATCTTTTCATATAAAAAAAACATCATTTCAGCCGAAAGACGTAAACTGCTGAACATAGGCCTCCCTCAAGGCTCGCCAAACAGATCGGTCCTGCGCCATCATCAACCATCGCGTTCCCGCAACCTTAACCACGTCGTCGCTCTATCTTGTTGGAGGCCTACCGACACCGAGTACCTTTCGGCCCCATCGGCCGTCAGTTTTACGAGCGATGTGCCCTGTCCACTGCTATTTAAGTCTGGCCTTTCTTCTAGCTATGTCGGTGACTTTTAGTGCATGCGCGGATTTCAACATGAGATGCGATCCCGTAGAAAAACTCAAAAACACCGGCCAAGTGCGAGTCAAACTCGCGCACGAAGAGTTCCGTACCATCTAATATATAAAAATCGCGTGTCACGGTGTTTGTTACCGAACTCCTCCGAGAGGGCTTGACCGATTTTTATGAAACTTTTTTCTCTGTAATCGGTAGGTCTGAGAATAGGTCGTAGGCTATTTTTTATATCCGTAGTATGGCAAAACAACGTTTGCCGGGTCAGCTAGTTATCAATAAAAACGGGGGAAAAATCACGTTTTTTGTATGGGAGTCCAAATACAAATACAAAAGTCCCCTTTAAATATTTGTTTTATTTTATTTTTTAATTTTTAAAATGAATATATAACTTAATATTCTGTGAATATTTCAAGCGTCTACCTATTGCCGTTATTAATATCGAGCAATAACGAGCAAAAAAAACACGTTTGTTGTATGGAAAACCCTTAAATATTCGTATTTATTTTATTCTGTTTTTTAGTATTTGCTGTTATAGCGGCAACCGAAATACATCATCTGTGAAAATTTCAACTGTTTAGCTATCATGGTTCATGAGACACAGCCTGGTGACAGACGGACAGCGGAGCCTCAGGAATAGGGTCCCGTTTTTAGGGTTCCGTAGTCAACTAGGTACCCTTATAGTTTCGCCATGTCTGTCCGTCTGTCTGTCTGTCTGTCCGCGGCTAAGCTCAGAGACTGTTAGTACTAGAAAGCTGTAATTTGGCATCAATATATATATCAGTCACGCCGACAAAGTGATTGAATAAAAAAAAGTAAAAAAAATTTTTTAGGGTACCTCCCATAGACGTAAAGTGGGGGTGATTTTTTTTTTCTTGGCTAATCCTATAGTGTGGGGTATCGTTGGATAGGTCTTTTAAAATCATTGCGGGGTTGCTAACATGATTTTTCTATTCAGTGATCTGTTTGCGAAATATTTAACTTTAAAGTGAAAATTTTCATTTAAATCGGCCGTCCCCCCCCCCTCTCAAATCTAAATTGTTGGGTGGAAAAATTTGAAAAAATTCAGAAGGGTAGTAAATATATCAAATTTACTAGGAAAATTATAGCGGCTAAGATTGCTTGGAAATTATTTGTAGTTTAAGAGTAAATAGTAGCCTAAGGTATAAAACATACCTAAACTTGGATGATTCCGTACACATACGAAATCCTTAGAAAAATATTACTTGATTTTTTCGTAATGGCTACGGAACCCTACCTTAGGCGTGTCCGACACGCTCTTGGCCGGTTTTTACCCTTTGGGTACGGAACCTTATAAACATAGCTTAGCTGAATCCGTTTCCACCAGTGCTTATGATATGTGGACTAATGAATAGGATTAGATATCAAAGCAGCCATAGCAACGACATAGTTTAGCACATCACTAATGGAATAAGGCACTCTTAGGGCGCGTACACACAGCAGGTCCGTGCAAGTGCAGCTAGGGGGAACGCAGCCGCGGCCCGGGATCGAGCTACGCCCGGGCGAGACCCAGGGTGTAAACAACCCCTTAAAATTATTAACCCCCCCTTCAAACGTCCCTTTGAAAACGAACCTTATGTTCATCCGCGTGAAGTCATCTTCGGAACGTGTTATCTCCCAAGTGAGATATAACGATTTGTATGCTCGCGCTATGCACAGCGGAATACGGTTTGCTTTTCGAACGCTAATTCTGTTATTGCTAAGTATTCAGTAGATGTAATACAAAGGTTGGAAGGCTTTCGGTCTGAGGCATAGAGTTTGAATTTCCTCAGCAGCTTTTTCCGGGGTGGTGGGTGGTGGGTTGGCTCATTCATAATCACAGGGCCGTCGAACGCCCAGGTGGCTTAGGTTTTAGATTTATCGTTTTGAGGTGAGACGCGGCGCCTCGATATAATTTGTATTGTTTTATATCGGCGCGTCTGTTGAAAGAACTTGTAATCGGGAATATTGAAGGTTGAAACAATACCGTGTCTTTGTAATAATAAGGAATAGACGATGATCGAATAAGTTTTTAAATCGAAACAATGTGGCTAAGCTTTGAAATAGTTTCCATTGACGAAGTCAAAGAGATTTGTGTGAGAGTTCATGATAACGTTTAGTCTGGAGTGCCATATCTTTATCATAATTTGTGTTTCACTGCGTATGCTCATAAAGTTTGCATCTATGGTGGAAGTAGGCTGCATAAAATTACTTTTTATGGTGTAGTACTTAACTAAAATACTTTGTCCAAGTCTAAGGCAACCAGGCGCATACAGCGACTAACAAGAGATCTTTACTTTAAAGTTTTTATTCAATTTATTTTCTACAGTTTTTTGATACAAAATTAATAAAACTAGGCAATAATAATATTAAGGTGTTTGTCTAGAAATAGTAATGCCTGAAAAACAAAAGCTTAAATATCACGTGGAGAAAAAAAAGAAAAAAGTACATTGGCGGGAAGACCTTTAAGTGCTCTAATTTTAGTTTAAATTTTAATGAAATGAACATTGATCTTCAATATTATTGTTTAATTTCCTCGTAATTGAAGTAAAAATTAGAACGTCTGTCTCATTGATATAACGGAGTTTAAGACACTTGTTGTACAACCAAATTTAGGTAATATTATGGATGTATATCTTTTTTGGTCAGGCAGTGCCTTATTTGTATCTTTTTGTGATCAATACATCCAAATAAGTACAATACAACCGAAACAGACAAAAATTTAAAAATTGTGTTACCGCGTGATTACTAGTTTTCTCACCAATATGTATGCAGCCTAATCAAATCCGAAGTTTCATCTCATCACCTGCCGAGAAAGCTTCAGACTTGAACATTTCCGGTCGTCCGGGAGCCGGGAACCGGATGCGGGAAGCCTCCTGCTCCTCTACAAGGATTACTTAGGCACAGGGCGTTCGACAAGAGTAGCGGTGAATAGGTATGATGTATGAATTAAAGGTTTACAACGTGTTTCAAATGTGTTTGAGATATTTTTGCAAGTGATTGTGTAAATACGGCATAACTCGAAGAAGCCAGACTCAAGTGGCAGTGGGCACTTGGGCAGGGCACATCGCTCGTAGAACTGATGGCCGATGGGGCCAAAAAGATTGTGGCGCAGGACCGAAATAGCTTTGTCTTGCGGTTTCGCCCGTATTAGAAATCCATGAAAAGGGTTACAATCAGTTTTTGAAAGCTCAACGTATATGGATTGCAGACTAAGTTAACACGTCATCTTGGACAGCGCCCTTGATTCTTGTATAAAGTGGAAAATACCTGGGCGACCGAGCTCCGCTCGGGCTGAAACTCGCTACCAAGCGTTTTCCCAGAGATAAAACCAAGCTAGATCAATTTTTCATCCCCGAAAACCCCCACATACCAAATTTCTGAAGTTCTGATTATATATATAAGTATATACAAGAATTGTTTGTTTAAAGGTATTAGATAGATAGATTAGATATGTTATAACAAAACTAATAACGTGAAAAAAACCATTAAAAATCCTATTAGAACCAGTTCTGACTTTCTACGCGGATGAAGTCGCGGGCAAAAGCTATTTTTTAATATTAGGATTTATTTTCCTAAAAAACTAACAATTTTAGGAAAAACAATTAGGAATGATGCTAACAGGTACGATCAAGGACTTTAATTCATGAGCCACCATGGAACCATTTCACAGTAAACGTCATAGTGACATAGCATTAATTAACAAGGAAAATCGTAATGACTTTTCCTTTGAAAAGGTTCCATGGTGGCTCATGAATTAAAATCCTTGACTGTACCTATTGTTTTATAATAAAAATGAAAACTTTATCCGTGTCACTGGCACTTGATTAAAAATGCTTTAGAAAATGAAAAGGACAAACAAAACGGTACGTATCGCTACTTCAAAGGCACTCCGCCAAGATGCAATTTAGTGGGCGTCCCTAGCAACTGCACGCCTAAAAAAATATTTTCGGCTCCCCCTCGAAACTCGACAACGGAAAAAACCGACATATACCCTGCAGCCGAATAAGGCTTTTGAAGAGTTCCGGCTGCCATTTTTGTTTTTGAAGAGGCATAAAGAGAGAACATGGTATGATTAACCACGAGGGCCACAATTTTTTTTAGTAAAGTACCTATTCCACTTGCGGAAGTCAATTTATTTTAACGGATGTGCTATGATAACATCTATAATTCACTTTTGTAAGAATAACGAATTGAGCACTTTCAATATCGGCATTGACGCGTTTTATTAACTTGTGATGATGTATGAACAGTGCCACAGATAGCATATTATTTACTAGGTAAGTAACAGATATGACACTTGAGCACTATTACTGACTTTGTCGCTTTCAATATCGGTATAGATGCGTTTTACTAACTTGAGATTATGTATGAATAGTGCCACAGGTAGCATATTATTTACTAGGTACGTAACAACTGCGTTCGACGACCGCTGTAAACAATACCAAAATGTGGTAAGTAAAGTACGCTTTTCCGTCCTGCTCTTGTATTGCATTGTATTAACGAATGTAAATTTATTTAAAAACTCACCTGCATTCTTCGAAAGCTTGCGAAAGTACTCGTAGAGACTTACCTGTAACAACGACACCGTTTATTAAGTATAAAACATATGTTTAGACGACCAGATGGCCTAGTAGGTAGAGAACCTGATTACGAAGCTTGAGGTCCCGGGTTCGATTCCCGCGTCGGGGCAGATATTTTTATGAATAATACGAATATTTGTTCTCGGGTCTTGGGTGTTTAATATGTATTTAAGTATGTATCTATCTATATAAGTATGTTTATCCGTTACCTTGTACCCATAACACAAGCTATGCTTAGCTTACTTTGGGACTAGGTCAATTGGTGTGAATTGTCCCGTGATATTTATTTATTTATTATTTTATGTATAACTCAAAACCTACCTACAAAAGAAAGTGGAAAAATGTTCACTATCTCAAAAACTCACGCCTCAACACACATTGTTATCTCCAGAACCCCTAAATAAAAGAAGGGCACAACCCTATTTATGCGAGGGTTCTAGAAAAAGTGCGAAACAAACTTGGCGAGTAAAAGTTACGAATCTAGTCGGATGGAAACAAGAGAGGGACGTAAACGGCTATCCTAGGCGAATCTCATAAAAGACCCAGCCTTTTCTCGTGCGATCCGGGCAGTAAAACATAGTTTTACGCCCGCGGGACTAAGGTGCTTTTTGATCCCGTCCAGGTGCAAAGTCAAGCTGGCGTCGTTACATTCGACCACCGCCATTTTGCACCCGTAAAAATGTTAATAGCGTTCCCACAAAATGTATAGGTACAGAAGGACCGATTCATATAATACATAATAACGAACACGCTATACCTAAATGTCAGTAGGTTTAAGAGTCCTAAATAATAAAGCATACAATTTATTTTAGACCAGACGCCATAATGCTGAGTGCAACATTATGCTGAGTGGGGCCCAATTTATACTATTCGATGATTTTTATTTGTATCTTTTCCTGTCAACTGTATTTCCTGTGTATCGAATGTGTGTAAATAAACATCTCTCTCTCTCTCTCTCTCATAATAGCCTCATCATCATCATCCCAGCCTAAGGCTTGATTTCCTCCGACGCTGACATCGGTCGCTGACGTCGGTCGAGCGTACCGTCGGTCGCGTATGACAAATGCGCGGCCATCAGCGTCGCTGTGCGGTGGCCCATAGAGTATTGTGTTTATTCGTACGCTCGACCGACGTCAGCGACCGATGTCAGCGTAGGAGGAAATCAGGCCTAAACTTACCACTGCGGGCCGCGGGCCTACGCTGAGAGCTTGGGCCATAGTTCCCACGCGGGCCCGTGCGCATTGGAAACTTCACACACACCATTGAATTTCTTCTTAGGTGTACACACACCTAAACAGGTTTCCTCACGATGTTTTCTTCACCGTAAAGCTCATAGTAAATTTTAAAAATAATTTCGCAAATATATTTGGGCAAACTCGGAAGTGCAAGCCCGGGTTAGAATCACGACCCTCTGCTTGAGAGCGGATACTGCCGTTTCGGCGAAAATTATTTCGCAAAATGATTAATTTGGCAACTGTTCATTTTTTCTGAAACTGTAAACTATTCAGTATATATTTCAAGACTATCCTGTAGGTTAGGTTAGGTTAGGTTTGTTTTATAACAATACTGAAAAGTTTAAAGTTTCAAAAAAAAGAAACAGTTGCCAAATGAAACATTGTGCGAAAAATTTTTCGCCAAAACATTAGTAAACCGCTCGAGAGGCCATAGGTCAAATCAATAGGCTGCCACGACTTCGCTATCGCTAGCATTCGTTCATCAAAGCGCAACTCACGTTTAAAAGAAAACGTCAATTACTTACCTTATTTTGTCATAATCTACGGGGACCTAGCGGGCAGTTCTACAAAACGATAAAGAGCTTTCTGTAAATCCTTATTCTATGTCCCTGGCAGTATGGGGAATTTAAAGCGTAATTATATGAGATATCGCAGTCTCCGACTCCACCAGAGCGAGATGAGCGATTGCGGAGTCTTTTCAGCATCCGTTTAACGAGCGACTTTTAGATCCCACACATAAAACACTTATTAAAATAAAATGGGAAGAAAAATGGTTTATGTCATAGCTTACGGTTAGCAAATTGGCGATATAAGGGAACGAGCGAGGTTATTATATAGTAATTCCCGTATGCCAATTCAGCTGTTTAGAATTTTATTGTGTAATTCATTTCTCGGTTAGTCATCGTCTCGCCTTGGAGAGTAGGTATTTAGTTTAACCTATTCAGTTGATGATGTTGACGGGTTATAGACAGCGTAAGCGACTAAAGTTGTCTCTCCTGTGGCTATAAAATTAGAGACTCCGATTCAGCAAACTTAAGATTTATTTAAATGGGCGGAAAGTTGGCCAGGCGTCCCACACGCCGATGTAGACTTGACTAAAAAGTATAGGCTAAAGACCCATAACTTTTGCCATGTCCAAAGGAGAGACGCAAACAAATAAATGTGTATAGCCCTGATTTGTAATCGGATTCTAATGAACGTGAACAATTCAACTACGGAATTAACCATTATATCAGCCAAACGACGTCACCTGGTAGTCAAAGGTTTTGTTAGGCACTAGTCCCACCGCCGGCGACGAGCGATAAACGAGTAGAACTAGAAACTAGAAACGAGTGGACGAGCAGCGAGAAGCGAGTGCATAGTTTCGATAGTTTTGTCGCTCCGCTATAAGCGAGTGTTCGAGTGCGACGGGCTATTGTACGGTAAAATGATCGCTCAATATGCTTAGTATAAGTTTTCCTTCACTTCAATACTTCTCGATCGCGCTTACGTAAAAATTTCAATTCTATGGAAACATAGACGCGCGCGCACGGTGGCGCTGTCCATGTTTCCCTAGTAATTGATTTTTTTACGTAAACGCGATCGAGAAGTATTGAAGTGAAGGAAAACTTATACTAAGTAAACATACAAGCGTTCATCGCCGAGTACCGCTGAGCGAGTTTTATCGTTGATAGTTTTTATCGCTGCGATCAACTAGTGAAGAGAGAGTCCTCGCCGGCAGTGTGAACAACCAGCGATAAACTATAAATATATATAATAAATAATAATAATTTATTGAATAATAAGCCATACAAAAACAAACAATGCAAGTCTTATGTAGGTACAGTAAACATCTTAAAATCACTCTTAACAACTAAAAATAAAATTTATTGAATCAGGCGTTACTTTGCGGAGGTCCATATTAATGAACTAAAACAATTACTTTGCTCACCCGCGACCTTACAATAGTTACGTTTATGCAAGAAATGTGCGTTCATGCAGTTCCTCCACCTCCACACTGTACGAACACACACAAATCACATAAACCCAACCATCACCACCACCAAGCTACACTGACGCGTTTCGAACTCAACCAGAGCTCATCTAACTGTGATGATGTAACTGTGGTGATTTTGAAACAAAAGTGTTAGTGGCAAATACACTTAAAAATACCAATTCCACAGAGTGTATTGTCAATATAACCGAATTAAATTCTTTGAGATCTATTCAGGAGAAAGTGTATGATAATGATTTAGTGGTGACAAAGGCAGACAAAGGAAGTTGTATTGTTTTATTGGATAGGTATCAATATAATCGGAAAGTTTTAGATATCGTTCAAGGGGACGGTTTTACAGTTTTACGTAAGGACCCTACAATTACATTTCACAAAGATCTAAAGAGACTAATAAAGGGTTCTTTGTTTGCCTTTGAAACCGAACAACAAAAGAATTTTGTAATTCCCATGAATCCGCAGGCGCCAATTCTATATGGATTACCTAAAATTCATAAAGATGATGTGCCTGTTCGTCCAGTTGTCTCATACGTGAGTGCTCCAGCATATAAATTGGCGAAGAAATTAAATAGTATTATTCGTGTGAAGGCTTCCTTTAAACCTTCTTATAGTTTAAAAAATGGTTTAGATTTGGTTAGTAAAATTAAGGACATCAGCATACCGCCGAATGCAACGTTGCTTTCTTTGGATGTAGACAGTTTATTTACTAACGTACCATATAGTGAGACACTAGAAATTCTAAAAGACCACTTAGAAAGGAAGCGGTTGCATCCGGGTGAAGTTTGTGAATTAATAGATTTGGTAACTTTATGCATGAAACAAAATTATTTCCGGTTCAATGGTCTTTATTACTTACAGAGTGATGGTTTAGCTATGGGTTCACCTCTGAGTCCTTTAATGGCAGATATATTTATGGATCATTTTGAGAATCAGTATATTGTGGGTAATAGTAATATTGTGTACTATTTTAGGTTTGTTGATGATTTGATCCTATGCTGGAGAGGGAGTATGAGACAGCTTGACGTGTTTATTAATGGTTTGAATAACAAGCACGTAAAGATAAGGTTCAAAAAAGAATTGGAGGAAAATTGTTCGTTGAACTTTTTGGATTTAACGATTTCAAAATTAAATGGTAAACATCAATTTAAAATATACCGTAAGCCCACGTACACAGATGCTGTTATACCAGCATCTTCTAATCATCCGTGGCAGCATAAACTGGCTGCTTTCCATTGTTATGTTAATAGATTGTTGACTGTGCCTCTTTCTAAGGAACATTATGATTTAGAGTTGAGTACTATTTATCAGATAGCGATCTCAAATGGTTATACAAAATCAATGGTAGATAGTTTAGTTCAAAAGAAGCAGGCACGGTTAGTAAATAGCATGCTTTACGCTGCGTTACCTTCTCAGTCTACTAACAAATATAGATCTAGCATCTCTTACGTCGGGGGTTTGTCTGATAAGATTTATGGCATTTTAAAATCAAACAATATTAATGTTGCCTTTAAGACTAACAACTCTTTGTACTCTAGGCTATGTAACCACAAAGAACAGGTAGATAAGGGAACTAGATCGGGGGTATACAAGCTTACTTGTAATGACTGCAATGGGATATACGTAGGACAGACAGGCCGAAGTTTTAATACTAGATTTAAAGAGCATGTTTCGGCATATAGGAATGAGCATCCAGATAGATCGAATTTTGCAAAACATTTGTTGGAATCAAATCATTCATTGTTAGATTCAGATTCTTATGAAGTGTTACATTATTGCGGCAAGGGGTTGCGTCTGGATGCTCTGGAATGCATGGAAATAATTAGGTACAACACTATGGGGTCTATTATTAATGAACAGGTAAATTTAGTATCTTCTCCTTTACTGCGGCTTGGGTCGAATTTGAACAGTTAGTATTAATTAAATATGCCTTATAAATAAATAAACAAAAAAAATTCAAGGTAGTTTTAAATATGTCAATAAAAGTTAATTTTTGTGGGGTAGTTTGAGAATAAGAAAAATAAAGTGGGTACTTGAGAAGTTACAGTGACAAGTTAAAACATTTGTTTTGGTTTGTTAGTTTAACGTTTGGTAGCATAGCATACGGTTGTGGTAACTCTGAAGATGAGCTCTGGTTGAGTTCGAAACGCGTCAGTGTAGCTTGGTGGTGGTGATGGTTGGGTTTATGTGATTTGTGTGTGTTCGTACAGTGTGGAGGTGGAGGAACTGCATGAACGCACATTTCTTGCATAAACGTAACTATTGTAAGGTCGCGGGTGAGCAAAGTAATTGTTTTAGTTCATTAAAAATAAAATGCAATAAGTAGGCTTGTAAAAGACATTAGGGTAGATCCTCTGACCTTCATGCTAGGATAACCTGTGTTATGAAGATCAGCGGTTTGGTATTGGAATACTAAGGTAACAAATTCACTTCAATCCAGCGCATCGATGCATTTTAGTTTTATTAATTTTATGTTCATTGACAATAAAGAATACATATACAAGTTTATAAAAAGTAATATAATCCGTGTGTTTATATGCGTGTGTGTATGTGTGTGTAAGTGTGTTTGTGTGTGTGTGTGTAAGTGTGCGTGTGCATATGTGTATGGAAATTATGTGTAGACGATTGTGCTAGCTGACCAATATACACAACGATAGTAAAGTACAATGTCGTACCTAGTGTTATTAATACCAACAAATGCTTGTCACACCAATAACATATTTTCTGTTTCTTCGTAATCTAGTTTTTTGAGCCAGCACTTAAGTTTGTTTTTACACTCAAATTTGTTTAAATTATCTATACGAATATCCTTATTAATTTTATTATACAATCTACGTCCTGTCGCAGTGAGCTGTCTTCGTGCAAATGCCGTATTACAGCGTAAGGTCTCAAAAGTAGGTTTCCGTCTTCTTTTTGGAGGAGACGGTTGACGAGGGGTGAGCTTGCCTTGCTGCCGTACGACAGTTCTTAGAATGAAAAGTTGCCTAACCGTTAGCACCCCCGCCTCAGCAAACAGGTTTCTAGTGGGATACCTAAACGGTTTCCGATACATTACCTTGAGCACTGCCCTCTGTGCCCTTTCAATATTTATGAATTTAGATTTACAAGAGCCTCCCCAGATAGGAATACAGTAAATAAGTAAAGATTCACAGAGGGAAGTGTACACGGTGTGTAATATATTGGAGTCAGCAGAGTTACGGAGACATTTGAAAATAAAAATAAGTTTACGTATACGACCAACAGCCTGATGAATATGATCATACCAGCTGAGACATTTATCTATTAAGACACCTAAGTATCTTGTATTATCAGTTCTATTGATATACAAACAGTTGCAAGCAAGGTCGTCGTTGGAGCAGGTATGAGCTTTAATATTGATAAGGTCTTGCGGTGGCTGCGCGGATGGTCTGGATGAGAACGCTATAAATTTAGTTTTATCAATATTCAAGGTAAGACGATTATCGATTAACCATTTCATTATAACTCTAAGAGAATTTTCTGCTAATTTGATAGTGTCAGACCAGTTTTGGCCTGATATGACAAGAGCTGTATCATCAGCATAGCCAAAGATACGACAGTGTTCTAATGATGTATTACATAGCTCGTTAATATAAATATTAAACAGAGTCGGCGCAAGAATACTGCCTTGTGGCACCCCGTATGCTAAAAATAACTGATCACTTATATAAGTATCTATCTTAGTACTTTGAGTCCGATTTAATAAGTAATCCTTAAATATCGCCAATACATGTCCTCTAACCCCGATGTTTTCGAGCTTATTCAATAATAGAGGGATTGACACCGTGTCGAAAGCTTTTGAAAGGTCGAGGAATATTCCTAGACACTTTTTCTTAAAATCAACCTCCGCAGTAACATGTTCAACCAATGCGCCCACAGCATCCTCAGTAGATCTGTTTTTTCTGAAGCCGAACTGACCATCTGAAATTATATTATTAACTTCAAGAAAACTAGTTAGTGCTCGATTTAGAATAGTTTCGAGAATTTTAGAGAGAACTGGAAGGACGGAAATAGGTCGAAAATTGGAGACTCTGTCTCTATCCCCACTTTTATATACTTTTTATTTACACGGGAGCGATTATCTTTTTTGTTCGTTTCTTGGGCGAGAAAATCGCCGATAGCTCATCGCTTACTCGCCGGCGGTGGGACCACTGCTTAATATCGGTTCAAACCCATGTTTTCATAAAAAACCGGCCAAGAGCGTGTCGGTCATGCCCAGGATAGGAATCCGCAGCTGTTACCAAAAAAATCCTTGCATATCTTTGCTATTTAGGTACTCTTAAAATATTAATATTTCTTAAGCAAACTTAGCCGTTCTAGTTTTCCATGTTAATTTGACTTACGTATTTCCGTATTTCCTCTCATCTTGATTTTTACAAAATTTTATACCAACAGTTTAGCTTTTAGAGGGGGGACACGATTTTTACAAAAAATTGCACTTTAAAGTTGAATTTCACAAACGAATCACTATACCCCAATCCCAACCCGCACTCACTCGCACTCGGCCTCGGCTTGCATTGAAATAGGGCCCAAGTCCTTTCGTTCTGAGAGAAAGCCTGTGCCCTGCAGCGGGACTTAAAAGGCTGGAATGAAGAAAAATCTAATTTTGGAGTTAATTGAAAAAAAAAACTTATTTTAAAGGCTAAAATAAAGTGTTTTCTTAATAAACTCGTGTTTTGGAATTGCTTTATGATGGCGTCATCTCTATACGTTCGTACCAGGGCTGCAGAATCGCAAAAGGATCGAGTGTATCGCCGTGATACAGAGCTCCAGGCAGTAATAAATGCCAGCGATTGGTCAGTTGTCGCCTCGCCCGCCCGAGTCGGAACTGATATATGGGCCCTGGTTTATTTGAGGTCGGGTTATTGGCTAAGTTGGTGTTAATGGCTGATTAGTTGCATCAAGTTTCGTAGTAAAGTCAGGAGTTAATTAGTGCTTACTAATTCATGGCTTTTTGGGTTTTTCGGCGATATTAAGATGAATCGTTCTAGATTAGTTTGAACCCTATGCAGGTATAGGTAAGCAAGCTTCTGTGAGTGGCTTACGTAACTTAAAAAATATATTGACGTTCAATCATTTGGAATCTTAATGCTATTTTTTTTACATAAAACTGACCCGTGATTGAGCACTAACTCACCTGATGAAAAGTGCAGATGAGGCCAAAGGTGTACCTCACTGGTTCAGTAACAGCCTATTCACTCTAGGCTTGAAGAGACCTAGGTTGTATTTATCTGGAAATACAGACGACGGGAGCGAATTCCATTCCTTAGCAGTTCGCATTAGAGCTAAGTAAGCGCTTCGTACAGGCCACTGGAATAATAACCACACAAGGATGAAGACGCTCCCCCCACCTAGATGTCCGTTCGTTAAAGGCCTTCTACACGGTCGGGACCAACCGCCAACCATCGTGTCCTTGGTCGGGTTGATTTAAAAATGGACAGTTTAGAAATCGGTTGAACCGACCGATATTTGGTTGATGTCAACGGCCTTGGTCGCGAGCGCATTGTCCGTGGTCGGCCCAACCGTATGGGACGCTGTCGGCCGACGCGAGCGACACGACGGTCGGCGGTTGGTCCCAACCGTGTAGAAGGGGTTTAAAATGCGAGATGGAGGAATTAAATTGACAGCCGATCACACAACGCGTTCCTGCTACAATGGTGATGGTTTGGTCCATAACCTCTCAAGCAGAGGATCCTGTGTTCGGGCCCGGGCTCACACCTGTGAGTTTTACAGGAAAGATGAAATAAAGTGAAGAAACTTGCACAAACTAGCGATTTGTTTTAAGTTAAAAATTTAATTTTGCAGTTACCTAATTGATAAAAACTTTTTAACAAAAAATTAAACCGCCGAAAAAACTGAAAAGCAAAAAATCATACCTTTTTTGTTTGACCTTAATCTAGGTACCAGTTTGAAGTCGGTGCCTCAGCACTTAGCCAGGAGGAGTGGACCTATAATCGTCTACCTGATTGGCTTCTATCACTCCTCCTGGCTCGTGCTGAGGCACTGACTTCAAACTGGTACCTAGATTAAGGTCAAACAAAAAAGGTATTGTTTTTTGCTTTTCAGTTTTTTCGGCGGTTTAATTTTTTGTTAAAAAGTTTTTATTTTATACTTGTTGGGAACTAAAAGTATACTAGCAGCAGCGCTGAGTTAGGGCCTACGCTAGCTGACGCGGATTACGCGGAACGGACGCCCGTCGTGCGCGCGTCTAATAAGAAAGTGTATGAACAGCGCTAAGTGGCGCGGGCGCGTGCGACGGATTTTCGGTACATTTTAGACCCGCGAGCGGGCGCACGCGGCGGGCGTCCGCGTCAGCTAGCGTAGGCCCTTAGGCGTGCGCCCGCCGCGGACGCCCGTCGCGGACTCGCTGGCCCGCGGCGGGTGTCCGGAGCGGGCACCCGCGAGCGTGCGCACGCGGCGGGCCGGGCGTCCGCGTCAGCTAGCGTAGGCCCTCAGACACCGACTAAATTTTCTTTGCGCACACTTGCCGGGCACGGCCTATGTCTGCGCGGTCGTATTACGATAGATATGAATTCGTTAATAGAAACTGTATCATCATTTCAGCCGAAAGACGTCCACTGCTGCCCCAAGGCTTGCCAAACAGATCGGCCCCGTGCCGTCCGCATGCAACGCGTTCCTGCAACCTTAACCAGGTCGTCGCTCCATCTTGTTGGAGGCCTACCTATACTGCGTCTTCCGGTCCGCGGACGCCACTCGAGAACCTTTTTGCCCCATCGGCCGTCAATTCTACGTGCAACGTGCCCTGCCCACTGCCACTTGGGTCTGGCAATTCTTCGAGCTATGTCGGTGACTTTAGTGCTTGCGCGGATTTCATCATTTCTAATGCGATCCCGCAGAGAAACTCCAAGCATATCCCTCTCCATCGCCCTCTGAGTGACCTTGAGCTTCCTTATAAGACCCATCGTTAGCGGCCACGTCTCAGTGCCATAAGTCATCACTGGCAACACACACTGATCAAAGACTTTTGACTTGAGACACTGCGGTATATCGGATGACAAGATATTGCGGAGCTTCCCGAACGCTGCCCAGCCGAGTCTAATTCGTCGATTGACCTCTTTCAAAAAACATAGCTTAGCTGAATCCGTTTCCACCAGTGCTATGATATGTTGACTAATGAATAGGATTAGATATCAAACGCAGCCATAGCAGTTCTTGCGCGTTAGAATCGCTTCTTGGACTGTTTGAAGTAATCATCCTTAAATATTTTGCGAAGTTACAGATATTTTACCGGTTAATAAAACAGCTAAAACTAAAAGAACTCCGTTGCTGCTATTTCTAGTTAAGCTTCATTTCTAAGGAGGAAAAGTTTACCTTCATTTCCAGGGGAAGTTTCCTTAGTGATTCCAGTTACCAAAGGATTTAGAGGAATTCTATGAAAAGAGTGCTACTGAGAAAAGTATCTTACATTTCAAACTAAATACAAACTGAAATATAGATGCACAGAAAAAACCCCAGAAAAAAGACCAATGCTGGGAATCGAACCCAGGTCCTCAGCGTTCCGTGCTGCGTGCTTACCCCTACACCATCACTGGTCTAGAAGTTAGCGACGAATCTTTCCCATACATCGTACACTTCAGTCTGTTATAATCACATTAGGCAGTGATAAAGCGCATCTATGTTAATGCCCTCTACCGAGAGACTTCAACACTCCTTCGGAGTATCTTACAGTTTTTACGATGTTACGGTAAGTGGCAGGGGAATGAGTGGGCATCGTGCTTAAGAAAAGAAAGAAGAAAATATTTATTACACAAACTAAAAATTTACATGAAGCAGTATCTGGTGGACCCCAAACTAGGCTGAGCCTGTATCTTGGAACCCGGTGAGTTGGATAACATAATAGGTACATTTTTATTTTTAAGCAACGTAATTTTTAGATTATGGTTTATAAAATACGGTTTTTAGAATAAAACTGACCCCTGATTGACTCCTATCTCACCTGGTGAAAGTGCGGATGAGGCCAAAGGTCTAGCCTTGAAGAGCCCT
This sequence comes from Archips crataeganus, assembly GCA_947859365.1. Lineage (NCBI taxonomy): Eukaryota > Metazoa > Arthropoda > Insecta > Lepidoptera > Tortricidae > Archips > Archips crataeganus. Next base: position 17,756,570 of record OX402059.1, on the reverse strand, counting down.
TGTATCTATCTGGGATTATAGACAATTAGCTGCTGCCCGCGACTCCGTCTGCGAAGAATTTTTTTGCTGGATAAAAAGTATCGTATATGTTGATCCGGATTATAAACTATCTGTGTGCCAAATTTCATCAGAATCCGTTAAACCGTTTTAGCTCCGTCAAACCGTTTTAGCGTGAAAGAGTAACAAACATCCATCCATCCATACCTCATACCCCGTTCCTCAGCAGTTCGTGTTGGGAAAGATGAAGCGAACCACTTTATACGGGTCAATGGAATACTATACCCATATATAAAGATGAAGACGCTTCCCTCGCCTGGGTCTCCTGGATGTCATAGCAATGGGGATGTTGACACCACCAATCAACTGACGTTTTTTTTATGAGCTGTCAAAACACAATCTCCCATAGAGTTTGAATAATAATAGCGACATATGACGTCATTGTTCGCATACTCAATCAACTAACTATTTATTTGTTTTAAAGCAACAAAAAAATCTAATTTTGCATTTAATCGAAAATTAATCTGACTTTCAGGGCTGAAATAAAGCGTTTTTTTACTGGAGTTGTGTATTAAATTTTTTTTTAATGGTGTCAACATCCCTATTTTAGCTTTTTTAGACTTCTAGTGCCTGCTAAGCACCATCATCATCATCATCATCATCTCAGCATTTATACGCCCTACTGCACGGCACATACCTCCTACCTCCTCTCAGAATGAGAGGGATTGGGCCGTAGTTCCCACGCGGGCCCAGTGCGGATTGGGAACTTCACACACACTATCGAATTTCTTCGCAGGTGTATACAGGTTTCCTCCCGATGTTTTCCATCCAAGCCCATGGTAAATTTCAAATGTAATTACGCACATAAATTCCGAAAAAAACTCAGCGGTGCGAGTCGGTATTTGAACCCACGACCTTCAGCTTGTGAGGCAATAGGTCAAACCACTAGGCCACCACGGCTTCTAAGCTAAGGTAAGCACCAGTACCACCGAAATTACATTCGAAATTAACCATGCGCTTTACAGTGAAGGAAACATCGTGAGGAAACCTGCAAACAACTGCGAATAAATTCAGTGGTGAGTGTGAAGTACGACCCACGCCTTGTCGTTCTGAGAGGCATCTGCCCATCAGTGGGACGTATACACCGTGAAATTTTAGTGGTTGTTTTCCCGAAACGAGGTGATTTAGTATCGATTGTACAATCGATTTATAATCACTATTTAGACTAGAGTCAAAAATCCAATTGTGAAAAACGAAAGTCGAAAATGACCGCAAACCAATAGTAACGCTTCGTTGGTACCTAACCTATCGTACGATCGTACGCTACTTGTATCAACGAAGCGTTACTATTGGTTTGCGGTCGTTTTCGACTTTCGTTTTTCACAATTGGATTTTTGACCTAGTCAAAATAGTTATTATAAATCGATTGTACAAACGAAACTAAATCACCTCGTTTCGGGAAAACAACCACTAAAATTTCACGGTGTATAGGCTGAATGATGACGATGACTTTATACACACGCAGTTTTTCACACACACAGTGTTCTTTGTCCACTTTCACATTATTAAATATTTTTTACAGCAACATCAAAATATTATTAACCCGTAATATTACTAGAGTCAATATCGTCGTCGTGCAAAGAATACCTCCGAAGGTAAGGCTAGCATAATGGGCGCATTCCCGGCCCGCGCAAGCGGGACGTGCCTAGCATGGGCATAGGCACATTACGCGGGCCTATATTTGGAGTGAGTCTTTAGAAGAAGAAAAATATTACGAAATCTAGAAAATTTTAAAGGGTCCGACGGAATTAAAAGTTACTTAACTTACGTAGCTAAAATGGTAAAGCCAGTTTTATACTTGCCTGACATGTAGTGACACCACGTGTCAAAAAACAGACTGTGGTGAAGTTCAAAGTTGACTAACGCAATAGCTTGTGATGTGTATCTCTTTTTCACTCTCTCATATAAAATATACGAAATTGATATCAATCTGACGTATCACAACACTAAACTTCAGATAAAATGCATGGCTTGCTTCAGTCGATTAGATTAAAAACTGAGCGATAAGTGATTAAAATTGTAATGCCTTTTAATTCAAATGAGCAACAACAACCTACCAACCAAACGTACCCAAGAACGGCGATCAGCCAAAACCGAAAACAAAAAACCCCATTTGCCAAAATCAGCAAATAAACTCCGTACATTTAAGGGAATAACTTAACAAACACCATTAACAAACCAAACAGAATTAACTATTTAAACAATACACTAATCGCACAGATGTTTCTATTAACAGACAATACCCTGTAAGCCACGAACGGAAACGTAAAACAAATACAATCGAAAGTGTTCCAAACAAATGAACACTCACTTGCCCCCTAAAAAACAAGCGACGATCCAAACAAACATTAGTAATTAAAAACAACAAGTATTACGGGATAAAATTGGACGTACATCAGTTTAATTGAATTCAGTTGTTCGCTTGCTTAATCCGCATTTGGGGTAGGGCATTGGACGAACGAAAGAAATTCGGGTTCTGTTGACTTCGTACTTACTGTCTTAATAGGTAATAGTTCATTGGGAATACGGGTCATATAAGTTTCTTGTTCGCGTCTCTCCTGTGGACATGGCAAAAGTTAAGGGTCTATAGTTTTACCCGTTGTTGGTTACGCGGCATTGCAGTGTCATCGACAAAAAAATGCCGTTCTCTGTGAATCATCCGCCTTCGCCGTAACTCTCACATTCTCCACCTTCTTTACGGCATTCTCTTTAACCCTGCAACTCCTCGCTACCTCAAAGAGCGATTTAGCTACGTAACTTCTATTCGATGCTCTCAGAACTTTCTCCTTACCGTGCCTCTCTCTAACTCCAAATTCTATGTCTATTCTTATACTGTCCAGGCTATTCGGTTGTGGAATTCCTTACCGATTGACTTACGACGGGCAAAATCTCTGTCAATCTTTAAATCTATGCTTAAGGAGCACTATCTGTCATCTTGTAATAGTTAACTTTATTATACCTAGTTTATTTATTTATTTATATGTGGCTGTTTATCCCACTGCCTATATTTATTTTTGACGTCTATTATATGTACGATGTATGTATGAGTAGATGTACTATTTTTTGTTGTGTTTAATTTTCTGATCCACTGTTGATGCACCACCTGCTGTAAACTAGTCCTTCCTTCTTTCTGTTAAAGGGTTGCCTGGAAGAGATCGCTCTTAAGCGATAAGGCCGCCTATTGCTTACCTTGTAACTTTCTCTCTGTGTACCTGTTTTCTGTATTGCTTACTATTTCTGGTGTACAATAAAGAGTCATTGTATTGTATTGTATTGTATTGTAATCATTAATATTCGAAGTAATCAAAACAAAGTAATTTTTGCTGATGAGTCTTGCAAATGTTAATAATTGTTTGTCAACGGGAGGTGCTCAACAGCTTTTAATACCTAATTTTCTTGTTAGAAAGTATTCGAAAAAATTGTATTTTCTCATAATATGAACCTAAGAAATTCATTTTTTACGATTGTAAGAGACCGTAGTATTGCGCATTAATTTCAGTTTTGATGTAAACTTCATTTGACTTCAATTTTCATAAAATAAAATCGTATATATTTTTTCATTCGTTTCTATATTTTATTTTTGTTTAGCTGTCAAAGCCTTCGCTTCGCTGCCGATCTGATTTTATTAAGTTAATTTGTTAATTTTTTACTCTGACTGATTTGTAATAATACCTACTAACCAAACCTTAAGTGCATAATTGTTACTAACATGGACCAGTGCTGTTCGAAATAAAGATTTTATTATTATAGCCAATATTTTTTAGTCAAGTCTGCATCGGCATGTGGGACGCCTGGCCAACTTTCGGCGCATAACATAAAATATTAAGTTTGCTGACTCGAAGTCGTTAATTTCATATCCACAAAAGAGACAAATTTTGTTTATTACGCTTTGTATGACCCCTATCTCTCTTTTGCCGAAGTTTAAAAAGTATCACAGCTATACATAAATATACATGTACGTATAATACACCAAACGGAACTCTCGAAAGGGATGGAGAGCGGCAAGAGGAGCCGTGTTTTGTCATCCCGCAATCAAACGTGGTAAGGGGCTCTGCTTTTGTTTTATCCCGGTTTTTTGGAGATTAGGTATTAAATTTAAATATTAAACTGTTGGTAGGGCGGGATGTGAAATCTTAAAAGGCATTTTGAACAAAGGCACTCGTCGTACACGTTTTGTAGTAAAATTAAGATTGAACTCAAACATAAAATGAAACCTTTATTTTTTCCGATTTGAAAACATTTTCTAAACTTCAAGTTTTCAGAATTGATCCAGAAATAAAGTGTCGACTGCAAGAAGCAAAAAGTAATGCGAGTAAATGTCTTACAAAAGAAAAAAACGAGTTTTCAATTTATTTGCACTTGAATAGACGAAGTGTGACTTAAAAGAAGATATTATTATTAAGTAGTTTCTTTAGCAAAATTAATATCAAAGGTTGTGATAAAATTTGTTAGGAGTATAAATACAAAAATTACTATTTGGAACCGCTGAATACACATTTTTAAGTTGGTTCCGTGGGTCTCTTTGCAAGACATGCAATTTTTTAAAGTTGAGTACGTTTCTGAAACTGAGCTGAAAGTCGACGTCCACAAAGAATCTTTTCAGCGGAAAAATTGCTCCAGTAATTTTAGTGTTTCTGTTTTATTTTTCTGCCTTTCTAAGGCACAAAATAGCAGAGCTTTCTTCAGAAAACACTTTTGAACAGAATTATAAACTTGAGTTGAACTTTTCAATATTTTTTTCATGTTTTAAATGGAATTAAAAATTAAGCATAAATGCGAGTAGCCAAAAAGATACCTGATTTATGGTAGAGGTAAATAAACAAAAATAAAGAAACTATCTTTTTCTTCTTAACTGAGATTCCGCTGTCTGTCTGTCTGACCGTCCCTCTGTAACAGGGCAGGGCTGTCTTGAACCGTAATAGCGAGACAATTGAAATTTTTATCGATTATGTATTACTGTGGCAGCTATAACAACAAATGCTAAAAATCTAACTAAATTAAACATTATGGCGGGTACCGAGAAACCAATATAAAATGATCCCACACTGCGCACATTTTTCCTATAAGCAGGGCTCTACTAATACTCGATTATTACAGTTACGGCTATTTACGGCGTACATTTATTATAGACATGCCTAAAAATTTATACGGAGCCCTCGGTGCGCGAGTCCGACTTACACTAGGACGTTTTTGTTAATTAGATGGAGTGAACAAATATGAAGAGCGACTGATTGAAAGCATGTAAATTTATCCGCCAACATGTTGACTTTACCACATTTACAATCAGAATGATTAATTTTCTGATTCAATAAACATTTCATTCAAAATCATCCATTACTCGGCATAATGGCGGAATCGGTTCAGAATATTAATTTTTTCAATTCAAATAATTACATTACCAAAATTGTAACAGACCGGTTCGTTCTGAATGAATAAGCACTTTAATTAATGAATGAAAATAATGAAATGCATGAAGAGGCACATTTCGGCGTTTTCAATAAAAAGTGTACCACTCACTTTTTTAAGATAAGAATGTTTAGGTTTTTCTTACTCAGAATCAAGAGCTCTATCGATTTTGATGGTTAAAAAAAAAGTCCCTAACTTTCCAGTTCCAGTTTTAAGACGACCCGTATAAACTGTATAAAAAAAGTCACAAAACTGACTCGAAATATAAGAACACTTTTTTCTTTATGAAAATGAATTTTGTACTCGTGATTTTGAATAATAAAACCGCAAAGTTACCTCTTTTTTTTTAAAGTAAAGGGTATGTACCTACACTTTTTTCTGAAAATACCCATTTATGATATCACTAGCTTTAACCTGCTTTGCCCGCGTTAAGAATACTTCCACGAGAAACATTTATAATCTTAGAGTTTGGCCTGAAAAAAGGTTACGGTGACATTTTTAAAGTACAACACGATCGCTCGGACAACGCCATGTACAGTCGACCAAGAAATTCCCTTACCACCCTAAGGTTCAATGTCAGTTGTACGACTTAAAACATCAAAGGCTATTTTCACTTACAAATCAATGTCACATTCAGCCTTATTGTTTTTGTTCTGATGTAGGAAATGTCATTAAAAATGATAAAGCACTTACTTGGTCGACTATACACACAGTCAAGGAAACTGAATCGCTTCCCAGGGTAGAACCTTTTCACAAAAATTCATTTTTTTTTAATATAGCTCCATCGATACTATCGACGATTCTGCCAATGTCGAAGTTGAAAAAGACACTATCGGTGGGCCGTTGTTCGGTATTTTCACAACAAATTTCACGTTGAATTCTTTTTTTTTATGTTAAAGAGGCCAGACAAACGAACTAGTGGGTCACCTGATGTTAAATGATCACCACTGTCCATAGACATCCGCAGTGCTTTACACGATGCCAGTGCGTTGTCGGCCCCGGGAAAAGGAGAGGGAATAGGGGAGGGGGAGAAGTATTGGGCTCCCGGCGCTCTCACTGACCGTACGAAACGCAGCAGGAATACTGCTGATTCACGCCGGTGTTCTGTGAGAGAGAGGGTGGTACTGCCCCGGACGAGCCGGCCCATTTGTGATGCAGCGGCTAGCTACAACATGGCTCTACCACTACAAAAGTTCTTTGGCAGATTGGCAGATGGCAGATGTATGGGCAATTGAAATTCGCATTCACAATTCAAATTGAGAGAGAGAGAGAAAGAGAGAGAGAGAGAGAGAGAGAGAGAGAGAGAGAGAGAGAGAGACAGGTAGGGAGATGCCAGTTGTCACTGATTTTTTTAAGTTGAAAATGTTTATCTTTTTACCTGTAACTGTGCAGGGAATTTTTCTGTTAAATTTTGTACATTTACTTTAATTAACTACTTGAACAACCGAACTCGCTCGTACGGATAGCATGAAATAAATGGGTGTGATCGAGCACGAAATACGATATACGATCTGAAATTTCTTTTAATATACGTATTAATTTAAAATGCAGAGCCATAGAGCCCGTTCGCAGGCGTAAAGTGATGAATTATTCGAATTTATTTGGATCGAGTTTCAATGTTTTCAACTCGCTCGAAAATTATTAAACGCATACTACGATCATTGCGATTTTGTTGTTGTTCGTGCATGCTGTACATTGCACTTTTTTTGTTTCTGTTGTTAAGGTTGGCAGGAAGAGATTGCTCTGAAGCGATAAAGACGCTTATCGATTAGTTTTATAAATTTTCTCCATTACCTGTCTTCTGTTTTGCTTGCTATATGGTTTTCAATAAAGAAACAATGTTTTGCATACTTTTTATAGTCGACCAAGTACTTAATTCTTTTACTACCCTATATGGCTCAATACTAGTTGTAAGATTTAAAATATTAAAGACAATTTGTCAGATGTTACACTAAGAAGTCAATGTGACAATCAGCCTTAGTATTTTATTTCTGATGTCACAAAAAATGATACGGCTCTTACTTGGTGGACTATACAGGTGACACAAAAATGGTGATACAAAATTAGTGCTTCTTACTCATTTAATGTTGGACAACATAATGTATTAACTCAATTTTTTAAATTATTCTGATAAAATTCAGGATGTTCCTACTTGGTTGAAACAAAATCACCAACTCAAAATAAGATTAATTAAAACAAATGAGTTGGAGCATTATTTTTTCCAGCTTTAACTGAGTAAGAAACACTAATTTTGTACAACCATTTTTATTTCAAAAATGCACTAAACCTATTTCAGAAATTTTACTTTGTGTACTTAATAAAATAACAAACAAGAGATTTATTTAACTATGTAAATAAAACGTCAAGACATCAGCGCTTGTCTTACATTTCGGATATTTAAAAAACTCCTAAACAGCTAACACATGCTTTCGATACGTTGTTCAACTCACTCCTCCGCGCCCAACCCACTAGTTGCGACCACTCGAGGGGGAACGGAGTGGGGAGCGGATAGAAAGAAATAACGAAATTGCCAAGGCATGAATGCTTAATGCTGAGAGGGGCAGTACTAAGGGATTAATTTGCGGCGGTGAACACTGACACTAGAAACGCGGAAAACAGCAGGCGAACGTGAGAACATGTCAGGTGACACATAAAAAAACGTCAGGGACATATACCTGAACAATCAACTTCCAAAATATTGTACTTTGAAACAGTTAAAAATTCTGTTGTGTTTATTTAACATCTATTATCTTCAAACGTTTCACTGTGGTAAAAAATTATACCACAACAAACTTAAGTACCTCCAAATACACCCTCTCTGCTATGTACGATCAAATACAGTCTAAGCCCGTTAAAAACCCTCAATACTTACTATAATATAAGTGATTGTAAGGAATTGGGTAGTGTTCCCGATACAAAAAGTATTATAATAACTCAGTCAGTTAAATTATCAAAAAAAATTGGACACGTATTTGTAGGTTTCGATGCCCAAAGAGTAAAACGGGACCCTATTAATAAGACTCCTCTGTCCGTCCGTCCGTCTGCTTGTTCGTCTGTCACCTGGCTGTCCTGGCTGTATCTCATGAACTGTGATAGTTAGACAGTTGAAGTTTTCAAAGATGATGTATTTCTGTTGCCGCTATAATTTCTAGTGTATCTTTATAAATTTTTGTTCTACTAGGGGCGTTCAATAAAAAGTGAGAATGAGTATGTTATAAACAACTTTTACTAAATGTAATTTCATTTTTCGACATAGTCACCTTTTAGCACAATACACTTAGTATATATTTTTTCTAAACTTAAAATTCCATTTTTAAAAAAGGCCTCATCTTGAGTACTTAAAAAATCTTGTACTACAGCGACTACCGCGTCGTCGTCTTCAAATTTCTGGCCTCTCAGGTATTGTTTCAATCTCGGAAATAGATAGAAATCACTGGGAGCGAGATCTGGTGAATATGGAGGATGCTTAAGGATATCGAACCCAGCATCACGAATTGCAGCCATTGCAACGGCGGACTTGTGTGCCGGGGCATTGTCCTGGTGGAACAGCACAACTTTCGAGAGTTTACCTCGCCGTTTTTCGCGAATCTCATTGCGCAATGTTGCTATTTGTTTGGCGTATAAAGTGCCCGTAATAGTGGCTCCATTCTCGAGATACTCAATCATTAATACCCCTTTACCATCCTAAAAAACAGAGCCCATGACCTTACCGGCAGATGGGCTCACCTTGAATTTCTTCGGAGTTGGAGATGATGGCCTTTTCCATGTCATAGACTGCAGTTTCGTTTCTGGGTCGTAATGATTGAGCCATGTTTCGTCCATTGTTATAAATCGCGCCAAAAAAAGTTCCCGGTCTTGCTGCATCAGGTTCAAAGCTTCTTGATAAATCTCTAGTCTAGTTTGTTTTTGCGTGTCAGTAAGCATTCTTGGTACCCAACGCGCAGATACCTTTTTCATACCCAAGCGTTCATGTAAAATATTATGCACGCTCCCCGTTGAAATCTTTACATTTTCAGCAATAAAACGAACCGTGACACGACGATCCGCCAAAACTGAGTTTTCGACTTTTTTCACAATTTCTTCAGTTACTGCTGTAGTAGGGCGTCCGGAGCGGGGGTCGTCCATTGTCGATGTTCTTCCACGTCTAAATTCGGCGCACCGACGTGCGACTGTCGAATACGGAGGAGCATTAGACCCTAAAGTGTCCCGCAAATCCAAATTGACTTGGTCCGTAGAAAAATTTTTCAAATACAAGTATTTGATAACGGCGCGCAGTTCAATTTTCTCCATTTTCGCTAACGTACTCAATAGCATTGCAAAGAAATTACCGTATATTTTTTTCAACAAAAGACAGTTAGTTTTTTTTTTCATAGCAATCAGCTAGATAGATTAGCTTTACCGGCCAGTATTTAATTTCGTAATATTAAAAGAGTTTGCATCTCATTCTCACTTTATATTGAACGCCCCTCGTATTGTAAAAAGAAAATAATTGTCTAATGATTTTCAGTAATCTAACTGACGGTGCTCCCGAACACTACAGTGCACTCAAAAACACCCATAGCCGACGTTGGGAAAAAGAGTACTAAGCTAAAATGAGACTGGGCTTGACACGTCTGTCGCATGCATCCACAAAGGTGGGCCCACATAGTCACTTGGCGGGTGCCGGAGAACGAGGAGGACGAGGCAGACCAAGAAGATGGCGGGACAATTTGGACGTGTACACAAAGGAATGGCCTGTCATAGCGCCAAACCGAGAATTGTAGAGATCAAGAGAGCTTTTGTCCGGCTTTGGGACACTAACTATGACAGGTATTCCCATGGAAATTTTGTAAACTATCTTTCTATCAATTAAAATGCATCTGCTAGATTGTTGGTTCGTACGTACGTACGAAGGAAGACCCGGGTAAGCGACTATTCTAAGAATAAAATTGTCCGGTTCGCCGTCTGTTTTCACCGTGCACTGCGCCGTCCCGGGGGCCGATTACGTGCCGTATTAGGGATTAATTACCTTGTCGCCAAATGGTTACGGTTGCCGATTAACGGCCGCTTTTGTCGAGCGTACCTATTGATAGTGCTAAATATTGTTTTTGACGTTGACTAAACTAAACTAAACTAAACTTATAGCGCGGCCGTCATACGGAAAAAAGGCGCATCTGACATTTTACCACCTGCTGGTGGTGCCACAGCCGTAAACTGTTTTTCATAAAAGGTCCCCGTGGGTTCGCGCTTTGCAGTTCCTCAATGCTGCCCTCGCTTCAGCCCCTGAATGTGACATATTTGCAAGTATATGGGTGATGGTGTGTGATGAATTTTTGAGGTTTCGAGAGAGTATGGACTACGTCCCTCTTCTGATTTTTTTTTTGATCTTCCACTTATTACAAAAAGCTAATATTTTATTCAAGTAGGTTTATCATTGTTTAGAACCTGAAATAACGCTGGTTAATTTTATAAGTTCTAATACCTAATGTTTATTTAAATTGCCATGTAGTTTCACAGTACTTTGACTATGTTGTGTAATTGTTTGGAACAAATAAATTAAAAAAAAATCTCGAAACTTAGTTACGCATATATATTCAAATACACTTTTTTTTGCTGACTCCGAATTGCACATACGAGGGGCGTTCAATATAAAGTGAGAATGAGATGCAAACTCTTTTAATATTACGAAATTAAATACTGGCCGGTAAAGCTAATCTATCTAGCTGATTGCTATGAAAAAAAAAACTAACTGTCTTTTGTTTAAAAAAATATACGGTAATTTCTTTGCAATGCTATTGAGTACGTTAGCGAAAATGGAGAAAATTAAACTGCGCGCCGTTATCAAATACTTGTGTTTGAAAAATTTTTCTACGGACCAAGTCAATTTGGATTTGCGGGACACTTTAGGGTCTAATGCTCCTCCGTATTCGACAGTCGCACGTTGGTGCGCCGAATTTAGACGTGGAAGAACATCGACAATGGACGACCCCCGCTCCAGACGCCTTACTACAGCAGTAACTGAAGAAATTGTGAAAAAAGTCGAAAACTCAGTTTTGGCGGATCGTCGTGTCACGGTTCGTTTTATTGATGAAAATGTAAAGATTTCAACGGGGAGCGTGCATAATATTTTACATGAACGCTTGGGTATGAAAAAGGTATCTGTGCGTTGGGTACCAAGAATGCTTACTGACACGCAAAAACAAACTAGACTAGAGATTTGTCAAGAAGCTTTGAACCTGATGCAGCAAGACCGGGAACTTTTTTTGGCGCGATTTATAACAATGGACGGAACATGGCTCCATCATTACGACCCAGAAACGAAACTGCAGTCTATGACATGGAAAAGGCCATCATCTCCAACTCCGAAGAAATTCAAGGTGAGCCCATCTGCCGGTAAGGTCATGGGTTCTGTTTTTTGGGATGGTAAAGGGGTATTAATGATTGAGTATCTCGAGCATGGAGCCACTATAACGGGCACATTATACGCCAAACAAATAGCAACATTGCGCAATGAGATCCGCGAAAAACGGCGAGGTAAACTCTCGAAAGTTGTGCTGTTCCACCAGGACAATGCCCCGGCACACAAGTCCGCCGTTGCAATGGCTGCAATTCGTGATGCTGGGTTCGATATCCTTAAGCATCCTCCGTATTCACCAGATCTCGCTCCCAGTGATTTCTACCTATTTCCGAGATTGAAACAATACCTGAGAGGCCAGAAATTTGAAGACGACGACGCGGTAGTCGCTGCAGTACAAGATTTTTTAAGTACTCAAGATGAGACCTTTTTTAAAAATGGAATTTTAAGTTTAGAAAAAAGATATACTAAGTGTATTATGCTAAAAGGTGACTATGTCGAAAAATAAAATGACATTTAGTAAAAGTTGTTTATAACATACTCATTCTCACTTTTTATTGAACGCCCCTAGTATGTAAATCGATTTTGAAAATAAAATGTCAGATGTGTCCATATTCCGAAAGACGGCATAGCGGTGGTTCCTGCTACGGTTTTGTGCTCTTAGGCTGCATTTCAGCTTTATTTAGGTTACATTGATGCTGTAAACAGGCTGTGTTGATAACGACGTTCAATTCTATCGGCCGGGAGGTTTTAGTGCAGCCTTTAGTGCGCCGTAAAAACAAAATTGGCCCGGCGGCTGCGTTTGTACGACAATTTTGTAGTCCACATTTAAGCGTTTTTGGACAAAAGAGCGAAGTTATTTCGGGGGTTAAATGATTCTTTGGATATCAAAAAAAGCTTAATAATGTTGAAGAAAGAAAGTAAAGATTTAAAAACGAAATGACACTACAAAACTTCCTTTTATTAAACAATCACGAATTTACGAGTACCTAAACAGTCCATGCTTTTATAATCATGCGATTGGTGTACATACTAGTTTTCGTTCTACTTCGTCCGCGTAAAAATCAAATAAATCTACCAGCACCAAGTATTTTTTTCTAAAAACATTATATTTCATTACTAAACTGACTAAGAAGAGATTTTTCGAAATCCTTACGGATTAAGGAGCCAACTTTTTTCTAGTATTCCACAGGGACAAAGCCAGGGTATACGTTTCTAAAACTGAACATTTAAAAAACACCGTTATTGTAAATCAGGCTCAAAACAAAACCTGAATCTTCATAGCGCTAAATTTTATTTTCGAACATGAAACAGCGTCTACCGGCACACATAATACGCCCAATAGGACTCCCTAACGCGAAACCTGATCGATTGTTATTGGCCCAACGGGCTCCACTTCAAAGGGGATTCTTCTCCGATGGAGAATAAGCGATGACTCTTCACTGTGCGGTAATAAAAGGTAAATGTGGAGAATAGGCTCATAGCGCACGGAATTGAGTTGGAATCTGATTAGAGTTTTAGGCGTATGTAAACGTTTTATTGTGCGTAAAACATAAGGCGATTTGTGAAATGACAATTTTGTACTTATGTATAGAGTACATTAGTCTTCTTCTTCTGTATGTATAAAAGGCAAGCGTAACTGACTGATCTATCATAAATTATGAAAAACTCAGAGCTGCGAGGCCGGATTCGAACTCACGACCCTCTGCTTGAGAGGTAATAGGGCAAACCACTAAATAACAATAAAAAACTGATTTTAGGATTTTCGGAAATCCCTCGGGATAAAAAACGCGATTTATATATCCAATTAATCGGGATCCTAAAATTCCTAACACTTTAAATATAATTACTAGATGTAAGTGAATATTTAAAAACCGATTGTATAAGTTTTGAAAATTCGATGACGATGGATTTTAGGAATTTTGCTTTATTCAATAAGAGATATGAAGAAACTTTACCTCTTTGAATTCTGCGCGGAGGAAGTCGCGAGCAAAAGCGAGTGTTTAATAAGTCATATACGTGTCATAACTAGGATCGAATAAAGATACAATAAATCTTAGAGTTTGGCCTGAAAAAATTACGGTTTTTAAAGTACAACGTGCACTTGGATAAAGCCATCTCTTGATTGCACTATCATCTTGAAAACCGAGGTATGTAGGTACTTATTTCAACCTATTCTTCATCATCATCATCATCTTCATCATTTCAGCCGAAAGATGTCCACTGCTGATCATAGGCCTCCCCCATGCGCCATCCGCATCCAATGCGTTCCCGCTACCTTCACCAGGTCGTCGCTCCATCTTGTTGGAAGCCTACCTACACTGCGTCTTCCGGTCCGCGGACGCCACTCGAGAACCTTTCGGCCCCATCGGCCGTCAGTTACACGGGCGATGTGCCCTGCGCACTGCCACGCGATTCATCGAGCTATATCCGTGACTTTAGTTCTTGCACGGATCTCATCATTTCTAATGCGATCCCGCAGAGAAACTCCAAGCATAGCCCTCTCCATCGCCCTCTGAGTGACTTTGAGCTCTCATATAAGGCCCATCGTTAGCGGCCACGTCTCAGTGCCATAAGTCATCACTGGCAATACTAACCTATTCGGAATATCAAGTATCTTGTAGTGATGAACTAAAACAATTACTTTGCTCACCCGCGACCTTACAATAGTTACGTTTATGCAAGAAATGTGCGTTCATGCAGTTCCTCCACCTCCACACTGTACGAACACACACAAATCACATAAACCCAACCATCACCACCACCAAGCTACACTGACGCGTTTCGAACTCAACCAGAGCTCATCTTCAGAGTTACCACAACCGTATGCTATGCTACCAAACGTTAAACTAACAAACCAAAACAAATGTTTTAACTTGTCACTGTAACTTCTCAAGTACCCACTTTATTTTTCTTATTCTCAAACTACCCCACAAAAATTAACTTTTATTGACATATTTAAAACTACCTTGAATTTTTTTTGTTTATTTATTTATAAGGCATATTTAATTAATACTAACTGTTCAAATTCGACCCAAGCCGCAGTAAAGGAGAAGATACTAAATTTACCTGTTCATTAATAATAGACCCCATAGTGTTGTACCTAATTATTTCCATGCATTCCAGAGCATCCAGACGCAACCCCTTGCCGCAATAATGTAACACTTCATAAGAATCTGAATCTAACAATGAATGATTTGATTCCAACAAATGTTTTGCAAAATTCGATCTATCTGGATGCTCATTCCTATATGCCGAAACATGCTCTTTAAATCTAGTATTAAAACTTCGGCCTGTCTGTCCTACGTATATCCCATTGCAGTCATTACAAGTAAGCTTGTATACCCCCGATCTAGTTCCCTTATCTACCTGTTCTTTGTGGTTACATAGCCTAGAGTACAAAGAGTTGTTAGTCTTAAAGGCAACATTAATATTGTTTGATTTTAAAATGCCATAAATCTTATCAGACAAACCCCCGACGTAAGAGATGCTAGATCTATATTTGTTAGTAGACTGAGAAGGTAACGCAGCGTAAAGCATGCTATTTACTAACCGTGCCTGCTTCTTTTGAACAAAGAACAGGTAGATAAGGGAACTAGATCGGGGGTATACAAGCTTACTTGTAATGACTGCAATGGGATATACGTAGGACAGACAGGCCGAAGTTTTAATACTAGATTTAAAGAGCATGTTTCGGCATATAGGAATGAGCATCCAGATAGATCGAATTTTGCAAAACATTTGTTGGAATCAAATCATTCATTGTTAGATTCAGATTCTTATGAAGTGTTACATTATTGCGGCAAGGGGTTGCGTCTGGATGCTCTGGAATGCATGGAAATAATTAGGTACAACACTATGGGGTCTATTATTAATGAACAGGTAAATTTAGTATCTTCTCCTTTACTGCGGCTTGGGTCGAATTTGAACAGTTAGTATTAATTAAATATGCCTTATAAATAAATAAACAAAAAAAAATTCAAGGTAGTTTTAAATATGTCAATAAAAGTTAATTTTTGTGGGGTAGTTTGAGAATAAGAAAAATAAAGTGGGTACTTGAGAAGTTACAGTGACAAGTTAAAACATTTGTTTTGGTTTGTTAGTTTAACGTTTGGTAGCATAGCATACGGTTGTGGTAACTCTGAAGATGAGCTCTGGTTGAGTTCGAAACGCGTCAGTGTAGCTTGGTGGTGGTGATGGTTGGGTTTATGTGATTTGTGTGTGTTCGTACAGTGTGGAGGTGGAGGAACTGCATGAACGCACATTTCTTGCATAAACGTAACTATTGTAAGGTCGCGGGTGAGCAAAGTAATTGTTTTAGTTCATTAATATGGACCTCCGCAAAGTAACGCCTGATTCAATAAATTATCTTGTAGTGGTAGAGCCATGTTGTAGCTAGCCGCTGCATCACAAATGGGCCGGCTCGTCCGGGGCAGTACCACCCTCTCACAGAACACCGGCGTGAATCAGCAGTACTCCTGCTGCGTTTCGTACGGTCAGTGAGAGCGCCGGGGGCCCAATACCTCTCCCCCTCCCCTATTCCCTCTCCTTTTCCCAGGGCCGACAACGCACTGGCATCGTGTAAAGCGCTGCGGGTGTGTATGGACAGTGGTGATCATTTAACATCAGGTGACCCACTAGTTCGTTTGTCTAGCCTCTTTAACATAAAAAAAGTAGGTATCCTTTGTGTCTTTGTGCCAAGTTTAATCTAAATCCATTTAGTGCTTGACTGACTAACAAACATCCAAACATTCTCACATTCAAGCTTTCTCATTTATAATAGGTATTAGAAAGCTAGAATTGCTTTTGAGTGTGTCAATTTGTTGGGATAAGGAATGATCATGCTTGGTCTTTTGATTTTAGAGAATGAACTCGATAAAATTTTGGAATGATTGGCATCTTCGGTGTTATGTTTCAGATACAGACTAGATAGAATTTGAAACAGTAAAGTTCTAGAAACAAATCATGTTACTTTATTTGTAACCGGTGTTTTGTTCTGCCAACCGATTGAGCGAGATCAAAATTAGTACCGCGTGTTTTGGTTACCAACAAGAACAATGGATTATTTTTTGATCGGAAATCAACAAATGCACTGAAAATTTCGTACGATATTGATTACCAACTAGGTACATTACTTATATCAAAAAATGCTAAATTGTAAAGCAAAAGGTGGAGACCCGAAGCTTAACATTGAAAAATCCCTTCCAAAACTCATTTCACTAACTCTCATCTGAAATAACGTCGCATTTTTTACGCACCTGCCAACAATGGAACCACCTTTCTGACGACTGCCATTACAGACTAACGCAGCAGCGCCGTCCAAATTGCATTAGCACCTATCAGAGGAATGTTACGGGCCATTTTGGTTTAAAAAGTTAGTAAGGGGATGTAAAAGTAATTTGGTATTTCTTGATGTATTGATGGGGGCGACATCATCCGGATCGATCGGGAATTACGAAGGTGCCTTTTAGCCCCTTCCGAAGGGCCCGATACCGGGGCCAAACTTTTCCTTAATAAGATACTTAAAAGTTGCGATACTGAAGGATTGTTATAATCGTATTGCTAGGGTTCCGTAGTTGGAGATACAGTAGTTGGTCGCTGGAGGATTGGTTCATTTGGGACGTGACTATGTGGATTGATGTGTACAATCTCGTTTTGTCGCTTAGAATCGTTGGACGCATTCGTTTGGCACCACATACGTTTTGTGAAAGCGTCGAGATAGAAGAGCTCTAAATTTTGTGAGAATGTTTTAAAATTAAATAACGAACTAAATGATATCACTTCTGTTTTGCATTTTTTGCATTAAAGTAATTTTTGGTTCAGTTGTTCACAAAACTTAAAGCTGTCTATCAGTTATAACCTAATGTACCTACACAAAATATCACAAACATAAATTTGTGTAAATGGCATGTATACATCATGAATTAGTCATGAAAATAAATTAACATTAGATTTCCAAGTTAGCTATGAAGTATCTTTTTGTATTTATTTTTTCAACTCCTTTTTTTTTATTACTTTTACGGTCATCCCGTGAAATCATATATTTCGTACTAAATACAAACTGAAATATAGATGCACAGAAAAAACCCCAGAAAAAAGACCAATGCTGGGAATAAGATTAGATTTTCCGTAACCATTCTGAACCCCAATTCGAATTGGGTCTAAAAGGGGAGGGGAAAGAGTTTCGATTAATTCCACTGTTAAGTCAACAAATAATTCAAGGATGTTGTTGAATAAAGACATACAAAAAAAATCGTTTCAGATACCATGTCTATATCGATTTCTCACTATATATTATCTACTGACCTTGTATGTTAGGTACAGTCAGCATCAAAAGTAGCTGGTCACTTTTGTACTTTGTCGTAATAACACAATTGTCAATCAAGTATGACGTTTTGCACCTAAATGTAGAGCGACAAGGTACAAAAGTAACCAGCTACTTTTGATGCTGACTGTAACAAGGTGTAATTTTTGACGTGATACAAAAATGTGCTTCTAACTCAGTTAGTGCTGGATAACATAATGCATTAACGTATTCACTGCCGGCTGACAGGCTCGAGGCTTCTTCAGGTGCCACAAACGCACATGTGCGTTCAAATGACTGCCAAACTATGATGGCATCACTAGGCTTAAGACAAAACGCATATATGCGTTCCCGGCAGTGAATGCGTTAACGCAATCGTCTTAATTAGTCTCATTTAATTTGATAACAATTTAACAAAGTATGAGCATCTTAAATTTTATCACACTAATTTTAGTAATTGAGTTATTTTGCATTTTATTATTCAGCATCAACTGAGCTAGAAACCCTAATTTTGTATTATGTCTAAGGGTGAAGCCAGACGACCGTGATTTTGTGAGTCGTGAGCGGCAGAATTTCGGTCGCGCCATACAATATGCAGGTCATCACGTGACACTCACGTGACACAATGTATGGCGCAACCGAAATTCTGCCGCTCACGACTCACAAAATTACGTTCGTCTGGCTTCACCCTAAAAGTCAAGTTAACCATTTGCAAGTGTCATATTTCTTGAGGCGTCAATAGCAAATGAAAATTGCAAATGTAGGTAGTTTATGAATATTCAGCTCCTGTTTCATCATTCCACCGTATTCACGTAAGGATCATAAGTAGGAGTCGACGAGTTCAACTACATAGTTCAACTCGTTGTAGAGATCTTTACCATGCAGAATACGAACAAGGGAAAATTTGGAAGGTGTCAATTTGAGCGAGTAGCACATCAAGTGTTTTATGCTGTTTACTGAAAACAGACTAAATATAAATATTTTATTCTATATGAGAGAAGAAGATTGCGATATCCGTGTTAAGCACACGTTGCATAACTACTGTAATTAGTAATTTAATGCATTTACGATACGAATCAACGTCATCATCTCAGCTATATACGTTCTACTAGACGGCACGGGCCTCCTCTTAGATTGAAAGGGGTTAGGTCGTAATTCTCACGCGGGCGCAGTGCGGAATGGTAATTTTGTACACACACACACACACCATTCAATTTCTTCACAGGAGTGTGCGGGTTTCTTCACAATGTTTTCATCCACCACAGCAAATTGTAAATTTCAAATGTAGGTAATCTATACATATAATAAATCTGTCACAAGTCGGTGTCTGTACATTGAAGATATTTGAGAAAAATTGTCACTAGGGCTATTTATTAGCGCAATAGAACCCAAAACAATGATTTTTAGAATTATTGTCTGTTTGTCTGTTTGTCTGTGCGTTTGTGCGCGCTAATCTCAGAAACGGCTTAACCTAGAAGGATGCGGTTTTCACTGATATGTTGGTATTTTCTTGGATTAACATTTAGTGTATGTTTCATTTGAATCGGTTCACAAATAAGAAAGATACGTCTATTTTAAGAATTTATCGAACAGGTTTTTTGTTTGAACGCGCTAATCTCAGGAACTACTGCTCCGATTTAAATAATTCTTTCAGTGTTAGATAGCACATTTATCGAGAAAGGCTATAGGCTATATATCATCACGCTAACACCAATATGAGCGGAGCGGAGCGGAAGAATGTTTCCAAATCGGGGGTTTTGGAAATAAAACGTCTATATCTCGGGAACTACTGCTCCGATTTGGAAAATTCTTTCAGTGTTAGATAGCCCAGTTAGATAGGGCGGGTTGGGAGCGGTTGTTGGGGCGGGTTGAGAGCGGGTTGGGGGCGGGTTGGGAGCGGGTGGGTGGGCGAGTAGGGAGCGGGTTTGGGGCGGGTTGGTAGCGGGTTGGGGGCGGGTTGGGGGCGGGTTGGGAGTGGGTTGGGGTGGGTTAGGAGCGTGTTGGGAGCGGGTTGGGGGCGGGTTGGGAGTGGGTTGGGGGCGGGTTAGGAGCGGGTTGGGGGTGGGTTGGGAGCGGGTTGGGAGCGGGTTGGGGACGGGTTGAGAGCGGGTTGGGGGCGGGTGGGGGGTGAGTTGAGAGCGGGTTGGGAGCGGGTTGGGGGCGGGTTGCGAGCGGGTTGGGGCGGATTGGGAGCGGGTTGGTTTATTATGAAGTTTCACTTCTTCCGGAGAGAGAGAGGAGAGCCATAATTGATGAAAAAGCAAATTGGATACAAAAATAAGCTGCCCAAATTACTAATTCCACGCGGACGGAGTCGCGGGCAAAAGCTATTTCGCACATAAATTCAGAAAAACTCAGAGGTGCGACCCGGGCCTCGGACCCACGATCTCTGCTTTTTACAGTACAGTACAGCCTGTTTCTTAACGAGCCGTGGTGGCTTAGTTGTTTGACCTATGGCCTCTCAAGCAGAGGGTCGTGGGTTTAAATCCCGGCTCGCACCTCTGAGTTTTTCGGAATTTATGTGCGAAATTACATTTGAAATTTACCATGAGCTTTACGGTGAAGGAAATCTGCATACACCTGCGAAGAAATTAAATGTTGTATGTGAAGTTAACTACGGCCCAAGCCCTCTCATTCTGAGAGGAGGCCTGCGCCCTGCAGTGGGACGTATATAGGCTGGGAAGATTATGATGGCTGTTTCTTTATCTTCCGTAATTAATTTGAAAGAGCGAATACAGTTAAACCGTTCGTATTGTGTAGAATTGTAAACAGGCTGAAAGATAAAATAATTCGCCGCGTAAAACGAAACCCGGTGGTGAAAGCGATTCATTCTAATCTAAGATATCCAATACACTTGACTAGGGAGTCTGCAGAATGGACCCTTTTAAAATCTTCACTTTCCGCGGAATTTGCTAAAAAAGGCATTTCAACTTTCAAATCGTGCTAAATTACATTCATTCTTGCTGGGTGGGTGGTGGCCTTGTCTGAGAAATGATAAGGGTTGGGAAATATATCACCAGCTTTTTTGCCAGTCGCATGTATTTTTAGAGCTGGAGATTATACGTATTTGTGTATGTACGTATGTATGACATGAATGCAAACCCTTTGTTGTACAAAAATAAAGAAAAAAAACCCTATTGACAACCATTGAGATACATGGACGGACTTATCCCCTAAGGGATATCTACCAGTCAACCTTCTAACGAATGAGAGGAGCATTTATAGTAAGGGACCGAAAAAGAGTAAGTATGATTTCTTTTGTCAAAATTTTTACTAATCAGCGACTTAATTATGAAAAAGGTGTATGAAAAACAAGACTGATTGTGAAATAGACTTTCTAAAAGTTTTATTTTTTGGTAGCAAGAGCCTAGAAATTTAATTTTATCCCAAAGGTGCTTATTTCAACTTGATACATCTACGTATTCCTAAACAAAAACAAAATTACACACAGATAGACGGACGGACAACGAAGTGTTCCAACAAGGTTATTTTTCCTCTTGAAGTACATATAGGTAAATAACCCTTAAAAAGGAGAAAAACAACTACTGACAAATAATATTGTTAATGGACTGAAACTCTTAGGAAGAAGCCGGCACAATACCCTACATGGAAAAAACAGATACCTAATAAAAGTGGTAACGCTAAACAAATAAACAGAGCGGACTGAAAAGCGAAATAAACCAGCCGCCGTTTTTATAACCATACCATCAAAGACCTATATGTCTTATGTTCAGGGCAGAAGATAAAAGGGGGCAGCTACCTGCATTAATTGATTGATGTTGGAGGGTCGCGTTTACAATTCCTTTTTAACGGAGCGTTCGCCATCGAAATGGTTACAAGTTTATTACCAAATGTATTGGGTAATTGTGTGTGTTTCGTACATGAAGGGATTGTGAATGTTATAACCACCGCCATGTCCGTATCGTTCGTGTTGTCACAATGTGTATGTTTTCATGTAGAGTTTTACAAGTGGATGCTACTGAAAAGCAGCGGTGCGGCTGCAGCATTGCTGAGTGGGGCCCAATTTTATACTATTCGATGTTTTTACAAGCTTTTATAACTCACAATATGTGTTCGTTCGGGTAGAATCTTGCAACTGAATTTGAAAGCAGTTATCCTCAACCGATTGAGATGAAATTTTTCACAAGTGACAATACAACATTGTCGTAAGTACCATGGTACTGATCTGATGGTGGAAGGTGAGATCCCGTCGAGTTTGGGCTCGTGTGATATAGTAGTTTAAAACTGTACAAAGGTAAGTACAGTCGGCAATAAAAGCTTGTCCCAAAAAAAAAACAAACATAAGGCCTGCCTTCCGCTGTAAGTGGAGCGGACTTTGCGTTACTCGCAACTCAGAACGATCAAGTTAATTATAAATACTCTGTAAAAAGTTATGCGTGGCCAGGTCTATAAAAAAAATACGCGTCGACTTGAGAATCTCCTCCGTTTTTTCGTAGGTTAAAAAGGAATATGTTCGTACAAAGTTTGCTAAGCTCGCCGTAGAAGGTGGACAGGCTAAGTATAATTTTTCGGAACTTTCTGGAGACGCTTTATATATTTTACAGAAAAACACTTTTTATTCTTTCTGTAATCGATTCAATCGAACGCCGCAACGTTGAACTTGCAAGATTTTTCTTACAGATCTAAACTGGGCTTAAGGGTATCCACTTTATATCTATACCTATATACTATTTATTTTTATAATACTTCCTTTGTCGGGATATCTGGTTGCATAAAATTTACATTCCGAATACGTAATTGTCAGAATTCATTCGCCGAATTCTTTTTAGGTACTCTGAATCCACTAATTGTAAAGAATTGTTATAAAACAAACCTTACCTAAAAATTCCTAAATAATTAATTGTTTCTGAGAAAAAAGAGTCCGGCGAAATAACAAATTCGGACTTTAAATTTTATGCCAATAGGAGCGCCCCCTTTGTTACAAAGGGGTAGCCTAGTACACACGGGTCTCGTGGAACTATCAATATCACAAAATGTAACAGAACCTTGGCAAATATTGACATATCAATTTGTGAGCTAGCGGAAAATCTATCAATCAAGCGCAAAAAACGACAAGTCAACGACCCCAAATTTAGCGGTAAATCGGAAAAAAGGTAATAAAATCCGGTCTTTGGTCGTGAAAATTGTTTTGGCTTTATTAGTCTCAAATTCCGGTTATTAAAGCTTTATAACTAGGTACTTTTAAGCTTATAATATCAGTCGATAGCCACAAAATATGAAAAAATTGACCATAAAAATAACTGTTTATTTGACGACAAAATAACCAATCAATAACAATCTTTCTAATATATAAAAAAACTCGTATCACAGTGTTTGTTAACGAACTCCTCCGAAACGGTTTGACCGATTATCATCAAATATTTTTGTCTATATTTGGTAGGTCTGAGAATAGGTCGTAGGCTATTTTTTATACCTCTATTTTTCGCACACGGAGTCGCGGGCAACAGCTAGTAATAAGACGCCTCCTATCAAAGAGATGCGATGTAATAAGTGCATCTCCTCTCTCAGGTGCTAGCCAATAAACCTGAATTGAATAAGCTTTGTCTCAGGATGGGGAAAGTCTAGATATTCCCAGAGAACAGATCAATCTTGACACAGCCCTGGGTGGTAAACACTGAAGCCATTTCGGCTGATTGATTGAGTAGACCTCGGCGCTAGGGTTGTCTCGTATGGTTTCATTTTAGCATATTAAACGTGACTTTTGTTTCTTTTGGATGGCGGGTTTTGTTTATCCATTGAGTGAAAAATATTGAATGGAATAAGGTTTGTGTGACCTTTAAATAGGTTAATGAACTAAAACAATTACTTTGCTCACCCGCGACCTTACAATAGTTACAAATAATTGACTTGAGCAAAGTAATTGTTTTAGTTCATTAATTTGGACCTCCGCAAAGTAACGCCTGATTCAATAAATTATTTAAATAGGTTCGCAAGGAATTTGTAATCTTTCTAATAGCAGATAATTTATGAATAAATTTTTTTAATAAACAAATATGAAATAAAAACAGTAATAATTTAGGACTAACTTAAATGTAACTAAAACTAACTAAAGCTAAAGGTAAAAAATCTGCCCCAAGTCGCCGCTACTGGGGAGAGTGCCCAGAAGGCTGGCAGCATTGCCACGTTGGATGGCAATGCTGATTCGCTGAGCGAAGTATTGGCCAGCCCTCTGGTCACGGGAGGCCTCTATAAGGCGCTCCGAAAGATCTTTATATAGACGGCGCGCGCTTGGCCCCCAAGGCCCCAGAGTTTCGACCCCAAACGCCCTAAATACGTAAGATGTTTGAACGTTTGGATATTTGGATGTTTATTAGTCAATATGGATTTAGGTGAAATTTGACCTACAGATGGACAAAAATCTGGATTGAAACATAGAATATTTATTTTACTTATATCCCGGTAATGCATTCCTCTGTCCAAGAACGTTAAGGTATATGAGTCAAGTTCATTAGCAATCAAAAAATGGAGTTGTCAGAGCGACAATTGTGCTTTATAAAGGTTACCGTACCCTTTTTTCAGCCCAAATTCTAGGATTGTAAATGTTTCTCGTAAAGGTATTTCTAGGGCGGACGGAGCCACGGGCTAAAGCAAATAGAATCGTAATTTTTGATTTGGAATAAAAATTTAATACGAGGTGTTTCAAAATTATGCCGGAATGTTTAATCAAGTAGTTGGGTTAGTTTGACTGAATACACCTGTAAAAAATTTATTGAATCAGGCGTTACTTTGCATATTAATGAAGTGAAACCATTGCTTTGCCCACCCGCGACCTTACGATAGCTACGTTTTTGTAAAAAATGCGTGTTCATGCAGTTCCTCCACCTCCACACTGTACACACAAATCACACAAATCCAACTATCACCACCCCCAAACTACACTGACGCGTTTGAACTCAACCAGAGCTCATCTTCAGAGTACCTACCGCAACCGTTCACTGTGTGACTGTTTAAGTAGTTACAGTAACTGACAATCAGAATCCTATACGTGTCATGCACTGTACAATTTCATAATGTCTTTACCCAAGTGTCAAACATACGCAATAATTTAATCACTTGAGCGTGGTGACAAGAACGGGATCAAAATGAACCAATAAAATCGAACGTATCTTATTCCGCGGCTAATCCCCCCTCCCTCCTCGGCCCGGCCTCGCATACCTAATACCCTATTAAAAACGTTCGCACCCGTTTTTGCAAATCAGTAAAACCCCACTACAAAGGGGGGGTTACCTTGGGCTCGACTGCAGTAGACGTGTAGGAAGCAGTAGGAAAACAAAAGGAGGAAAGACTCAGAAGTTTGTTGAATTGAAACACTATAAAAGTACGGAGAAAGCTAGTAGTAGAGTAGTAGAGTAGTAGTAGTAGTAGTAGTAGTAGTAGTAGTAGTAGTAGTAGTAGTAGTAGTAGTAGTAGTAGTAGTAGTAGTAGTAGTAGTAGTAGTAGTAGTAGACAAATAGTTTCTACGACTACGCAGCACGTAGTATTTGCGCAGTAAAAATAACTTTGCACCATTAAAAAGTTTGTTTTGTGCGTACTTATGATAGTGGATCACTTCACATCCTTACATAAAAGCTTGTTGCAAATCTCCATACACCCTATGCGAACCCGAAGAATCAACATAGACTACCCGCCACGATGACTAGCGGTCTGCTTAATAAGGTAGACTAGACACTATAGTATACAGCAGACGAGAGTACAATTGATCAATCGTCTATCGAAATAAAACAATCTTTATTCTAAACCAACAAATTAAAACCCGCTTTGTAACAATCTCTGTAATCTGCTTACTGCGCAACCCAGTGAAGAGGAAAAACCTCGCTTATAAAGGTTTACTATTACAGTGGGGGCTGGTAATAATGGAATTTCAATCAGTTAGGTTCGAGACTGGGGAGGGCCGCTAAAATGACGCCGCGATTGACGTTTAATTGAATAAATTACCTTTGTTAAGCAAGTATCAAACTACTTTAGATATTTTAGATAAATTTAGAACGAGGGGAGCTATGCTTGGGACATTAAAGTGCTGCACGTGTGTTACCGAGTACTTACTGATATTATCAGACCCAGTTTAGATTTGAGATAGGTTTATGTCCAAGAACTTGAATACTGAAATATCAGATTGTAACTTTGCTGTGACTGTGCTTTGTCAACAG
This sequence comes from Archips crataeganus, assembly GCA_947859365.1. NCBI lineage: Eukaryota > Metazoa > Arthropoda > Insecta > Lepidoptera > Tortricidae > Archips > Archips crataeganus. Next base: position 17,730,301 of record OX402059.1, on the reverse strand, counting down.
AGGTGACATATGAAAAACTGAATTTATTACGTAATTTGGGGTGCGCGTCGAATATCCTGCACGTATCGAGTGTTACGGTTACCCTTTGTAGAGCTTTACGAGGAGCTTCTAGGCCGGTGCACCCAGAGCAACAACGTTGGCTAATATTCGACTGGAGAGGGGAGAAGGTATAGTTAATTGAGGCTAAATAGTAAATAAAACTTTATTAAGCCATCGTCTGAATATCAAAACAAAGTTAAATACTGAACGCAGCTATAGCAAATGAAAATACAGGGTGGTGCGTGATTAGCGAGTTCACCAGAAAAAAAGGAACAACATTGAAAAATGAATCGCATTATTCTGTAAATTTTCAAGTGATACCTTTTTAGCGCTAACTTTATAAAACAAAACACCGGCGATGAAATTAGAAAGCTTTTAAATTTATATCCTTATTTAAAGAAGGAATCCACGGCATTCGAGGGCTGGGAATAATTTTAGGCGTCAAAAGTTTAGTATTAAGGATAGCGAGGAGACGACGGGGCCGGTCGAATATTCCATTACGAATTGCGATAAGAAGGCAGCTACGTGTCCATTGCTTGACGTCAACGACCTATTTCTAGTTACTTTAAACAAGTTTAAGTTCTATTTAAAACTTCAAAGTAAAGAAGATGAAAACGCGCTAGCCCCTGCGCCAAAAAATACGACATACAACACTTTGGCTATGGGAAATTTTTGACTGAGTGTGTGTATTGTTTGTGCACCGATTTTGTTTTGGTATGTGTTTGTAGAAACGTTACACATTTTGACAGGAGTGTAAAAGTTAGCTACGTATAAATCTCACCCCTCTTACAAGTACCAAAATAAAATGATTTTTGTAAAATACTTTCCCTGTACAGGGAAATAGTATATTGAATTTGATTAGGTACAACTTTAAAGTACAATTTATAAAGAGTCAAGTGTTCTCCCACCCTAACTAAACCACTTCAAACTAAATGGTTGTTTTCGACAAGTACGTTAAAAAAATTATGGAAATAGAACTATCACAGCTAAGTAGGCTTCACAAGTTAAAGAGTAACAGTCGATTACTTAATTTATTATTATTTTATTATTTCTCAAATAATGTATTCTCGGTGTTGGTAGCTACACTTTTTACCTTTTTTTTTTAATGATCCGCATCAGCGTAGAACGGGCACGCACACCAAATTATTCGTCCTCGTGAAAATTAGGTGAATTCGGTGCTAAGGTGATTAATGCGGTGACGATCGCGGACTTCGCGAACTTTATTGGAATCCCCGACGTTTGCTAACGTTTCATTTTGTTTTGAAACGCTTTTAAAACCTCGGCGTTTATTTTGCTTAAGCTTATACATTTAATTGAATGCCAGATTTTTCATAATAACGAGATATTATTATTAAGCCTCCGCCGTCAGTTCGTTTTTCTGTGCTACATTTAAAGGAGCTTTTCTTAGGCCATTGTAAATAAGCTGATTCAAATGTTATTTTTTATTTTGTCTTTATTTATTATTATTCTTAAGCTATTCTGAAGCCATGGTAGCCTAGTAGTTTGACCTATGGCCTCTGAACCAGAGGATAGTGGGTTCAAACCCGGACTAGCATCTCTGAGTTTTACAGAATTCTTTTGTGAAAATATATTTGAAATTTATCATCAGCTTTAGGTGATGGAAAGAATGGCGAGAAAGAACCGAAGCGATTCAATGGTGTGTGTCAAGTTCCCCATCCGCACTGGGCCCGCGCGGGAACTATAACCGAAGCCCTAGAAGAGGCCTGTGTCCAGCAGTGGAACGTACATGGGCCGAGATAAAGATGATGACGTTTTTCTTAGTAAGATACCCAATTAATGATCTAAATCATCGAAACAGGTCTATTTTTCTCTCTCGAGCGAGCTACTTATATACGTACAGCTTTAAATATAAGATTTTCCTGGATAGAAACTTAGATAAAGCCGATAAAGCAAAGCCAAAATGTTTAAGTCATGATTGAAATCTAATTAAAAAGTTCCGGGGACTGAAACATCTCGCTCCCCGGCATTTGGGGGTTCTTTGGAGATCATCAAGCGGTTATCGAGAACCAAACTTTGTTTGGTATAAGGGGTAAGGTTCCTGCGTTGTCTTGTATTGGATGGGGTGTGTTCCGTTGTGAGACGAAAATTACCCAAACATGTATAAATATACAGGGTAATTTTTTAATCAGTGCACAAATTTATAAGGGGTAAGGATCCTGCGTTGTCTTGTATTGGGTGGGGTGTGTTCCGTTGTGAGACGAAAATTACCCATACATGTATAAATACAGGGTAATTTTTTAATCAGTGCACAAATTTTGATACGTGATTCAGTATCGTTGATAGATCACGATTATCAGATTTTTTTTTTTAATTTTGAAATTTGTGTTGTTCATAGTAATTCATCCAATAATTGGTCGAGTTATTATGAAAAACAAAAAAAAAGTGAGATAGAATAGATATTATAACGAAAAATACTGAAATTTGTTATTTTGACGTAGCCACAGGCCTTATTGTCTATAGTCCGGCAAGCTCGTGCGCGGCTCTCCGCGGAACCTTGTCGCAGTCAGCATTTGCCGCACTTATTAAAAACAATCTTGTTAAGGACAGCAGAGGCTCCCTGCGACAGGGTTCCGCCGAGCGCCGCGCACGAGCTTGTCAAGGTATAACGCACTCGGTATCACGATCGTTTTCACGAGTTCTTTCTGTCACACGGTATAGGATGTCGGCAGAAAGAGATAGTGAGTGCGATAGCAAACGCCCGTGCGTTATATCTGGTTTACACTCGCGTACGAGTGGCGAGACGAACTGCGGGACGAGCCACGAGACGAGAGTGTGAAGAGGCGCGCCTCGCGCCTCGTCTCGTGATTTGCCTTGATTTTGAGGCTCGCGTCCGGAGCGAGACGACGAGGCGAGGCGCGAGGCGAGGAGACGAGGCGAGAGTGTAAATCAGGTATTAGAGAATACAGTATCTACAGTGTGGAAAAATAAGTCGGGGCCTGGAGGGAAACTACCTTAAATCCTTAAGTTGGCTCATTTCACTTAAAGGAGACATTCCTTTGTTTTTAAAAAGAAACAGAACTGCATTCAAAGATTTTCTAAAACTCGCTTGCCTCGCCCGGGACTCGAACCAACTAAAACTAAAAAAAACAAACACTCGACTCGACTCAATGAAATTTCTCTAACAAACATTTGGTCTTAAAAATAAAAATGATCGTAAAATCTAACATTAACTTTATGAACTAACTAAAGGATTTAAGTTAGTTCCCCAGGGCCCGACTTATTATTCCACCCTGTATACTCAGCTAAAAATTACCTTCTTCTAGGCCAAGGAGCTACAGCACTATAGTCAAATCTCAAAGTCTTTTCAACTCGTTATAGAAAACTCACCCTAAACTCAAAATGACACAACGCTGAGGCATCATGACAATAGGCAGTGGTTAGGGTACGAACAGCCTTGTCTTATCGAAGAAGTCACTGGGACATTTATTGTGAAATGGTACTACGGGTCAAGCTTACGACGGTTTATATAGATTGAAGTCGATTGCGCAAGACCCCGCCTTTCGTTTTCAACGCATTGATTAGGTACCCAACGAATTGTCGGAATTGATAATGTTCGGATTTGGTTGCCAAATTTCATCAATGAGCCTTGGCTTGCGCCCAGCAGAGTAGGTGCCATTGAAATTTGACTACATTATGAATGATGCAGTTACAGTTTTAAGCGATTAACGGTTAGTAACAATAGACAAATTTTCTGAGCACTTCCTACAAATTTCCGAGAGTGATTTTCAAAACAAAATTGCAAGTAGGTAGGATGAATATGACTAATTGTAAGTAACTCAGTTCCTTAAAAACTCTTAGTTTATTAATGGAAACATAGGTACTTACCACAAACCAAGTAATTTTGGTAACATTAACTATAAATTAAAAAATTTAATACCCCCCACGCAACTAAGCAAATACAGTAAATGCCCTTTATGCGTCTAAGATCCCATTCGCAGCTAACAAAGAAGCTGATAACCATCCAACCATCACCCCTCAAACCACCAAAAAACCTGCTTTCAAATAAAAAAAACCATCGCTAAGAAACCTGCTTTCAATAAAAAAAACCGCATCCAACTCAGTTCACCCGTTTAAGAGCTACCTATGATGCCACAGACAGACACACACACAAAAAGGAAGTTGCGATACAAGAGAAATAACTGTTGCGCGCAATTTCGTCTGTGGCCCGCAGAAATCATGCACTTCCTCGGGATAGTAAGTAATTATGTTAATCTGAAAGATTTTTTTAATCCTACGTACATAAAAAATAAACAAATAGGTACATGAAATTTACCTCTGTACCTGCTAATGGCCCTGTGAGCAGGACTTCACAAGTTTTAAGAAATGGCTGAAATAAAATGTTTCCTACGGCCTAAACACAATGCGACATAATGCGACCTGTAGATGAGAATAACCGGACATCAGAAAGGATTATTATCCAGGCTGAAACGGTGTTGCTTGGCGCTCGTTCGGTCAATTATAAGAATCAATAGATAAATACAAAGCAGTTTTCGGCCATAGCGAGTGTTTCCCACCGTTGAAAGCGTCGCTGATGCGTTCTCAAGTGGCTGACGTAGCCGATTTTTGGAGAGAATATCCTGCCACACTCGCCACAACTCAGCACCCCTCCGACGTAATTAATTACAGCTTACGGCCGCAGGTGATCTGGCGTTCAGCTCATCGCGTTTTTCGTCTAGTTCGCTACGGTGACTACCTCAACGAAAAAACAGAAATAAATATCAAAGGAAGAAAATAAACAAGTACCGCCCACTCAGCAATGGGGCGTCAGATATTATTCCTAAGAAAGTCAGTGTCCCTTGAGCCTCAGCGCTAGAAGTTACTGGAGCCGTGCCAAAGGCGAAGCTTGGGAACACTTATTGTGTCCGGGGACATATTTACCTACTTCGGAAGCCTTTGAACTCCTTTAGCGTCTAATACGAATATCGGCACTTGAATTCTAGGCTTTGAAAAACAACTATACCACAGGAGATAGTAACGCTAGTGCTCTGCCACTTCAATAAATAAATAACTTCGTACAAAAGATTACTCCTCTTTCGCTATCTAGATCATCATCTCAGCAGCAGCACCCACTGCAGAACACAGGCTTCCTCTCTAAATGAGAGGCCTTGGGCCGTAGTCCCCCCGCGAGCCCCGTTGGGAACTTCATACATCATTCCCCACGAGGTTTGCCCACGATGTTTCCTTCACCATAAAGATCATGGCAAATTTCGAATGTACTTTCGCACATAAATTCCGAAAAACTCAGGTGCGAGCTCTGGCTCGAACCCACGACCCTCTGCTTGAGAGGTCAAAACTAGGCCACCAAAGCATGTTCCAACCCAAAAATTTATTTAAATAAGACTAAGTTGTTATAGTCTAGATCACACAACCATAGATAAAATAGGCTCGCATTTTTTTCAAACAGTTCCACATCTAACCACTAGAACCCTTATCAAAAACACTTTATTCATTAAAAAATACTTTAAATCTACACGCACAAAGACCGAAATCCTCTCAGCTTGTCCTATATCACTTAAAATTAATCCAAGCCGAATTCCAATAAGTATCAACCCTTTTACCTCGTAACCACGACATCACATATGCACCGAAGGGGGAGGCGTGACATTTGGAGTGGAGGCAGGATGAGACGATCTGCAGGTTGCTTGGGGTAGAATACCGTACAATCAGGTTGGAAAACCAGACTGCGAAGATCGTGTCCGAAGTATCGCCGATTTTTTTGTCCTAAAATGTAAAGTTTGGTCGAATGATTGTTTGATATAAGTTTTGAATGGATTTAATGTACTGTAAGTATTTTAGAAGAGCTACTTTTTACCACTAGAATAGATTAGGTTTATTTTATAATTCTCCTGAAAAGCCGATGATTTCATTCATTATGATATAAATTATACGAATCAATCATTCGACCAATACTAGGATAATAAGAAAGCTTTTTCGTTTAATTATTTGTATTAATGCCATTTCTAATGTTATCTGTTAATTATAAGTTAAGCTAATTGTTAATTCGGTCGTTAACGTAAATATAACAATTCAAACATCCGATTTGGGTGAAGTACATAAAGTTGGACATCCTTACGCTTATAATTAAAATTAGTATTAAAGATTCCCATACCAACGGATTGTATGAGTAATTTTCGTGTCACAACGGAAGTTTTTCCGGTCAGTTGTTGTATATGGTTAAATATCGTTCGTAAAATGCTTTCTTGTCTCGGATTAGGAGGGAAATTCGCAGTTTCAATCGTGCCGTCTTTTTCATTCTTCTGTTTCATTATCATTAGCGTGAATGGAACGGCACGATACGAAGTTAGATAATCGAATTACTTAGTATATTAAGGCCAGATTTTCTGTTCTGGAGCTCAATATACACACGACTAGATGTGTAGATCAAGTTCCAGATTCACTCATTTATTTCTGCTGGTGACTTTACCAAACCTTTTATTGTGAGAGGAGTACTAGGCAGCGAGGAATCTTATTAAACTGAGAAAAAACTAGACAACTTAAACAACAGCTTCAGCTCTCTTAATGGACTGGCCCATCTAAGCATCTCAACTCAGATTTTTTTTAGTGTCAACTCAATGTTTAACTGAAAAGGAAGGAGTTATTTCAAGTGAAACAAAATATCAGGCATACAACATTTAAGCTGTCACATAACTTGATCTGAAATGCCTCATGCATCGATACACATTTCATTTATTTGAAGGCATTAGTGCGTAACATATGAATGTGAAGAAAGCGCACTTTGAAATTATGTAGGTATATATCAACAAAAGCAAAACAAATAAGAACAATAATAATAATTAAAATCGAGAAATTAAAACTTTTCAAATATCCCCGTCCGAACCACGCCCGGCCCAAGGTCCCCATGACGCTGGCAGCGTTGCCCCGCTGAATAGCCAAGGAAATCCTTTGCACCAGGTACGAACCTGAACGGGGACCACACCCCTTGTCCCTTAGCCTGCGGACCACCTCGCCCACAAAAAGACGCGAACAAAACAAAACAAACAAACAACAAAACAAAACAACAAACAAAAACAAAACAAAAAAGTATTTATTATTATAGTGCTACTCGCTCTTTATTCCATAAGCAACTTAAATAGCTGTTTTACTGTCTTGATACCTCATGCCGAAATTTAGCGTCTTCCGACCTTTCGTTTTCCGCCAATTTTGCTCATCATGATGGCTTGCAAAAGGTGATATTGTTGTTGTGGAATACGAGTAATATAGCGTACAAGAATGTTTAATATAGTTTAAATAGAATGCTATTAGAGGAGAACAGCCGGATATCCGACAGACATACGAAAGCAATTGAAGACATGAGTGGATGAAGGGGGTATGTCACAAAAACATTATTTCGAGTAAATCGCAGTTAAAGGTTTTTACGTTGTAATTTTGTTTTTAAATTGAATATGGTATTGTTACTTCTATAAAAATCAACCAAATAGCCTGATCTATTGGTTTTTTTAATAAATGCTTTTAAAAAACATTTTTTTATATAAAAAAGTACATAACCCCTTCTTTCTCCTTTAAGCTGTTCTGCAAAGAAAATAAATAAAATAAATGAAAGTGTTTATTGTAACAAAATTTATCGATATAGCAGAATTTTTTCGTAAAAATACCTGCATTCAGAGTTTATAAATTTCAGCTGATCCCTAATGTTTTTTTTGGGATATCGGATATCTATATATATAAAAGAAGAAACTGACTGACTGGCTGACTGACTGACTGACTGACTGACGGACTGACTGACTGACATATCAACGCACAGCCCAAACCACTGGGCCTAGAGATTCAAAATTTGGCATGTAGGTTCCTTATAAGGTCTTGGGGTGCACTAAGAAAGGATTTTTCAAAATTCACACCCTAAGGGGGTGAAACGGGGGTCCAAAGTTTGTATGGGGAAACAAGATTAGTTCGACTATTTTATTCGAAACTTCACAGAAGTACTCCTAATGATAAATGAGTAAACACGTGTTTCAGGTTTTTGAGAATTCAGCCCCTAAAAGGGGGGAAAGGGGTAACAAAGTCTGAAAATCAACATGGGTGTTGTTTCTATGGTTTATCGGGTCGCTGGTTATGAAAACAACAACGGTTTTAAAATCCGACGTGGCAGACGTAAAATACCATCTCCCTGGATGGGGTGCGATGGGGTTGAAATGTCTAAATAAACTAAATGACTGTTGATATATCAACGCACAGCCCAAACCACTGGACCTAGAGACTTGAAATTTTGCACATAGATACCTTATACAATGTAGGCATCCACTAAGGAAGGATTTTTGGGAATTCTCTCGGGAACGGGAAAAAATAGGGATTTATATATTCGATTCCGAGTGACCCTATCTCAGTAACTATAATAACTTGACTCTTCAAATTTGATACACAAGTAGGTATTACATTAGTTAGAACATTAATTTCAGGATTTTTCACAATTCCCACGGGATAAGGAAAAAACGGGATTTATATATTCAGTTCAACGGGATCCTATGAACTATAATTACTAGGCTATTCAAATTTGGCATAGAAGTAGGTAATTATAATAGTAAAAAACAGTTTTAAGGATTATCGGAAATTCCCACGGGATAAGGAAGAAACGGGATTTTTCGTTTTACTGGTCGTAGAAAGCTGAAATTCGGCATGTAGGTTGCTTGGGGAGTGTAGAGCTGGATTGAAAGAGAACTTTCCAAAATTCCCACGGGAACGGGAAAAACCAGGATTTTTCGTTTTACTGGTCGTAGAAAGCTGAAATTCGGCATGTAGGTTGCTTGGGGAGTGTAGAGGAGCATTGAGAGAGGACTTTCCCAAATTCCCACGGGAACGGGAAAAAACGTTATTTTTCGTTTTACTGGTCGTAGAAAGCTGAAATTCGGCATGTAGGTTGTTTGGGGAGTGTAGAGGAGCATTGAGAGAGGACTTTCCAAAATTCCCACGGGAACGGGAAAAACGGGATTTTTCGTTTTACTGGCCATAGAAAGCTGAAATTCGGCATGTAGGTTGCTTGGAGAGTGTAGAGGAGCATTGAGAGAGGGCATTCCCAAATTCCCACGGGAACGGGAAAAAACGGGATTTTTCGTTTTACTGGTCGTCGAAAGCTGAAATTCGGCATGTAGGTTGTTTGGGGAGTTTAGAGGAGCATTAAGAGAGGACTTTCCAAAATCCCCACGGAAACGGGAAAAACGGGATTTTTCGTTTTACTGGTCATAGAAAGCTGAAATTTGGCAAGTGGGTTCCTTGGGGAGTGTAGAGGAGCATTAAGAAAACATTTCCCGAAATTCTTACGGGAACGGGAAAAACGGGATTTTGCGTTTTACTGGTTGTAGAAAGCTAAAATTTCAATATTCATAAGTTTATACTGTAAGTAGCCCGCAAAGGGCTCTTTAACCGACTTCTAAAAAAGGAGGAGGTTATGCATTCCACTTTTTTTTTATGTAGGTATGTTCACCGATTTCTCGGTCAATTCTTACTTGCCTGTATGCTTGCTTGCTTGATATCTTGGTTCTTTGTAATACTCATAGTACACGCGAGCGAAGCCGCGGGCAAAAGCTAGTGTCAGAATAAGAGAAAATAAAAGTTTGTCTCATAACATGAATGAAGGAGCTAAGTGCGTACATGACACTTTCTTCTGTTACATTAACTCGCAAACTGGTAACCTCTTCTAGAGTTTGTGCCCTTAGCACCTTCATTCAGGAAGAACGTAACTTATTCTTGTACATAGGTCCTTCATACACTGGGTTTAAAGCTGTTAAGTTTAAAAACATGCGAACTGATAGCGTTCGGTGTTGCATTATGACTTAGAACCTTCAATTATGGCATAAAACCGAAAATGAAAAAAATGCGACATACCCCCTTCATCCACTCACGTCTTCAATTGCCGAAGCTGAAACGAAGAAGCTTCGCGCTCGCTCAGTCAACTAAAACCCGACTGCGGAAAAATAGCCGTCTTTGAAAATTACGATGCTTTGTCATAGTTTTGATACTACGCTCGAATAGTTAAAGGTAGCAAACCAATTTTTTTAAAAGCAGAATAATTTATTAACCCCCTGTTTCACCATCCATTGATCAAATTTATTTGACGGATAAATGTGTTGCCGTCTCTGTTTGTTTTGTTCGAATAGACGAAGACGGCATCACATTTATCTGTCGGTTAAAATTAATCAATGGGTGGTGAAACAGCCCCTAAATCTCTTGCTCCTTTTTAGGGTTCCGTAGTCAACTAGGAACCCTTATAGTTTCGCCATCTCTGTCCGTCTGTCTGTCTGTCTGTCTGTCTGTCCGCGGCTAAGCTCAGAGACTGTTAGTACTAGAAAGCTGTAATTTGGCATGAATATATATATCAGTCACGCCGACAAAGTGATTGAATAAAATAAAGTAAAAAAAAATTTTTTAGGGTACCTCCCATAGACGTAAAGTGGGGGTGATTTTTTTTTTCTCGGCTAACCCTATATAGTGTGGGGTATCGTTGGATAGGTCTTTTAAAACCATTTCGGGGTTGCTAACATGATTTTTCTATTCAGTGATCTGTTTGCGAAATATTCAACTTTAAAGTGAAAATTTTCATTAAAATCGGCCGTCCACCCCCCTCTAAAATCTAAACTGTTGGGTGGAAAAATTTGAAAAAATTCAGAATGGTAGTAAATATATCAAATTTACTAGGAAAATTATAGCGGCTAAGATTGCTTGGAAATTATTTGTAGTTTAAGGTATAAAACATACCTAAACTTGGATGATTCCGTACACATACGAAATCCTTAGAAAAATTTTACTTGATTTTTTCGTAATGGCTACGGAACCCTACCTTGGGCGTGTCCGACACGCTCTTGGCCGGTTTTTTGAAGTTCTATACGTACTGTACTATTACTTAGTTTCACAAATCACATTTTGACTATGAACATAAATCGTACATATTTCAATACTAGCTTTTGCCCGCGACTCCGTCCGCGTGGAATTAGTAATTTGGGCAGCTTATTTTTTTATCAAATTTGCTTTTTCATCAATCATGGCTCTCCTCACCCCCCTCCCAACCCCACCCCCCCACCAAACCCCCCGCACGTTCGCGTTCACATTCACCACCGTACTCCCAAGTCAAGCGTGCCTATAGAAGTTTTACTTCAAAAACCCCTGATTTTGAAACATTCTTCCGCTCCGCTCCGCTCCTATTGATGTTCGCGTGATGATATATAGCATATAGCCTTCCTCGATAAATGGGCTATCTAACACTGAAAGAATTTTTCAAATCGGAGCAATAGTTCCTGAGATTAGCGCGTTAAAACAACAAACAAACAAACTCTTCAGCTTATTAATTCTTCTAAAAACTGTTCGATAAATTCTTAAAATAGACGTATCTTTCTTATTTGTGAACCGATTGAAATGAAACAAACACTAAATGTTAATCCAAGAAAATACTAATATATCAGTGAAAACCGCATCCTTCTAGGTTAAGCCGTTTCTGAGATTAGCGCGCACAAACGCACAGACAAACAGACAAACAGATAAACAGACAAACAGACAATAATTCTAAAAATCATTGTTTCGGGTTCTATTGCGCTAATAAATAGCCCCAGAGACAGTTTTTCTCAAATATCTTCAATGTACAGACACCGACTTGTTACAGATTTATTATATATAGAAAATTTAAAATATAATAACAACGAAGTTTTAATGAAGCGTAGATAAGTTTTATGTTGTAAAATTGGGTTATAGCTGAGTTTTAATTTAAAGAAATAAATAAAATGTCTATATAGATTTGGTTGCTGTATAAAGCATCATCATTCATCATCCCTAAATATAATATATGTCCTACTGCATGGCACAAGCCTTCTCCTAGAAGAGCCGTAATTCCCAATCGGGCCGAGTGCAGATTGGGAAATTCGCACGCACCATTGAATTTCTTCTCAGGTATGTGCAGGTTTCCTCGCGATGATTCCCGTCACCGTAAAGCTCATGGTAAATTTCAAATGTACTCTATAAATATTATTTACTTATAATCAAAACAATTAATCTATAATACTGACTTCCAACATTAAATTCGTGCGTTTTTAAAACCGCTACCGTCAACTCGAGCGTTTTCCTCGCAGACCGAAACAACTTCAGTCCTCCGAACGCCGTGACCCATTAATAAATGCAGGAGGCTGGCATCGCGAAACTTTTCGTTTCTATTGCAGACCGAGTAGGTACACGTTTTATCGCCATATATTATTCAGGAGCCTGCGATACCTAGAGCGGGCGGCGACGGTTAAATTCGAGTAAACGAAAAAATGTTACGTGTTTATGTTTAAACGAACAATGTTCGATTGAATACATGAATGTCGTAACTGGATATACATTTGACTAACTCAGGTGTCGCATTTTTTATTTACTCTGTCACGATTTTGCGTTTATAGTGAAGAGTTTTATGACGATTAAAGAAATGGCTACCTAAATAGAAATAGCCGGGTTAGAATGGCTAAAAAAAAATTAAAAATAGTGAATGAGAGTTCTACACTTTCTGACAACAAACTGCTTTGCAGTTTGGCAGAGGTATATTATACAGGGATAAGTATTTCTGTACTTATTTTGTTTTTATTTGAGTAAATAAATAATAAAAAAGAAACTTATATTAAATATGATATACTTAGTAATGTTTCTGTACGTAAATTGGACGCCTCAAATATCTACATTATTCGGTTACACTATCAAATAGGTTAGTTGGAATCGATCCCCTTTATCCCCTTTAAAAGCCTCACCTTAGCACTTCATCGTCAAATTAATATGTTTTCCACATAGACACCCAGAATACGTGTAGGTAAACAACAAACCTACAGGCGTACATAAATACATAATGCGAACAAAGTTCTATCCTGCATGGTTTATATCAGTAATTATATGTAACACACAGCATAAAGTGAGGCCGTATTGTACTACCGCATTCGCCATCTCTCTCTTCCATTATCCTATACCGTGTGACAGAAAGAAATGGCGAAAACGATTGTGATTCCGAATGCGTTAAACAATAAGACCTCAGGTCTACCTCGAACCACAATATAGTTGAATACTGCATCTAGTAAGATAATAATCTTAGTAACTAACTCCGTGGCATTCAACACGATATACTTCACTTTATTACCACCATTATTTTAACTGAATGGCACCTACTACTGAACAAACTTAGGCCTCCTACAAGCTTCGTCAAACAGACCGGTCCTACGAAATCCGCATCCAACGCGATCCCGCAACCTTGACCAGGTCGACGCGCCATTTGATAACCTTTTGCCATCGACAATCAGTTACTGCAGTTTATCTAGCACGACAATTACCATAACAACTAGCCTAGGTAGGGTCGACCTAGGAAGGCAGAGTTGCCACTCCTAACGACACCAAAACAGTAAAGTTGCCAACACTCACCCAAAGCCAGTATATCATTAGAGCATTTCTCACAACAATCGATTCCCGATATTTCCTAACAAAGCTTCAAATAACCCGACACGGTTGGCACGGGGCCAGCATGTCATGTCGCGGTCGCAGGTAGCTAAGTTATGAGTTTATTATATCATCCGTCCGTGTGGAAGTGACGCTGGAAAACAATTGCAGTGATATATGGATGATTGTTTAGCTTAGTTTTTTGATGGCGGGTGACTTATGAGTGTGCTTTGGTGGTTGGTGGTATTCAGTAATGAAGAGGAAGTTTTTCACAGGATTTAAGTAACAAATAGATTTAGGTCTCTATTTAGGTCAGTGGATATGTTTAATACGACGAGACAAAATATCAAAAACAAAATTTATGAAACTTTATTGTAACATAGTGTCTAGTGTAAGTCTACTTAATCATATTACCCATGTGTTTTAGTGGGAGCTAGTTAGGGAGTAAGTGCATGTAATTTTGTATCTAATTTATAAGTACATGTTGTATACATTTGCTTCTGTTTGCTCTCCTTGAAATAAATAAATAAATAATAAATAAATAGGTAGGGATATCAAAAAAAAATTTACTCCACGCCTAAGGCGATCGTAGGGACAAGGAGTTCTTAAGGAGTTTAAAACGGGTTAAGGTCTTGTAGCGCCTTCTGCACTGTTCGTGATTGTGTTCAAAAACCTGGCTAAAAAAATACCTATTTCTGAAAGCGCGGTGATCTTTCACCAACTAAAACATGCCTTCAAAAAATTTCCAATTTTCCGGTTAACAACAGAACTCTGCCCATTCTCAAATTTTGAACAAAAAACTCCACCGTTCCCCTTTGCGTGAAAGCTAAATTAATTCCAATAAATTACTTCATCCTCCTTCTAAGAGCGGAATCCTTCGTTTAATTACAAGAAAATCAGGTGGAGGGGAAAATTAGGCCCCCCACCTGGGCCCCGCGATAGCACCTCGATATTTTTATGAGTCTGATGAAGATTTACGTGCGCGTTAATGGAAGCGGTCCGTAAATGTCGCGGGAATTCTGAACCAGCGTGTTTTTATGTTACATTTTACATAGGTTTGCCATTAGAGTTTCGTATTTAACAACTGTCTGCTGAGAGGCTCTTTGAAACTTTATCTAAAAGCGACTTCTTTAACTTGACTTCGCAAAATAGGAAACCCGAAACACGAACAAGGAGAAGAATTTTACGATACAGTGATCCGTTTGCGAAATATTCAACTTTAAAGTGATTTTTTTTTGTTAACATCTAAACGGTTGGTATAAAATTTTTGAAAAAAATCAGGACGGGAGGAAGAGAATAAATAGCAACCTGACATTAACAGCTGCGGATCCCTATCCTGGCCGCGCCAAAACACGCTCTTGTTTAATCCCTCTTATTATTTACCAGTCACATAATGAACTCTGCAAGCCTAACAATGGAGCCGTAAAGTTAGCTTTATAGAAGCTGCCTAAGGTACATTGTACAGCTCTATTTTCCAAGGCCTAGGTAACACAAGGGATCCTGTTAACGCAATTATCTCCGGGTGAGAGTAAACAGGCAGGCATTTGACGCTATACCTTACAATTACGAAGGCTTGTTCCCGACTTGGACCGCAGATTAGACAAATATTCTTTTTTAAGGGTTCCGTACCCAAAGGGTAAAATTACTAAGGCTCCGCCAAAAAATAAAGTCAAAAATTAAATGGGGTTATCAGGGGTGCCCCTCGATAGATATAACAACATTTGATATAACTGTAACATTTGGTATAGTGCTACATTTGATATAATGCGATTTACTCAAAAAGTAAACTTCGGAGGATTGATATTAATTCTATTTGATATGCATTAGGTTAGGTTAGGTTAGTTTATTTTATAAAAGAATCGTAGAATGTTTACTTCTCGAGTAAATCGAATCATGTCAAATGTAGCATTATACCAAATGTTACAGTTATATCAAATGTTGTTATATCTATCATTACACGCCCGGTTATCAGACAAGGAACGCCGATGTAGATTTGACTAAAAAATATTTTATTGAATCAGGCGTTACTTTGCGGAGGTCCATATTAATGAACTAAAACAATTACTTTGCTCACCCGCGACCTTACAATAGTTACGTTTATGCAAGAAATGTGCGTTCATGCAGTTCCTCCACCTCCACACTGTACGACACACACAAATCACATAAACCCAACCATCACCACCACCAAGCTACACTGACGCGTTTCGAACTCAACCAGAGCTCATCTTCAGAGTTACCACAACCGTATGCTATGCTAACATGTATGTAACATGCGTATCTGCATGAACGCACATTTCTTGCATAAACGTAACTATTGTAAGGTCGCGGGTGAGCAAAGTAATTGTTTTAGTTCATTAAAAAATATTGGCTATAGATACCCTTAACTTTTACCATGTCCACAGAAAAGACACGAACAAAAAAATGTGTACTTATAACCCGCATGAGCTTTACGATGAAGGGAAACGCCGTGAAGGATCCTGCACACATCATCATCATTGTCATCATTTCAGCCGAAAGACGTCTACTGCTGAACATAGGCCTCCCCCAAGGCTCGCTAAACAGATCGGTCCCGTGCCTTCCGCGTCCAACGCGATCCCGCAACCTTAACCATACCAGGTCGTCGTTCTATCTTGTTGGAGGCCTACCTGCACTGCGCCTTCCGGTCCGTGGACACCACTCGAGAACCTTTTTGCCCCATCGGCCATCAGTTCTACGAGTGATCCTGTGTCACGTGCAAAGAAATTAAATGGTGTATGCAAATTATCTATTTACGCATGTAGTTTATGTAGCTTATCGCTTATATTATAAGTGTACAGTTTAACTATCTGTGTGGTGTTCCGGGTATTACCGACGGTGCTGGCTGAAAATCAGCGCGGGGGTGTTAAAAACGCCTCAGCATTATGCTGAGCCAGTGTCCAATTTACAACCGCAATGACACACTCTATCTTTAGCCTTCGTATTGTCCTTTTTGTAAAAATATTTATGGGTCTTGTTTTTTTGTAAATAACTGTATTTTCTTTCTTTGTATTTAAATTTCTTAATCTGCACTAGGACCACGTGTTAATTACAGCCTAAACTAAACCATCTCATTCTGATAGGAAGCCTATGTTCGACAGTGGGACTTATACAGGCTGAGATGATAATGAGAAATCCACATACAGAATTTCCGTCATTTTCTTTTGCCGGGCCGCATTTTTTTTCAACATTTGCGGGTACAGACAGAACAAGCCCCGGGTGGGATCGCAAAGGATTTTGTCTGTAATAGAATTTGCGGATTTGTACAATCGCCGGCGAATAAAGGGCGGTCTACACCGTAATTGCTGCTGCGAATTAATCTATTGCCGTGCTTGCGTAGAATATCCAATATTGACTCCTATTTTCACTGTTAAGCTTTGTAATGAGAGTAAATGGAACGCTGTAACTTTTGTGCAAACTCTTTCATATGATAAAATTTTACGTAAAATTTGTCTATATTGGCAATCGAATGTGGTGAACATTGAGATATGAAAAATGTACAGGAGCGCTGACTCGATTGTGAATAAAATAAAATAAAGTGAAATAGGTAAAAACTTTTTGATTAATTCCCATCCGCACTAACGAAGCGATCCCTACTTTCAAATAGCGTATCTAGTGTAAAATAGTTGCGTGGAGTACTTTAGATAAATTCCACTGTGGCACGAAAATAATGTATGGGTTAGACACGACTTGACACAACAGTATCGCAATGGAATTTTTTCATACTTATTTTAAATACTGAAGTTATAGTACTAATGAAGAGAGCAGTAAGTAAGCAATACCGGACAAGTACGATTTGAAATCCGAGCCATAGGTGAGTATTTCTATGTACGAGTCCAGTACTTATGGGTCGAAGCTTGTATAGTGCTTTTCTTAAAAATAAAACAAACACTACAAAGACAAAATAAAGTAAATGACAGTGAAATATTTCCAAAATGTTAAAATTTTCCCGCTCTTTTTACCTCGTTGCACGAACGCCGCTGCTCTTGTTTTTTTTTTTAATAATCACATTCCGTATCCTGCCTAACCGAACTCGTAGAGTTGGAATCAATATTTACTTTGTTAAATTGAATGAATTTGCAACGAATCTGTATATATATATATATATATGTTTCAAACAATAGAAATTCTTATAAAATCATATTTAATAAATAAATAATAAATAATAAATAAATAAATAAATAAATAAATAAATACAAGTTAAGTATGAAGTATCTTTTTCTATTTATTTTTTATTTTATTCAACTTCATTTTTTTATTACTTTTACGGTCATCCCGTGAAACCATATATTTCAAACTAAATACAAACTGAAATATAGATGCACAGAAAAAACCCCAGAAAAAAGACCAATGCTGGGAATCGAACCCAGGTCCTCAGCGTTCCGTGCTGCGTGCTTACCCCTACACCACCACTGGTCTAGAAGTTAGCGACGAATTTTTTCCATACATCGTACACTTCAGTCTGTTATAATCACATTAGGCAGTGATAAAGCGCGCATCTATGTTATGCCCTCTACCGAGAGACTTCAACACTCCTTCGGAGCTACCCGCTCACCTGGACCAAGAGATGGCGCTACTAGGCCAACTTTTACAAGTTAAGTATGAAGTATCTTTTTCTATTTATTTTTTATTTTCTTCAACTTAATTTTTTTATTACTTCTACGGTCATCCCGTTAAACCATATATTTCAAACTAAATACAAACTGAAATATAGATGCACAGAAAAAACCCCAGAAAAAAGACCAATGCTGGGAATCGAACCCAGGTCCTCAGCGTTCCGTGCTGCGTGCTTACCCCTACACCACCACTGGTCTAGAAGTTAGCGACGAATTTTTCCCATACATCGTACACTTCAGTCGGAACGCTGAGGACCTGGGTTCGATTCCCAGCATTGGTCTTTTTTCTGGGGTTTTTTCTGTGCATCTATACATATTTCAGTTTGTATTTAGTTTGAAATACATGGTTTCACGGGATGACCGTAAAAGTAATAAAAAAATGAAGTTGAAGAAAATAAAAAATAAATAGAAAAAGATACTTCATACTTAACTTGTAAAAGTTGGCCTAGTAGCGCCATCTCTTGGTCTAGGTGAGCGGGTAGCTCCGAAGGAGTGTTGAAGTCTCTCGGTAGAGGGCATAACATAGATGCGCGCTTTATCACTGCCTAATGTGATTATAACAGACTGAAGTGTACGATGTATGGGAAAAATTCGTCGCTAACTTCTAGACCAGTGGTGGTGTAGGGGTAAGCACGCAGCACGGAACGCTGAGGACCTGGGTTCGATTCCTAGCATTGGTCTTTTTTCTGGGGTTTTTTCTGTGCATCTATATTTCAGTTTGTATTTAGTTTGAAAATAAATAAATATCACGGGACAATTCACACCAATTCACCTAGTCCCAAAGTAAGCTAAGCATAGCTTGTGTAATGGGTACAAGGCAATGGATAAACATACTTATATAGATAGATACATACTTAAATACATATTAAACACCCAAGACCCGAGAACAAATATTCGTATTATTCATACAAATATCTGCCCCGACGCGGGAATTGAACCCGGGACCTCAAGCTTCGTAGTCAGGTTCTCTACCTACTAGGCCATCTAGTCGTCTAAAGGTATAATAACATTTATAAAAAATTATACGTCTATTGTTCAACCTTTTTAATGTAATGACTTAAAGATGTGGCTTTTTGCACTATTAAAAACTATGACTTAATTTTATAAGGAGTTCTAAGTTCAAATTACAATGATGTTATAAGATTTGTATCATACTTACTGGACACTTTTTCATTCCGAATTCAAAACCTCTCTACTTACTGGAGACGGATCATTGTCCGGTATTGTTAATTTACTGATGACTTTTTAAAGATGTACTTATGTATAATTTTAAAAAAAATGTGTTTATCTTTTTGAACTCCATCTAGACACGATGGAGAGCTACAGAGTTCTATTGGAACTTTTAAGTACTAACCATAAAAAAAGACAAAATATTTATTCTAAAAGAAAATGTCTCAGAGAAAATTTCAACATTGTATTTTTAATAAAATTTATACACAAAAGCATTAATCAAAAACGTTTTCCTCGTGCCGAGCTCTAAAACCTCCGGAAGCGAGCGCGCCCAGTCATTAGCGTACCTCTACCGGGCATTTAGAGCTTGCACTAAACCCATTCGGCTTTATTAGTTATGCCTATAAAAGGGGCATGTTTACTGCTCAAGGGGGCACACGGAATCGTTTTTAATATTGACGATGGCGGGGCAAGGCAGAGGCGGGAGCGATTTAAGCCTGTCATAAAAACGAGTTGTTCTACTAGCGTTTCAACCGCTAAAACTTTCCAGTAAGATGAAAATACCCAAAAACACGCGCAGTCCAACCAACCTATCCTGAGCCATCGTGCCTCCCCCACGCCCGAAATCGCCCACCCAAAATCGATAAGCGCGAAAAGCTCGGTAGGCCCTTAAGTACATCATACTAATGCTATCCTAAAAAAAAAACCTTGGTAGCCTCTCTTGAAATAAGCTACAGTTAGCATGATACATATTATTATAATTTATTGAATCAGGCGTTACTTTGCGGAGGTCCATATTAATGAACTAAAACAATTACTTTGCTCACCCGCGACCTTACAATAGTTACGTTTATGCAAGAAATGTGCGTTCATGCAGTTCCTCCACCTCCACACTGTACGAACACACACAAATCACATAAACCCAACCATCACCACCACCAAGCTACACTGACGCGTTTCGAACTCAACCAGAGCTCATCTTCAGAGTTACCACAACCGTATGCTATGCTACCAAACGTTAAACTAACAAACCAAAACAAATGTTTTAACTTGTCACTGTAACCTCTCAAGTACCCACTTTATTTTTCTTATTCTCAAACTACCCCACAAAAATTAACTTTTATTGACATATTTAAAACTACCTTGAATTTTTTTTGTTTATTTATTTATAAGGCATATTTAATTAATACTAACTGTTCAAATTCGACCCAAGCCGCAGTAAAGGAGAAGATACTAAATTTACCTGTTCATTAATAATAGACCCCATAGTGTTGTACCTAATTATTTCCATGCATTCCAGAGCATCCAGACGCAACCCCTTGCCGCAATAATGTAACACTTCATAAGAATCTGAATCTAACAATGAATGATTTGATTCCAACAAATGTTTTGCAAAATTCGATCTATCTGGATGCTCATTCCTATATGCCGAAACATGCTCTTTAAATCTAGTATTAAAACTTCGGCCTGTCTGTCCTACGTATATCCCATTGCAGTCATTACAAGTAAGCTTGTATACCCCCGATCTAGTTCCCTTATCTACCTGTTCTTTGTGGTTACATAGCCTAGAGTACAAAGAGTTGTTAGTCTTAAAGGCAACATTAATATTGTTTGATTTTAAAATGCCATAAATCTTATCAGACAAACCCCCGACGTAAGAGATGCTAGATCTATATTTGTTAGTAGACTGAGAAGGTAACGCAGCGTAAAGCATGCTATTTACTAACCGTGCCTGCTTCTTTTGAACTAAACTATCTACCATTGATTTTGTATAACCATTTGAGATCGCTATCTGATAAATAGTACTCAACTCTAAATCATAATGTTCCTTAGAAAGAGGCACAGTCAACAATCTATTAACATAACAATGGAAAGCAGCCAGTTTATGCTGCCACGGATGATTAGAAGATGCTGGTATAACAGCATCTGTGTACGTGGGCTTACGGTATATTTTAAATTGATGTTTACCATTTAATTTTGAAATCGTTAAATCCAAAAAGTTCAACGAACAATTTTCCTCCAATTCTTTTTTGAACCTTATCTTTACGTGCTTGTTATTCAAACCATTAATAAACACGTCAAGCTGTCTCATACTCCCTCTCCAGCATAGGATCAAATCATCAACAAACCTAAAATAGTACACAATATTACTATTACCCACAATATACTGATTCTCAAAATGATCCATAAATATATCTGCCATTAAAGGACTCAGAGGTGAACCCATAGCTAAACCATCACTCTGTAAGTAATAAAGACCATTGAACCGGAAATAATTTTGTTTCATGCATAAAGTTACCAAATCTATTAATTCACAAACTTCACCCGGAAGCATACCGCCGAATGCAACGTTGCTTTCTTTGGATGTAGACAGTTTATTTACTAACGTACCATATAGTGAGACACTAGAAATTCTAAAAGACCACTTAGAAAGGAAGCGGTTGCATCCGGGTGAAGTTTGTGAATTAATAGATTTGGTAACTTTATGCATGAAACAAAATTATTTCCGGTTCAATGGTCTTTATTACTTACAGAGTGATGGTTTAGCTATGGGTTCACCTCTGAGTCCTTTAATGGCAGATATATTTATGGATCATTTTGAGAATCAGTATATTGTGGGTAATAGTAATATTGTGTACTATTTTAGGTTTGTTGATGATTTGATCCTATGCTGGAGAGGGAGTATGAGACAGCTTGACGTGTTTATTAATGGTTTGAATAACAAGCACGTAAAGATAAGGTTCAAAAAAGAATTGGAGGAAAATTGTTCGTTGAACTTTTTGGATTTAACGATTTCAAAATTAAATGGTAAACATCAATTTAAAATATACCGTAAGCCCACGTACACAGATGCTGTTATACCAGCATCTTCTAATCATCCGTGGCAGCATAAACTGGCTGCTTTCCATTGTTATGTTAATAGATTGTTGACTGTGCCTCTTTCTAAGGAACATTATGATTTAGAGTTGAGTACTATTTATCAGATAGCGATCTCAAATGGTTATACAAAATCAATGGTAGATAGTTTAGTTCAAAAGAAGCAGGCACGGTTAGTAAATAGCATGCTTTACGCTGCGTTACCTTCTCAGTCTACTAACAAATATAGATCTAGCATCTCTTACGTCGGGGGTTTGTCTGATAAGATTTATGGCATTTTAAAATCAAACAATATTAATGTTGCCTTTAAGACTAACAACTCTTTGTACTCTAGGCTATGTAACCACAAAGAACAGGTAGATAAGGGAACTAGATCGGGGGTATACAAGCTTACTTGTAATGACTGCAATGGGATATACGTAGGACAGACAGGCCGAAGTTTTAATACTAGATTTAAAGAGCATGTTTCGGCATATAGGAATGAGCATCCAGATAGATCGAATTTTGCAAAACATTTGTTGGAATCAAATCATTCATTGTTAGATTCAGATTCTTATGAAGTGTTACATTATTGCGGCAAGGGGTTGCGTCTGGATGCTCTGGAATGCATGGAAATAATTAGGTACAACACTATGGGGTCTATTATTAATGAACAGGTAAATTTAGTATCTTCTCCTTTACTGCGGCTTGGGTCGAATTTGAACAGTTAGTATTAATTAAATATGCCTTATAAATAAATAAACAAAAAAAATTCAAGGTAGTTTTAAATATGTCAATAAAAGTTAATTTTTGTGGGGTAGTTTGAGAATAAGAAAAATAAAGTGGGTACTTGAGAGGTTACAGTGACAAGTTAAAACATTTGTTTTGGTTTGTTAGTTTAACGTTTGGTAGCATAGCATACGGTTGTGGTAACTCTGAAGATGAGCTCTGGTTGAGTTCGAAACGCGTCAGTGTAGCTTGGTGGTGGTGATGGTTGGGTTTATGTGATTTGTGTGTGTTCGTACAGTGTGGAGGTGGAGGAACTGCATGAACGCACATTTCTTGCATAAACGTAACTATTGTAAGGTCGCGGGTGAGCAAAGTAATTGTTTTAGTTCATACATATTATTATGTTACAAATTAGAAAATGTACTGCAAGCACACTGTATCGTTTAATAAAACTAACCGCACGGTGTGACTGATATCTTCCATGTTATGCCACAGGATGTATAGTGATAGCGGTTGAAACGCTAGTAGAACTAACTACCTAAACATTTCTTTATAGTATAATGGATAAATGTGCATGCGGATTACCCAATCAATCCAATCAAAAGCAGCAACCAAGCAAGTTAGAAATCTCTGCCACCTATAGTCACTCGAGATTTCGTTGGAGTCATTGGTACATTGCTGACTTTTTAGAAAGAGATAGACTCCTTTCTCGAAGGCCTCCATGTCGAGATTACAAGTCAAGAAACCGCCGTAGGAAGTTTATTTCACAACTACCTATCACAAGTTTAGGAGATAACTTCTAGAATCTACTATCTAAACTAACATAAACTTGATCACGAATTCGAAACTCTAGGACAAGACAAATGCTTAAATACGACAAATACCTACTAAGACTTTGTTAGACAGACGAACGCTACGAATTGGGTTCTCTTTTTGTATTTCGTGGAATAGAGTGCAACTTACATTGCTATACCCATAAAATAAAGAAATAAACATCGTTAACTGGCTAAGTAAAGTTTTTTGAAGAGGTGTTAATTATATTTTTTTTCGACAGTCGGCGTTCTGGAGATCGAGAAACTGCAGCTGTTTTATTTTTATCTCCTATTGTTTACTGGAAATATTTTTTTGAGTGTTCGAGATGACATTTGTGAGATTGAACTGTTACTGCTGTCAATGTCAAATCGTTTGCGTTTCGTTTGCTTTGCGTTTTGGTGTGCTCAGTGTGATTTTTTGACTATTTTTATCGACCTTCGCATAAAATCCGGACTTTCAATTTTACCGCATTTCTCCACGACCTATGCACGATAATTGGATCACGATTGAATACTTTCGATCACTATTTTGGAACTGCTTCTTGGACAACGCAAAGCAAACGAAACGCAAACGGTTAGATTTCATTTGACATTGACAGAAGCGACAGTTGAATTCGTTTTTTTTTCTATTTCTTCTTATTACTGAGCACGAACCGCTTGTCAGCCATAAAATCTCTCAAATTTCATCTCGAAAACTTAAAAAAATATTTCTAATAAATAAAAGGAGATAAAAATAAAACAGCTGCAGTTTCTTGGTGTTGAAGTCGACCACTGTCGAAAAAAAATATAATTAGCAGCTCTTCAAAAAACTTTACTTAGCCAATTAGGGAATTGCTATGATGGGTAAACCTGGAACTAGTAAATTAAATAATTTCTATTCTCGCTTTTGTCAGTTTATTTACTAGAAGAACAAAATTTCAACTACTTAAATGCCGCAACCTCTTTTCACTTCCACCAAAAAATTTACAGCGCAATCCGACCACCCCAAAAATCCGACCAATCAATTTATTCTCAACTCTGTTGCACCGCAATACGGCCCAGCACAGGCGCGCGCGCAACCTGGCAGTCACGAACGTGTCATATCCGCCGGGCTCTTGTGCCACTGTATGTTTTTTTAATAAGACATTGATTTTCTATGCTAATGCTGTCAAAATGTGGGAGAGTGACAGTTGGGGAGAGATTAGCCTGGGGTCGTAATTTCTTTAGTCTCATAAATAATTGAAATGGACGTGTTTCTATAAAATGGGGATAATGCGGTCGATTTTTTTGAGAATTGTTAAAAAATAGTAGTTATGCTTTTTCTATGCAAGGATGGCAAAGTCATCATCACCATCCCATCTCATACACGTGGCGCACAGGGGCTAAATTCCTATTCCTATTTCCTAGACCTAGGAAAATAAGGCTCATACCAAGCTCAGCCCATTCTTATCCTCTCGCAAACGATTGAATTACCGCTCGCAAACCGTGTTGGGCCGTTTCTGAATTTAGCCCCTGTACTACTCAGAGTTCGTCATCAAGTTACCTTAACGACGTCGCCCTCAATAGCATAATGCGATGAGCCTTTGTCGTCTCGTTTCGAATTGCTCTTTATTGGATGACAAAAGTTTAAATGTTTATTACTTACTAACCTAATTTAAGAATAGAGGAGGTTGTTAATTTGGACGTCTTCGTTTATAATAGAAAGGTGGCATAATAAATTATTATGCGAATTAACTAAAGAGTACGTCAAGAATGTAACGCGTGAAAGTCAAATACGCGTGTAATTAAATAAATGAATAAATAAACAAATAAATAAGGCTTATCTCAATCTCAGCCCAAACCTCTCGCAAACCAGTGATTTTTGGTGTTCCTGAATAACAGTTCATCGCTATCCTCTCGCAAACGATTGAATTACCGCTCGCAAACCGTGGTTGGGCCGCTCCTGAATTTAGCCCCAGGTCATGTCGGCCTATCCAGAGTACATTTAGATCAGTCAGTATACCTATACTGACTGATCTAAATGTCACTGTGTGTGTAGACTTACCTAAGTCTGAAACTATAAGACTTACAAAGATCTATTCTTAGAAACCATGTCACTGATTTTAGTGACAAGAAAAACTGCGTTCAGTATTAAAAAAAAAAACGAAAAAGATGTTTTAGTAAAATTTAATTTTTAATACTAAAGTTTTTTTTAGACTAAACTTTTGTTAACTGTATTTGTATAGATACATCCCATCTACCGCACATGTAGTCAATTTTATTTTTAATTATTTTTTATTTTTTTGTTTAAGTCAATCCGACTACGAAAAATGGGTCAAATTCAACATTATTTATTTATGTAGGTACAAATTTTTCTCCAACATCACCGGGTTCGATTCCCGAACAAAGTATTTTTTTTTTTTAAATCTATGAATGCTGTTTTTTTTGTTGGCCGATGGGGCCGAAAGGTTCTCCAGTGGCGTCCGCGGACCCGAAGACGCAGTGTAGGTAGGCCTCCAACAAGATGGAACGACGACCTAGTGAAGGTGGCGGGAAAGCATTGGATGCGGATGGCGCAGGGTCGATCTGTTTGGCGAGCCTTGGGGAGGCCTATGTTCAGCAGTGGACGTCTTTCGGCTGAAATGATGATGATGAGTTAATCTTGTTACTACAAACGATGACATGGTTCCTTCGAACAGATCTTTCTATGTGTTACTGACTGATCTAGATGTAACACCGGTATACGTCCCTCTGCAGGGCACATGCGTTTCAGGATGAGAGGGTTTGAACTGTAGTTCACACGCAGGCCCAGTGTAGATTGAAAACTTCACACATACCATAGAATTTCTTATGTGTGTAGATTTATTCCACGACGTTTTCCTTCACCCTAAAGCTCATTATAATTTTGCACATAAATTGCGAAATACTCAAAGTTGAGAGCCCGGGCTTGAACCCACAACCCTCTCCAGGCCATAGGTCAATCCTCTAGGCCATCATGACTTTAATGAACTAAAACAATTACTTTGCTCACCCGCGACCTTACAATAGTTACGTTTATGCAAGAAATGTGCGTTCATGCAGTTCCTCCACCTCCACACTGTACGAACACACACAAATCACATAAACCCAACCATCACCACCACCAAGCAACACTGACGCGTTTCGAACTCAACCAATTGTTGTTAATTGTTTTAGTTCATTAATATGGACCTCCGCAAAGTAACGCCTGATTCAATAAATACATCATGACTTTTTTAATAGGTAGATATAATACTAAAGAAGTATAACTTACTTACAAGTATTTAGATCATTGCATCATCATATCATTAAATCTTTATAAGCTGACTAGCGACCCGCCCCGGCTTCGCACGGGTGTAACTTTGAAAAATAGGTGTGAAAAATAAAGAAAGTCTATAATTTAAGGTGGTAAGTTTATATATTTACCTCTTTTTCCCCAAACTACACCCACACGAAGTCGGGGCGCGTCGCTAGTTTTATGAATAAAATTTCGACCCGTACATTTGATTTAAACGATCGTATTCTGTTAATCACGCCAACTGTCAAACGACTGGCAGTTATGTCAAACGCCATAAGGTTATATTTCGTACTAAATACAAACTGAAATATAGATGCACAGAAAAAACCCCAGAAAAAAGACCAATGCTGGGAATCGAACCCAGGTCCTCAGCATTCCGTGCCGCGTGCCATACCCCTACACCACCACTGGTCTAGAGATTAGACACGAATCTTTCCTATACATCATACATTTCAATCTGCTAAATCATCACCTTATGCAGTGACAAGCGCACATCTATGTTACACCCTCATCGAGAGATTTTAACACTCCTTCGGAACTAACCGCTCACCTGGACAAGAGATGGCGCTACTGTGCAACTTTAAACAAGTTAGCTATGAAGTATCTTTTTTTGTACTTATTTTTTCAACTTCATTTTTTTTATTACTTTTACGGTCATCCCGTGAAATCATATATTTCGTACTAAATACAAACTGAAATATAGATGCACAGAAAAAACCCCAGAAAAAAGACCAATGCTGGGAATCGAACCCAGGTCCTCAGCATTCCGTGCCGCGTGCCATACCCCTACACCACCACTGGTCTAGAGATTAGACACGAATCTTTCCTATACATCATACATTTCAATCTGCTAAATCATCACCTTATGCAGTGACAAACGCACATCTATGTTACACCCTCATCGAGAGATTTTAACACTCCTTCGGAACTAACCGCTCACCTGGACAAGAGATGGCGCTACTGTGCAACTTTAAACAAGTTAGCTATGAAGTATCTTTTTTTGTACTTCGATTCCCAGCATTGGTCTTTTTTCTGGGGTTTTTTCTGTGCATCTATATTTCAGTTTGTATTTAGTACGAAATATATGATTTCACGGGATGACCGTAAAAGTAATAAAAAAAATGAAGTTGAAAAAATAAGTACAAAAAAAGATACTTCATAGCTAACTTGCCATAAGGTTACATTAGAAAAGTTATTATGGACGGTAATTTTTCTTGTATTTTCTAATTTTCCGCGCAATTTTCTTGATTTTTTCTTTCATAAGAACCTTCTCCTGACAATGACGAACACAACAAAAAAAGAATTAGTGAAATCGGTCCAGCCGTTCATGCGTGATGCCGTGACCAAGGGAAATAGGGATTCATTTTTATATAAGCTGATATATCCTCAAAGTAGACAAAAGAGACGGGGCGGAGACGCGGCCCGCGAACAAACGACAGTCGCGCCCCCGCCCCACGTCTCTTCTATGTAGCTTGCGCCTGACGTCCGCTGGTAAAAAATGGAGATAAAGAAATAAAGCATCTAATTCCTTAAGCTTACTTTAAGGGTCTTCTTAGGTCTTCCAGCAGCGAATAATATAATCAGGTGACAATACAGAGAATAATTATTTGTTTAGTTTGTTAAGGGGATTCGTAAACGACTGGTGAATTGAACAAAACAACCAATCTGCCTGCGGTTTGTAACAATGTAGCTTTGGTAGTGAATCACGCCGCTTAAACGATTTGTTTCCGAATATAAATAGCGCTGACTAATGTGTCGTTTATTTTCAAAAAATAAAGGAGATACATCCCCCGTATTCGTCTCATCAACATCATCATCTCTGCGTAAATACCGTTCCATTACTGGGTACAGGCCTCCTCTCTGAATTAGAGGGCTTGGGCTGTAGTTTCCACACGGGTCCAGTGCGGACTGGTAACTTCACGATATCTGGTAACTTCATCGTAAAACTTGCGGTAAATTTCAAATGTAATTCCGCACGGTGAATTGGTAGGCATAATAAGTTCCCAATCCGCGCTGGGCGTGTGCAAACTAAGGCCCAAGTCCTCTTATTCTGAGAGGAGGCCTATGCCCTGCAGTAGGACATATTGGCTGGGACGATGATAATGACGAATTCTGCATTTAAATTCCGAAGAACACAAACGAGCAAGCCCGGGCTCGAACCCACGATCTTGGCTTGAAAGTCACATATCAACCACTAGGCTACCAGAGAATTTTAATTGAAAATAATAAATGGAACCAATTCATTAACCGAAGTGGGTCGCCATTTCATCGCGTGCATTGCGCTCCTGCATTATTCATTAAATCACGTCCAAAACAGTCGACGACAACGAGCCGTTTAAACTAGTAAATACGAAATCAAATCTACATCTACACTATCTACACTAATATTATAAAGAGAAAAGATTTGTACCTATTTTTGTATGTTTGTATGTTTGTAATGAATAGGCTCAAAAAGTACTGGGCCGATTTAAAAAATTCTTTCACCAATAGAATGCTACATTCTTCCAATTTGACATAGGCTACATTTCATTTTGAAAAAAATTAGGGATCCTTGGTAAAATTTGAACAATGTAACCGAAGGTGTAGAAAAATGAGTCTTAAAATGTCTTTCGTCGAATGCGCTGCCGAAACTATTAGCGATAGAACAAAATAATGTACAACAATATTGAAGAACATCAAAATGTCTACAAAAAACTCCGCGGTAGCATATGTCCAACTATTGTAGTTATGTCACTACAACAACTTTTTTCATTTTAAACATTAATGAAAATGCTAACCAAATTCAAACCATGCTATTTATGTGTTTATATTAATCCTTATCCAAATAAATTATTTTATGGTAAAGACCATTTAACTACCTATAAAATAATTTTTAAATTATTTAAATTGGACTTTCCATTCAAAAGATATTACGAATTAAAAAATTCAAACAGTAAACAAAACCGCCATAGCGCCGTGGCCGTTGTTTGCGATGCAGTCTGAAAAGCGCGCCGGGCATCGCGGCGGGCGGGGTGGAGGGGGCACTGAAATACAGGAGTGGGGCGTGCACGTCTGTAATAATTAATAAATAATAAGTAATAATTTTTTAATAAATAAAAATATTTGTGAAAAAAAGTGTTTTATATCCAAATTTCCAAAAATAAATAATTGTCTACCCCGTGCGAAGCCGGGACGGGCTGCTAGTGTCATATAATTTCATATAAATTTAGTGGATATATCATCATATATCATATATCATGTTGCAGCTGAGGGCTTTTACTGAATGGAAGGTGTTTTAGAATTAATCCGGAATATTTTGCAGATGGTTGGATTAGTTTTACTACTATAGTGAACTGAAACAATTACCTTCGCTCACCCGCGACCTTACGATACTTACGTTTATGTAAGAAATGCGTGTTAATGTCATTCCTCCACCTCCACACTGTACGAACACACACAAATCACACAAACCCAACCATCAGCTGGTGGTCCAAACTACACTGAACTCAACTAGACTAGAGCTCATCCTCAGAGTAGGTACCTAGTATAACCGTAGGTACGCTATGCTACCAAATGTTAGACTTCTGTATAGGTTATCATCGGAGTTTTTGATTCTGTGTTATGCTAATGCTACGTTGCTGTGGATGAGTTTGATATCCCACCAATCATATTGATTGGTCCACATATCATAGAATTGGTGAAAACGGGTAAAACTAAAGTATGTTTTTTATAAGGAAAAATAAACGAATAAAGATGCGTGCGCTGGATGCGTGCTGTGGATACGTGCTCTGGAGCTTCCTCGAGCGGCTGCATAGCTTAGCATCGGTGGAAACGGTCCCATAGTTTCGTAGCGTAGCTTTCACATCTTCGCAGCATAGCGCATTTCTGATGGAAAGGCACCTTGATGATTAGCTCAGTTAGGTGACAGTTAATATAATTAATAATTTACTGTTGAGACTCTGGGGCCGTGGGGATCCGAAACTCAAAAACTTTTTAAATTTTTAAAAAGTAAACTTGTCCGATCCACAGGTGACCATAAGGCTGGCTCTTTCCTCGGTCAACGTAATACGTATGGCATTGCCATACAACGAGGAAACGCAGGCAGCATTATGGGCACCCTGCCTATTAGCAGCGATCTGGGAGATATTTTGTAAATATAGGTTTTTAGGTTTAGATTAAGTTAATTTAAGTTTTTTTTTGTCTTTTAAAATATGTTTCTGTAAATATGCATATTTTGTAAAAATAAATATTAAGCCATCAATAATAGTGATAATTTATTTTAGTAGTAGTTAAAACTGAATTTTAATGTTAATGCCGACTCCATGGTTCGCTTTTATCTTCGCGTGGTGCGAAAACTTCAACCCTGGCATTTATTAATTTTCACTCATATTTTTTTTTTTATATAAGAGGTGGCAAACGAGCAGACGGGTCACCTGATGGAAAGCGATCACCGTCGCCCATGGACACCCGTAACACGGGGGGCATCACAGGTGCGTTGCCGACCCTTTTAGGAATTGGTAGGCTCGTTTTTTAAAGATCCCTAAGTTGTAACGCTCCGGGAATGCTGCCGTAGAAAGCTAATAATATATAATATGATAATTGAATTCTATATATTCCGCTTCTGCAGCGAATCCTACCACGTCAATCGCTATTAGCACAAAACCACTATGAACACTCTCTTATCTGATGCACCGATATTACGAACAGTCGAATATATATTCGACAGGCGTTGTTTACGGAACCAATCAATTTAATGGACACTCCGAGCTCTTAGTTCCACGTCAATGGCAAATAAACTGCGGCGTTTCTGTTTAAATTTGCTGTTGAGAGACGTAGTACATTGGAAAGAAAATTGCATCAAAGCAGACGCCATAATACACAGTTGCAAATTAATTCTGTCTTAATTAAAGTTTAGTTTTCGTTAAAGTCTACCTAGTAATCTTCTTCTTCTTGTAATCTTCTAATATATAAAAATCTCGCGTCACGGTGTTTGTTATCGAACTCCGATGGTTCGGAACGTTTTGACCGATTTTTATGAAACTTTTTTTCTCTACATTCGGTAGGTCTGAGAATAGGTTGTAGACTATTTTTTATATACCTACCCCTATTCTTCGCAGACGGAGTCACGGGCAACAGCTAGTCTAATATAAAAAAAATCGTGTCACGGTGTTTATCATCGAACTCCTCCGAAATGGCTTGACCGATTTTTATGAAACTTTTTTCTGTGTATTCTGTAGGTTTGAGAATAGGTCGTAGGCTAATTTTTCTTCGCAGACAGAGTCGCGGGCAACAGCTAGTCTAATATATAAAAATTAAGTGTCACGGTGTTCGTGTTTAAACTCCTCAGAAACAGCTTGACCAATTATTACCTATGAAATTTTTTCTCTACATTTGGTAGGTCTGAGAATAGGTCGTATGCTATTTTTTATAATCCCTATTCTTCGATGACGGAGATTCGGGCAAGAGCTAGTATTTTAATAAAATAAGTATCGTAGAAAGAAAAATATAAAGAAAAAAATGCAAAAGACATGACGCCAAAGATATGTCAAATGAAGCATGGGACTATCATTGAATAATTTATTGGACTCGATGACAGCCCATCAAATTGACGGACACCTGTTTCATTTATCTTAAAATCTGCCGTCTTGTGAGTTTACGAACAAAAAAGATAGACACTTTATCAAATAACTTACATGTGCGAGAAGTATCACATATAAAACAAGCATGCATCGTGTGTACAATATATCAAAGGCATATCATTAATGCGTCAATTTCTTAACGCGAGACCTCCGGGCAAGACGTATCTATGTCAAATACAAATCAAGTCCACCCACAAAACTATTCGATCCACCATGAAACCAAGCAGCCATACTGGCAACGCAAGCTCACCAAGCAAGAGAATTTTTGCAATTTGCATTACATCGTGAACCCATGTAGCTAACAAATAGTAAGCTGTCGATAAAACACCGCAGTGTAATGCAACTCGAGAAATATTCCTCACTCGTCTATTACAGACGACCCGTAAAACATTGTTTTGACGCTCCCGTGTTATGTAATACTTTATTAGCTGCAATACTTTCGATGTGGCGAAGCTATGTTGCAATTATCGCTTTGAATCAAGTTTGAATGGAACGATATTGTTACTTTAAATGAAGATATAAATCTTTGGGTGGATTTATAATCTTTGACCTTTCGTAATTCATATTTGACTATCAATAAGAAATATATTGCTAATCAATTGAATGCCGTTACTTAAAAATTGGTAAATATATAAATATATCTTAAATATATCTTAGTAAATGGATTGAATGTGCGAGCGAACGGTAATTAAATTGTGCTTGTTACATTCGTTCAAGAGGACAAATGGGCGAAAAAAACGCCTGATTCTACACTGATTCGATCATTTCATTCGTGTTTATTTTTAAATAGTTTTAGCTGTTTCTACCACATCAATGTACGTTTTCAGAGTGGCCATGAGATAGAAGGAGTTTACGCAACTGCTTGGAAACCTCCATTTCTGTAAGTCGAAAAAGAAAAAGTTACTCTTGCCTATCAGAACAACGTACTGTACTGGCACAAAAAAAAGCAACTCACCGCTTGTATAAAGAAGTCCTCGTGCAGCACGCTGACGATTCCAAAGTTTGTAAACTTGAAAACCCTGTCCATGATCCACATGAGGTTCGCCAAGACGCCTGGGCGAGGGTTCCAGGCAGCCATGAGGATGGGCACGTCAGCTGTGCTCTGGTGGTTGGAGAGGACGAGAGTCCGGTCGGTACCGCACGCCGCAGGCTCGTCGCCGCTTTCCAGAACTGGAAAAGAAAGAACACATCATTACCGTGTCCCTGAGTAAAGATCTAAGATTCAGAA
The DNA here is from genome assembly GCA_947859365.1 of Archips crataeganus. Classification (NCBI taxonomy): domain Eukaryota; kingdom Metazoa; phylum Arthropoda; class Insecta; order Lepidoptera; family Tortricidae; genus Archips; species Archips crataeganus. The sequence continues at coordinate 17,696,534 of OX402059.1, read as the reverse complement.
CGCTTTCTGGTTGGTAAGATATTCAGGTACATAAATGAAAGTATGTAAAATATAAAGCACGAATTATAATGTAGGAGACATGACAGTAGTGTTCATCAACATCTCCTGCCTATTATACGTCCCTCTGCTGAGCACAGGATAAAAGGGAACTTCACACAAATCATTGAACTGCTTCGGAAATGTGAGTAAGGTATCTTCGCGATGTTTTCCTTCACCGTAAAGCTCGTGATAAAAAGTACAAAGATGATGCCGCACATAATTTCCGAAAAAGTCAGAGAAAAGAGCTAGAGTTTGAACCCTCGACCTCTTCTTTTACAACCTTTTATATAGTCACCTGTTTAAGAAGAGTATTGTATAAAATGACGAAATGGTAAATAAGTCTGTTAGTCTTCTTAAATTCGGTTACTAACTTTGGCTATAAACAATGAATCCTTAGTTTCTGATACTGAAATTAATACAAATTAATGTGAAATTGATCAGCAATCTATAAAACCTCATTGTTTTATTTCATCAATAACGAGCTTATTCATTCATCAAAATAATGCATTCAATTTTACTGCAATGAAAATTTCTAGAGCGTTTGTGGACTTTTAATATAGAGATAGAATCCCGCCTGTGACTGTGTAGTTATTGGACTTTGTTAATATGCAAAACTGTGTATATTTATAATCCATAAATAAGAGCAGCATGATAATATAAACGTCCTAGAAAACGTAAGCGGGACCTCGAGGAAAGATAGCAATGGCCTCCGTAAATATAGCCACAGTCTGGTGAACTATTTGTTGGAACATTCCCTCTTTATTGTACGTTGGGAACTAAATTAAGTTTTTAATAAAAAGCTGTGGTTTTAGAGAAAACTTACGGCGAGTAAGTAATTATAATTACTGATTGTGTACATGTGTCTCAATGTTTGTCAATTGTGTTTATTTCTTTACTTTTGTACAATAACGGGTTAACATACATACATACATAATTCGTTAGCCTATATGAGTCCCACTGCAGGGCACAGGCCTCTTCCCAGAATGAGAGGGGTTGGGCCGAAGTTCCCACGCGGGCCTAGTGCGGATTGGGAACTACACACACACACCATTGAATTTATTCGCAGGTTTCCTCACGATGTTTTCCTTCACCGTAAAGCGCATGGTAAATTTCGAACATAAATATACTATACTAGCGACCCGCCCCGGCTTCGCACGGGTACAACTATATTATGCATGTACCTGTAATTGGCTTTCTGTATTTAATTTAATGTTTAAGATGTATAAACAAGCTGTTGGTTCTCCATAAATAAATAAATAAATAAATAAATTATACTTATAAACCTTCCTCTTGAATCACTTTATCTAATATAGCTTTTACCCGCGGCATTGCTAGCGTGAACCATAAATATTTCAGAGAAGCAAACAATTATGCAAGCAAGCCTGAAGCAAGCATGCACGCAAGCACGCAAGCAAGCACGCAAGCAAGCACGCAAACAATCATGCAAGCAAGCATGCAAGCAGTATGTAAGCAAGCATGCAAGCGAGAATCCAAGCAGGATTCTAGCGAGCATGCGAGCAAGCATCCAAGCTAGCATGCAGGCAAGCATGCAAGCAAGCATGCAAGCAAGCACGCAAGCCAGCACGCAAACAATCATGCAAGCAAGCATGCAAGCAAGCAAGCTTGTAAGAAAGTATGAAAGCAAGCATGCAAGCGAGAATCCAAGCAGGATTCTAGCGAGCATGCGAGCAAACATCCAACCAAGCATGCAAGCAAGTATGCAAGCAAGCATGCAAGCAAGCATGCAAGCGAGCATGCAAGCGAGCATCCAAGCAGGCATGCTAGCGAGCATGCAAGCAGGCATGCAGGCAGGCATGCTGGCAGGCATGGAAGCAGACATGCAAGCAGGCATGGAAGCAAGCAAGCATGCAAGCAATCAAGGATGCGTGGAAGTATACCAAATTTCGTCTTAATCGGTTAAGTGGTTATTGATTCTCCATACAAAGTTTCACTCCCCTTTTCACGTCCTTAAAGGGCGATTTCCGGGATAAAAACTATTCTATGTCCTTTCCCGGGACTCAAACTATCTGTATACTAAATTTCATCTAAATCGGTTCAGCGGTTTAAGCGTGAAGAGGTAACAGACAGTCAGACAGACAGACAGACAGACAAACAGACAGACGGACAGATACACTTTCGGATTTATAATATTAGTACGGAATTAGTATGGATAGACTGCTGGCTCTGTGAGCTGTAGTAGATCTCGCGAGTTTTATGAAATTGTTTTATGAAACGCACCTCTCTCGGCCCCTTTCTAATCATACTCCCCAGCCCCTGTACCGCGCGGGCGAAGACACATTTAAACGGTCTAGCTATAATAATCTACTCTTATAATTCTCTAGTGGCTTTTTTGACCTTTTCAATGTCATGCTTAGCGAAACGTAAAGCTACTTTGAACCTCATGTCCGTGAGCAATCATAAATTGACCCTAATTTTTTTAATTGGCAGGCAGGTCCCACCGAAATGATCTGTATTTTATTTGGAATGTTTATTTTATCTACACTAATCTATTATCTTTATAAACATTTTGGGATAAATAAAGATAATTAAACTTATATATAAGTATGCTAATTATAACGTACCTACATGACTCAATCACTATCACTACATAGTATTATAACAAAGTCGCTTCCCGCTGTCTGTCTGTCTGTCCCGCTTGTCTTGTCGTTTGTCTGTCTGGCTTAGATCTTTAAAACTACGCAACGGATTTTGATGCGGTTTTTTTTTAATAGATAGAGTGATTCAAGAGGAAGGTTTATAATGTATAATACATGCATAATTGCACCCGAGCGAAGCCGGGGCGGGTCGCTAGTTTGTCATAATTTCCAAAATTAAAAACTAAGGCATTTATTTATATTGACATTTTTAATTTCGTAATATTTTTGAACGGAATGTCCGATTTCGATAATTCAAAAAGAAATCAACAGGTATTGAACCAGTCTTGAATACGAAATAATTAATTTGGATAAGAATTAATACAAAGGTGTGGAAAACATGGTCTGATTTTGATAGGCATTTCTATCATCTTTTAAAATGTAAAAAAGTAGTAATAGTGACGTAACTACAATAATTGGGCATATGGTCTCGCGAAGTTTTTTGTAGATATTGATACGTTCTATAATATTGTAGAACATTTTTTTGTTCTATCATCAATACTTTCCGCAGCGCATGCTATGATAGACATTTTATGGCTAATTTTTTTACACCTTGGGTTGGTTTTAGTAAGATTTACCGAGGATCTCTAATTTTTTCTAGTAATAAATATAGCCTATGTTACTCAGTGATAATGTAGCTTTCTAACGGCAAAAGAATTTTTGAAATCGGTCCAGTAGTTTTTGAGTTTATTCATTACATACAAAAATACAAAAATACAAATCTTTCCTCTTTATAATATTAGTGTAATAATAGTAATATAATAGTAGTGTACTATATTATGGTAAATGTAATTTCTCACATAAATTCAGAAAAACTCAAGAGGTGCGAACCGATACAAACATTATTACTAAGTAAACTTTAAAAGACCACCACGCTATTTTGCTATTCCATTCGATATTTGTATTAGTAAAGAAAATCACTAATTGACTGAATACAGTTTTAGGAATAATAATGTTGTAGGAAACAAATTTAATATCACATGGCAAACGTCTCTTTAATATTTGAAACGTGATAGAAAGCAAAAAGTCAACAAGTTTTTTAATTTTACCTCAACTAGAAAAATAAATAAGTCCACATAAAATCTTCATACATATAAGTAACTTCCTCGGTATTACACATTCGCTTAAAAAAATCTCATAAAACGTAGGCGTTCCAAAATAATCTTAACATAAAATGTTATTTTCACTCGAGCCCGTGGATACACTTAATGAAAAAAATTTAAATGAAGTGGATCCCTTATTAATCTTCCTGAGTAGGTACTTAAATTTAAAGCAAAGTGAAAAATCGTGGACGTTTCACTTCGGGAACCTATGCATTTTTTTCTGCTCAAAATAAATAATTGCACGGTATTAAGATTCAAATTACAGTCTATCTGCTTAAGCACCCCGTCTCCCTGAATAAATAATCTTCACTTCTATCAGTTTCAGGGGCGGCACCTCCATAAAAATTATTAACATTTCATGAATTCGCGATTGTGTGCCCGGCGAACGTTTTCAAAGAGAACAGTTCGGGGTCTTTTTTAACAAGGTTACCGGCGAAATAATAGGATTTTTCACTGTTGATTTTCTAACTTTTTACGAAGGCCAGGCCTTACTTTAAATAGATTTAGCAATTACCGTAGTAACTTAAATACGACTACAAATTAAAAAGATATTAAATCAATTATAATCCGACGCAATTAAGATGCAGCTTAGAACAACCTGTACGGAAACGGTATAGAAGAGCGTTTACAGGCAACTATCTTCATAATTTTCATTAAAGGAATTTTGTATACAAACAGAGAGATACGGTGCGGACGTTACTTTTTAATGCAATATCGTACTTAACTGCACTCAGAAACCTCTACATATTTAAATGGCAGATGAAAAAAGTAAATAATCACTTGCGTCATAGATTCAAAGAGAGCAAACTAAGCAAACGTTTGAAAGCAAAAACCTTTGAGGTTTATTTACATGAAATATTTGCGATGTTTTAACTTAAAAATAAAACGTACCCATTGAGTATGCCGTTGGAACTAATTTAAAATAGGCAAACATTTTGTTTTATTTTCAACTTTAGTAAGTTTGGTAGAGGAATATTTAAATAAATAATGTGTTGGTTTTTATTTTTAGATGAATGCATTAACGATGAAAAGTTGAAAATTAAAAAACAAATCGAATAGAATTTTGAGATATTGCTAGCACGTTCTGGAATGCCAAACGAGAAAAACTTTAATGATTACTTTTTGATCATGTCCTGGAGAACGCAAATAAGATGACATGTGACACTGAACCTGAAACAGTTCTTAACAGTCAACACTAATAATTGTTTCATGACGAAATATTACAGTAAATATATATATATTATATACAGGGTTATTTGTAATTCACTAGCATCCTTTTAACCCTAAACTGCTACCACTTAAACAAATGTTTCTTGTTTTACGGCTTCTGTCATAGCATATTTTTGGTGTAATAAAGTTTTGAAAATTTGAGATTACCTCTTATTTTTACGACACTGTGTATTTGTGTGGGTAAAAAAGTGCTTCACTTTAAAAAGTCGTAAAACAAAAAACATTTGTTTGAGTGATAGGAATTCAGGGTTCAGAGGATGTCAGTGAATTACAAATAACCTTGTATACTAACACTATGATCCTATGTTGGTCGAAATAAAATTATTATTTTACTAAATGAGATTAAAACTTCTGTGGGTTTATTTTTATAGTTATGTAAGTATAGTTCCATGAGTGCAGCAAATACCTTTGATTTTGTATGAGACACGTTAGCATTTGTATATTCATCGAAATGTTCACTGGTATGTCAAATAGGTATTTGTAGTCATTGTTTCAAATACTCGTGCAGGGTTTTATTTAAAAAACTCTAAAGCACTGAACATTAACTACGGTTGAATGGTCGAACAATCGTGCAAATGGTCCATTAATTAAAATCAGGTTTGCTTATAAATACCTATTTCGATAGCCGATAGCTAACTATAAAAAGTATCGATCAAATAACAATGTGCAATTGTTTGCTAATTACTAACTTATTCATTTGCAAAATTAACATATATTATGGAAATTGTGCAGTGACCCATTTATTAATATTATTTAAAATAATACACTAGCAGCTCATTGAGCTGATACGTGCATATCACTACACTTGTGTTTTAAATCTTTTTATATAAATGTATTTGATATGCGAAAATGTAAACAAGGCATTAAACATGAATTTCACATGAGGTATATCTATTTTTTAGCTATTTAATCTGAGGGCGTATTGTCTTACACTCTCGCCATCTTATACTGTTTTACAGAGAGAAATAGTGAAAGCAATAGCCAGCGCCCGCGCGTTAGACTATAAGCGTACTGTTTTGCTAATAGTACTTGCATCGGTACCCAAATCACATATTCCTTCCATATTTCAAGTTAATCCGATGGAAGTGAGTGAAATTCGCCTTGCAAAATAATGACCCGAATGAAGAAACAAGCGGCGGTACAAGTGAAATGAAAGCTTGTTAAAAAATATGCCTGCTCTGAGCTTACTGTGTATTGTGTACCTACACGCTACCGCATGATATAATTGTTTGTGATGCAAAGTCTAGTTTGACGAGTACGTCAGTGCATCTGAACGTAGCCGCGGGGGCTGGTAATTATCCGAGGGCGGAACCGGATACAAGGGGCTGGAGGCAGACGAGGCTGCCCTTAATAAATACACCGAGTAATACCTCATTTACACTCGCGCGCAAATGACGAGACGAGTCACGAGGCATATCACGTGAAGTGTGCAAATGAGCATATGCGACTCGCTTATCTCTTCGCCACTTCTCTCGCCGCGCCTGTTTCGAAAACGGTTTTTTTGGCACGAGTCAAATAAAAATCCGCAATAAAAGTCCGCAAGAATGCCGAGATTGAGGAGTTGGTGGCTGAGCCTAATATAATCGGAGAATTTAAATCTCACAGGCTTCGGTGGCTCGGCCACTTGCTGAGAATGGGGGAGGATCGAGGGGTCAAGAGGGCATATTTGGGACGCCCAACTGGACGTCGTCCGGTTGGTCGGCCGAAGTATCGCTGGGCTGATGCTGTGGAGGCGGATCTGCGACAGCTTCAGGCCGGTAATTGGCGTGAAATTGCGCGGGATCGGGCTGAGTGGCGTGCTCTCGTTTCGGAGGCCAAGACTCACTTTGGGTCACTGAGCCAAACTAGTTAGTTAGTTAGTCAAATAAAAGCATGACGAACGCGAGCTTGGTGTTTAGATGCACTATTTCTCGAATGTCTTTTTTTATAAATTAGCCGCATAGCCGTAAAATCTCAATAAGCAACGACATGATGCCGGCAATACTTCGACTAAACCCACCACGAGAGTAAATAGAAACTCATTTTCCACCACGCGAGGTGTCATTCAAAACACGGAACGAGGCACGAAGCGAGAGTGTAAACGCAGCACAAGGGATTAAGGATTCCAATACTCACTGTAGAGTCTTTGATTGGTGTAGTTAGTAAGCAGTAATAACCTTACTGTGCGTGTCGTAAATGGCGACTAAAAAGCTAGGTGTATAGCCAATTACGAACTTCTGGTTCTGCGTCAAATTTATTTGAAATAGGCTTCTTTGCTTACCATAAACTACACATCAGTACCAAGTTTTAAAGTCAAAGTCAAAGTCAAAGTATCTTTATTTGTCAACATAGGTGGTTACAATATACACAAGTCGATGTTATTAACCGTTGAAGAGTTATGTCCTGCGGAGACAATCCTGGACGAAACACCAGAGATTACACTACCAGATTATTGCATTGTCATCAACCTTACATAAGTAGGTATGTCAAATTTCAGCTCAATCGGACAGCAGAAAGAGTTCGGTAAATGGTTTGCAAATTTTGAAACCACAACTATATTGTGTCCATATAAAAGTTGCAAGTAAAATAAAAGCCTGTAAAAAGAGCTGAACCATAATGAATATAAGCGAACAATTTAACAATTAAAACAAATTACGGCATTCAATTACAACAAAACAAAGTTACAATTTAGTTTCCTTCGGCTAATCTCGCAGCGAAAACAGTCGAAATTGAAAGACTTAAAGTATGAAACAAAATTCATCCCGCACTAATGTCGGAGTTAAATTTAAATGAGAAAGGATAACGGTAATTAAGGATCTCAAAGACCGTTTGCTCAACTAATTGAAGGTTGTATTTCTCTACTGAATTTAAGAAAGGCCGCTGTTGCAGCCTGATACCCATCGACTAATTGCAGGGAAACGAATTCTATGTTGAGAGGTCTAGAGGGCCGGAATTTTTAATTTTGCCATAGAATTTGTAAAGGAATCTGTTTTCTATTGGAGTGGAGCTGCGAGTAAAAAAGGGGTTTATGAAATTTGTAGAATAACTTGGAAGTAGAGAAAATCCGGATCACTTTGCCTTATATTTTTCCCTAACAAGAAAGTGTACCAAGTAAGTAGTGACAACATAGTAGTTTGACCTGCCTCTCAAGGTGAGGATCGTGGGTTAGAGCTCTGGCTTACACCTCAAGTTTTTTAGATATGTATGTGCGAAATCACATTTGAAATTTAAGATCAAATTTAAAGAAAACATCATGAGGAAACCAGCACAGCCTTGCGAAGAAATTCAATGACGTATGTGAAGTTCCCGATCCGCACTGGGTCCGCATGGGAACTACGGCCCAAGCCATTTAAGTCTGAGAGGAAGCCTGTGCCCTACAGTGGGACGTAAATAGACTGGAATGATGATAAAGAAAGTATATTCTAATAGTAGGCTTAGGCTGCGTTTCCACGAGAGATGTGCGAGGATGCGTTGCGAGGGATGTGTTTGTCATGAACCAATAGAAACACTTCATTTACAAGGACTTTTTAAATTAAGTGTTTCTATTGGCTCATGACAAACACATCCCTCGCAACGCATCCTCGCACAGCTCCGGTGGGTACGCATGCAGCCTTAGCATGTTAAGTCAATGCCTATTCGCTCTGGTTTTGAAGACGGCTATATTTTCTTCACATTAATATTTCGAGTGCCGACCAGTGTATTTTCAGTTAAATACAAACTAGGGCTCTTCAAGGCTAGAGTAAATAGGCTGTTACTAAACCAGTGATATCTGCACTTTTCATGAGGTGAGATGGTGATCAATCACGGGTCAGTTTAATGTAAAACAAAAAACTCTCACTATCTCTCTCTTTTGTACGCATATTATGGCGTTCTAAATAGGAGGCCTTTGTTCAACAATGGAAGTCTTCCGGCTGACAATGACCATGACTGTGAGGAGGTTTTCTTGTGACAAAAATGTGGTGAACACAGCCGAATGATTCCGTTTTCGTTAGGATTAGAATTCAAAAACCCAGCGAAGCGCGTAACTCAAATCGAAATACTGTAGGTAATTAAAAATCCGTGGGTTACCTCTATAACATAGTTTCCGTAACTAAATACCAGCGAATATCGGTACGAGACTCGAGTACTGACGGGGCTCGTGGTAATTTGCAGGGGAGATATTAAGAGGATACGATGCGAACAATTTCTCCATACAAACGTATTCCCCTGTTTCCTTCCTGGATAAATGACATTAGAGAAAATATTTTTCCGAAAATCTATGAATCTACCACAGCCATGCCCCTAGGTTTTGTTTTTTCCAAATTTGCTATTATTATAAGAAGTAGGAATAGTCGGAGCCTTCTAAAACCATGTAAATTGCCCAATCTGAACTTCATTTTCAGACGCTCATCAATAAGAATACTCATGCTAAGAATAAAACGAAAACATATAGGCATAGCTAAAGCCTTCCTCTAATTATTACATATTGAAAAAAAAATATATTATTGGTAAAACTTTTGAGGAGGAAATAGGGGATTACGAAATGCTGTTTTGATTAATTTTATTTAAGTACCTATTAAGGGTCTGAGCTATAGCCGTCCCTAGCTTACTGTACCTATACAAAGGGGTTGGAGTAAGATCGCGTCGTTTAATTAAAATACATATCTTTCAAAAATCTCTAGCATCGTATGCTCTTAAAGTTGTAGCGGTGGATTGGCGTAATATGAGACGATGAATTTCCGTCGCATAGTTTATCTTATCTATACATTTAAAACGCACAGCCTGAACCAGAGCTAGAGTCTTGAATTTTGGCTCGTTTCGTTTGGAATCGTTGAGTGTCCTAAGCTGGATCCCCACTGAGCGAGGACCTCGCGAGGTAAGCGCATGAGGCATGATTTTGCTCGACACAGGGCTCAAAATTGCTCCGAACATGGCTGCCTCCACGAGGCTCGCTCAATCATAGCGGTGCACTAAGAAGTAACTAATAAATAATGATACCACCAATTAACTGGCGTACTTTTTATGAGCTGTCAAAACAAGATTTCCCATTATATTTTGTAATTTTTCCATTGATATTTTGTATTCAGTATATGTAGTGTATAAGTTTATTATACAGGGTTATTTGTAATTCACTGACATCCTCTTAACCCTGAATTCCTATCACTCAAACAAATGTTTTTTGTTTTACGACTTTTTAAAATGAAGCACTTTTTTCCCATACAAATATACAGAGTATCGTAAAAATAAGAGGTAATCTCAAATTTTCAAAACGTTATTACACCAAAAATATTAAGTTATGACAAAAGCCGTAAAACAAAAAACATTTGTTTAAGTGGTAGGAGTTAAGGGTTAAAAGGATGCTAGTGAATTACAAATAACCCTGTATTTAATGTATTTGTTTATTTATAAAATTTATATTATATTTGTATTGTTTTTAATATTTATTGTCTATTAATACTACGTTTCTCCTGTCTGTTATTTCTGCCACCTACATTAGTCTGTTGATATTTATTAATTTCTGAATAATTGGTTGTATGGAAGAGATCGCTTTTTAGCGATAAGATCGCCTATTGTCATAATTAATTTCAATACTAGATGAAAAAATCCGCCTGTATAATTCCCGTTCCCATGAGCATTCCGGGAAAATATATATCCTATGTCACTCGCGGAACTGAGACGAATCTAATGACACCTCACACATCAAAATCCATTGAGCCATTTAGGCTGCAGGGCGTGCCAAAGAATGATACGTACATACATGATTACATACGCTCGAAAAACAAAATACAGTCAACCATTATTATAAATAAATAAAATAGAGTTAAGCCGTAGCTTCTCCCGCGTTACATATACTAGCGATAAGAGCCTAATTCTAAAACACTATAGCATGATGATATTTGGAACGAAGCGTAGAACCATTAAAATATGTTGCTGGAGATAATTCGTCTCCGCATTGTTCAAATTACCGTATCACGCTGTCGTTATAAAATTCAAAGACATGCTTTCGAATGGGTAACAAGAATATGAGTGCCGTATGCATCGTGTGGTACAAGTTAAAAGAGTTTATCGGATTCAAAAATAAATTAATCCCATTGATCCGATCCTACTCGTATTATAAATGTGAAAGTTTCTGAGAGTGTAACGTGTACATATTACTTATAGTAGTTTAAAAACCGTCGACTAAGTCAGACGTCAATTATATTGGGTGATTAAAATGTAAATAAACTACAGTGGACTTCACTATTAGGAGGTTGAAATCCATGTCACATTACATGAAAGCGACTTAAATGTGGATTTCAATTAAAGTGATTATATACCTTGGTAAGATATAAACACAATAGTTTTATACTAGTGCCAACATAATTACTTATCTACATACAAAAACCAATTATAAAAATGAAAAATTATTACATTTTAACGAAATGTATAAACAGTACCCAAATTTCTTATGATTAAAATTGCACGAACAAAAGGTCAACGGTTAGATGATACCTTAAATTCAAAACTTCAAGACGCAGTTCTAGTAAAAAAAACTACAAATTATCAGTTTTAGTTGCTTTAAAACAGATAAACAGATAGTCGATTTAATTGACAAATTAACGTCATAACCAGCTATTGCCATACAAAATGGGACTATCGTGTTTATACAGCTCATAAAAACAAGTCAGGTGATTGGTGGTGTCAGCATCCCTGTTGTTTCTTTCTTAGGAGACTTTTTTTCTTGTCGCTTGCACCACGCCAGGTGCGTCATATAGAGTGAATGAGACATTAGCAACGCGACCTGACGCCGCGTTAAATAATGCATGCTCCCTCGCACCGCGGGCGAGCGAGCGAGACGCGAATTTCGTAAGTGGTTTTAAATCAGATCTATTATTCAGAATTGGGTCGCGGCTTGTACGGCGGTGTCGGGCGCGTGTTCCTAATGTTTAGGGATCGGCGTTAAGGAGCGTTATTCGGATGTACGTTTGGAATGCGTTTCGTTTCGATTTTGTTAATGTTTTTCCGAGAGAATGTACCTGCATTATGTTGATTCGTGATGGTGTAAATTTCAATGATCGAAAGAACTTCTGAAAGTAGTTCATTCAGTAATTCCAGAAATAACTCCCTATACACAAAAAACGAACATATAAAAGTTCTTTCTTTCTATTATTTATAATAAATGTCAGAATTTAACTAAAATACTTATTTTGATTTCAATAATGGCTGTGGAATAAAAAAGGAGAATGGAAAATAAACTCAAAACATACAAAATATCGCAAAAACAGCGCAACAAGTCAGCCGTCTTTACCAGAATAAAACCGGCCAAGAGGGTGTCGGACACGCCCAGGACCTATAACCCCCTATAACCCTAGTTCCGCAGCCGTTAGGATGTGTACTATCTGTATTCAACAAGTAATAATTATGTTTCTATTTACTCCCATCATGATTTTAACAAACTACATATGTATATCCATGCAAAATTACAGCTTTCTAGCACTAATAGTCTCTGCGCTAAGCAGCATACGTACGGACAGACGGTCGGACAGACAGACATGACGAAACTATAAGGGTTTGCCATTTTAGCCCCAGAATCCTAAAAAGTGATGGCAATAAATAGTTATTTATGATACAAGTGCGGAAAGTAGGCTATTCCCAACGAATGGCGGAGATCTAAACAAACGAGCGAAGCGAGTTTGGTTTAGCCGACATGAGTTGGGAATTTCCTACTTTCGACACGTATATCATACAACATTTTACAATGCATTAAGCGAGGAAAAAAATTGGGGCTAAGAGCGCGCGCAGACAGAGAGCGGTCTGGAGTACCGAGTTCCGCGTTCAGAGTTCTGTGTTTTCATCGCTCGAGAGTTCCAGTCGCCTGCTGTGTGCGTTATCGTAAGAGACTCAGTACATTCGAAAGAACGTAGAACTCTGAACTCGGAACTCCAGACCGCTCTCTGTCTGCGCGCGCTCATAAACATTTTCGGAAAAAGATGTTGCGTTCTTATTTACCTTTCATTGACTAAAAGCTTAAAAGTCTCGTAGATGTTTACATATTTCAGCATCGGTTTAGTCAGCAGGAGGCTATCACATTTAATTTTGTGCTTGGTCTAGGACGTCAGGCGGCGTTAAGTCCTATGTAAATTCATCACTTGAACTCTCCATTTTAATTTACTAAACTTAAATTAATTCTCCGGACTGAATTCATGAACATTACTGTGGCGGGTTTTCATGACAGGCGCGAACGGAACGAACCATGATTGGTTCGTGTTACGCCATGCGCGCGCACTGGAAACTCATTGGTTGACAGGCGCGGACGGTTAATCGTGATTGGTTCGTGTTACGCCATGCGCGCACACTGAAAGCTTATTGGTTGACAGGCGCGAACGGGTAAACATGATTGGTTCGTGTTACGCCATGCGCGCGCACTGAAAGCGCAGATGTCGTACGGTCCGAAATGGAAATTATTTTAGTACTAAATTTTTTATTTCAAAACTTTTGACGAAATTAAAATTTGTGTGTTTTAATATTAAAACAATCTGTTTTATTATTTTATCAGTAAATATTCATTTGGTTGCATCAAACATTTTCTTATTTGTGCAAAGCTGAATTATGAAGACACAACTCTCTAGTCTTATTTTTTAAACACTAGTTTGGACACAACTTTTTGAGATTTGGCAATTTAAAAAGTTACTTTTCCGCACGCGTGTGGAAAGTAAAATCCATACAATTTTTTTTCACACTTGCGAAAGTGTGCTGGGATGACTAACTTTCTATAGATATGTTGACTCGCGTCAAGAGGCACTTTCCGAGCATATGCATTGTAAAAAATAATTCGATACACCTCTAAATTTAAGTTGTTTTTTTTTGATAATTTCGCGTAAATATTCAACCAATACTCGCCGATCACTTCTCCCCGGGACACTTTGTAGGTACAGTCAACCACTCTGATTTCTAGGCAACCACAGAACTTTATTTTCGTCAATAATTTTGTACGTCTACAACAATGCTTATCGAATGACGTCAATGTCACTGTGTAAGAGTTGAGTTTGAGCAGGCTAAGGTAATGTCTTCTCAGATAGCTTTTTTTTTAATGTTAATAGGAGTCATCCGATTTCAGCTGTGTATCGTATCTACCCAAACGTTGGCAGATAGGCCTCAGACGTTCGGTACACCCTCCATTTTGTTCCAGATACCGATACATCTCGGGGGAGTGATGCTGTTATCAGCAACCTTTGGCTCTACTGTACAGATGGAGAATATTTCAGATGCGACATTTTAAATATTAATTTATTTATTATAAGTACAGAGACGTGATCGGGACCAAACCCACACAACGCAATAAATGTGTACAAATCATTTATGGCCATGTTTAAAGCCAAGAACTTGAATATTTCGCCACATTAACGTGAAACATTCAATTTTTGTTTTTAAAAAATACTAGCTGTCCCGGCGAACTTTGTTTCGCCTTAGATTAGAGGCAAAAAAAATTAAACCCATCCTCATACATCCTTGCAACGCGTTCGCCTCTCTCTTGCAACTGGCCTACGCCGCTCATGTACTTTCATTGCGTCATCCTTTTTCGTGTATGCAGCCGACGTTCACCGATTTCTTACAAAAAATGAAGGGGTGAACCACCCTTAACATTTAGGGGTATGAAAAATAGATGTTATCCGATTCTCATACCTACCCGATATGCACACAAAATTTAATGAGAATCGGTCGAGCCATTTCGGAGGAGTTTGGTAACAAACACCGCGACACGAGAATTTTATATATAACATTATAGTTTACGAGTTACGAGTCCACCCATCATTCGAGCCGCTTAATACGCACGGTACTCCCTTAAGTTTGCATAAACGCATCTACGCGTTCACACATCTACAAACATGATAATGGTGGGCTTGTCTGACCTTTTAAGAGATAGTGTTATCACCGCATTTCTTGAAAAGGGAAAGTAATTTTATTTTCAAACAAACTATTTGGGATAAAATACGGGACGTGGGAACGGGCCGGGATAGGTCGCCCTGTTTGTCCGAGTGCTACAAAGGATACATGTTAGGTATTTCAGTACCTTAGTTTTTTTATAAATGCACAAGCTTTAACCCACGGCTTCGCCTGTGTCAGAAATTTTGAAAAACTTTGAAAGCTACCTAACCACGAAAAAGGACTGAGAAAAGTGGCCAAGTAAATCTGCCAGTATCAATGAAATAAAATAAGCAAAGAGTATGAAAACCAAAACATCCATGCGGCATTATTATAATGCTGCACTACCTACATATACTGAGTAACAGAGTGTTCCGCGCAAAATTTGAAAATGACTTAAAGGCCGCTGTTCAAGGTGGATGCAAGCCGCTTCCAACCGCAGTGATAGGGTATCAATGAGGGAGGGACGCCTATGTCCAGCAGTGGACGTCCTACGGTTGAAATGACGATGATGATGATGAACGATCGCTGGTACAACGCCATCTATTACTCAGACGAAGTTATTCTGAAAGCCGAAGTACATCAAGGTTCTTGGACATGGCCCTCAATTCTTAAATAAAATAAATATCACGGGACAATTCACACCAATTGACCTAGTCCCAAACTAAGCAAAGCTTGTACTATGGGTACCTAGACAATGGATAAACATACTCATATAGATAAATACATACTTAAATACATATGAAACATCCAAGACTTGAGCACAAACATTCGTATTTTTCACACAAATATCAGCCCCGACCGGGGATCAAACCCTCTCTCTTCAACAACTAACTCTCCGGTTCCTCTTCGGTTCTCTAACAACTAGGCTATCATCCGGCCGTCTTGTTTAAAATTAAAGTATTAAACCCACGAGAATCGTTACCAGGATAACTACTAGCTAGACATTCTATGTCTCAATTCTCAATGCAGACCTTTGCCTATCTGTACGGAAAGTTTCATCTAAATCCGTTATTGCGGGATTGACTAACGAATATCCAAACATCTTCACTTACTTTCCCATTGGGCCCAGGTCGGGTAACTACAACAGCCAAGCCCTCTCATTCCGATAGGTCTATCTATGCCCAAGGACGCATATAGGTCGAAATGATGATGATTACACATCCAGCGTTCACAAAGCTCGCATTTTTGCACACATTCGCATCGCAGGCGCCCTAGGGACCGATATTTTCTGGCAACCGGGGACCTATCTCTCGGTTCCCAGCTTGGTATATCGCTCCTGTGGTAACCAAATAAACCCAGTCTTTCAATGTACCTACCTAAGTTTAAATGAAACAGCGAAAGCTATGGTGGTGTTTTCATTAATTTTGCAGGTTAAAAGGAAAAAATGGAACCCTTATAAGATCACTAGATAACTTAGTAAATTGGAAAATTTCAGAATACGAGTCTATAAACTTATCTAATATTGCCTTAGCGCGTTTGACAGTCCCAGCAAAGCGGGGGCGGGCGGGAACGAGCTAGTTACAAATATTAATGTTAATTTTACTTTGATGAGCCTTGCTTGACTGTCAACTATCTCTTAGAGATATTCGCTTTTTTACATGTCTCCATATTGTTCAACTATGTTTGCTTCTTTATTTGTGTTTATATACGATCTACTCGTAATATTTGCATGCATATAAACAAACTGTGTGCCTGCTTGTTTTGTGAAAAGGCTAACTGAAATTCAATCTTCCAGTCCGATCAATAAATGTATCATCGACCAGTTAACTTCTTTACAAATTACATGATAGTTCTTGTCAAGGCTGATTGTCTTTTGAGTAAAAATAGCCTTTGATGTTTTAAGCTATCGCAACTGTCTTAACCTCAGGGTCGTAAAGAATCTTATTGTTCGACTAAACGAGATCATAATATAATCAAGTCAAACAAATATTTTAAAAAAACACCGAGCTACGGCTAAAAATAAATAAAAAATACTCCCTTAAAATCCAATTTATATTTGAACGATTTATAATAACGGTCTTCCTTAACGTACAAGTCTTAAGCCGGTTACAGACGATGCGAGTAGTTGAATTTAGTGGAGTGTTTAGTACTCGGCCACTCAGTAAGTCGTGCTAATCGTGTAGAGCTTCTGTCCAGACATAGTTCAGTACCGTAACTAGTCGTAAGCTACTTAGCTTTATGTCGAAACTGTACGAGCGTATTGCAAGAAGGTTACTGCAGTGTAGGGAGTTTACACTTTATCCTATTTTAATATATTACACAGGTAAACTTCTTATGTTTATGTGTTCCTGTGTTAGTATGTCCTTAAATACCCCCTGATAATCTTAAGAACTACATAAAGCTACATTATTATAGATAAATATTGCGATTTCTATCCCTAGAATATGTAAACTTCTCGTGGAATTCAGAAAATATGGCGGAAGACAACTATTAGCTAGTAAAATTAACATTAAGCTACTCGCCCTTAAACTAGCATCGTGTGAGCACCGTATAAACGAATATACATTAATGACAATCGATGCTTTTAGTATTGTTAGCGGAAGGGCCGGAAAGGGCTCACTTACGAAATGTTAGGTTCGCGTGTGGACGAAAATGTCATGTTTGTTAGACGCCGGTATATTTTCTAAGTAGAATCCATTATTGATCTTCTGAAAATACCAAATAGATATTTATAAATACATACATTGTTTACGTAAGTAGATAATGTTACGAACTATGGATTACTCGACATTATTACTCAAATACGAAAAACGGATCATTTACATCTTCCCAGTGGAGACATATTATCCGACACCTTTCGAACCAATCCCTGGTTCAGATTGGTTCGAAATATGTCAACTTAATTCGTGAGTGACCCGACTAACTACGTCGTCAGGGAAGCATAACTACTGGCATAAGGTTTTCAATGATATTCATACAAAGATTTTTTTTGCTAACTGTACTCTTAGTTAATTGTACAACTTGCATTTTCATCCTGTCGCATAACCGTACCAATTTTCAAGTCAATACGATAACTAGAAGTGGATGAAATTCAAATTACAAGATATGAATACAATTTACTATTTAATACGTACCTACCTAAATACTGCTATGAAGGATATATTTATTTGCTGCTTTCCAGATAATTGGGAATGTCTAAAAAAAATTACCAGTGGTTTTTATATTTTTTTTGTATAGAAAAGTCAATTATAAGAAACTGATTTTAATATTTTGTCATTTAGTTCTCTACTTTTTTCAAAATTAATTATTGAAACTATTTTAGTTGATGACGTCAGATTATAATTGAGGGCTCCCACAGTGCCAAATTTCTAAATCTATCTAAATGCGTACGATAAGGCAACCCCTTTAATTATTTTTTGCGTAGTGGTACACTATACACTGTGTCACTTTACTGGCACTGACAAAGTGCTAGATGTCAGACAGCGGGTCCAAATCAAACTCCGTAGTATAATACACGCGTAAATTGTGAAGAATTCTAAGAAGTTAAGTATGAAGTATCTTTTTCTATTTATTTTTTTATTTTCTTCAACTTCATTTTTTATTACTTTTACGGTCATCCCGTGAAACTATATATTTCAAACTAAATACAAACTGAAATATAGATGCACAGAAAAAAACCCAGAAAAAAGACCAATGCTGGGAATCGAACCCAGGTCCTCAGCGTTCCGTGCTGCGTGCTTACCCCTACACCATCACTGGTCTAGAAGTTAGCGACGAATCTTTCCCATACATCGTACACTTCAGTCTGTTATAATCACATTAGGCAGTGATAAAGCGCATCTATGTTAATGCCCTCTACCGAGAGACTTCAACACTCCTTCGGAGCTACCCGCTCACCTGGACCAAGAGATGGCGCTACTAGGCCAACTTTTACAAGTTAAGTATGAAGTTATATGGACCTGGGTTCGATTCCCAGCATTGGTCTTTTTTCTGGGGTTTTTTCTGTGCATCTATATTTCAGTTTGTATTTAGTTTGAAAGAATTCTAACCACACAGAATAAAGTGCGACTTGAACCAGTCACGCAAATTACACCAATGTCAAATGAAGGTCATTGCTTATTTGCTATATAATAAATTCATTAAATAATATTAAAATTAAATAACTACAGAAAACGATTTAAAAAGCATTTATCTCGAAATGGTTTTCGATTTTCTATACATTGCAAATAAATAGACATCCCCAATTTTCCCCGGGTTCGATTCCCGGTCGGGGCAGATACTCGTATGACAAATACGAATGTTTGTGCTCGAGTCTTGGATGTTTAATATGTATTTAAGTATGTATTTATCTATATAAGTATGTTTATCCGTTGTCTAGTACCGTGTACTGCCTTTTCGGCGAATTATTTTTCGCAAACTGATGTGAAATGTTTCATTTCCAAAATGTTATTTTTTTCTGAAACTGTAAACTATTCAGGATATAATTTCAGGACTATCCTGTAGGTTAGGTTTTTTTTTTATGAAAGGTATAGTACCGCAGATATGTTAAAATTCTGCGATTTAATCTAATAAGCTAAATAAAAACCTTGCGAAAATCTATCTTAATTACAATTAAAAATCCCAGTTTCGTCCCCCAAAATTGCGTATGAACCCTAAGAGAAGCAATAGAGGACGAAACCGGGACAAAAGAGTTAACCAAACCTAACCCTTAAAGCTAAAGGAATACAAACTAAAAATAAAGAACTAAACTAAAGTAGACGGTCGATCTTAAACTAAATTTAGCAAGTACTACCACTGGATGGAAACGTCATCTTTTCCGTAGTGTTAATCCTTTCACTACATGAACCAGAATTCTTTTTGATTCAACATCTTTATGAAAAATCTCTTTTATTATTTAAAAACTCTTTTATTATTTAATATCTTTTAAAGTGACAGATTATTCTTTTTCTGTATAGCATTATTAGCCTGTTGGACGAACCCACCAGCAGCAGACCAACAATCAATTAAAAGATGATAAACTACAAAGTCCTTCAATCACAATTACAAATTAACAAAATACAATACAAATATCAATAATTACAATCCAAAGTCTATTATTTATTTATTTTATTTATTTTAAAATCAAAACAAAATAAAATGAAATCAAAATTTTAAAACAATACATTAAATAACTACGTGTATGAGAATTAAAGAACCAAAACAATACAAAAACAAAACCAAAAAGAAAAAACAAACTAAACAGACACAGTAAACAAAATACAATTAAATCAGAACAAACAAAAAGAAAAGCCTAAGAAAAAAACCCCCCATATGTGCTGAATCCGGAGACACCCACCAAAATTAACAAAAATAGCATCAAACACAAGAATAAAATTAAAAATGTCAAAATCCTTAACCTAGTGCAAAAAGGCAATGAAACTAGAATAATAAGCCAAACACATCCAAATGTCAAAAATTAAGGAATTTTAACTAATTAAATAAAATATAACTAAAATACAAAAACAATATAAAATTAAAGCAGTAAAGAAACAAAGTCAGACTAACACAATACAAATCAACGCATGTTGGATCCATTAGAAAGGGCCACTCTTCTAACTACCCCGAGCGCAAAGGCAAGAAATGCCTCCCGAGCACGGTCGTCCCCGAACAACACCCCAAGAGTCCGGTCATTAATCTCCATACCCGTTCTGTGTTCGCAGTCCAATCTGTCCCTGGCGAATCTAGGGCAGACTGCTAGGACATGCTTCACAGTCTCCTCAGACTCGCCATCACAAACACAGAACGGGGATGGAGCCAACCTAAACCTATATAGGTATTGCCGGAAACCACCATGACCAGTCAGCAATTGCGCCAATAGATTCGTGGAGTGCAACCCGGACAAAATCTTCTTAGCCCTACGGACATCACTGAAGAAAATCCTGGTGCCAGCTCCCGCGACCGCCTCGGAGAAAATGGACTGCCACCTATCCAGCGTTCTAGCCCTGATGGCACGCTTCGCGAAGGATATAGGGAAGCAGACAAATTCCGGGGAGACCGAATTCATAGCCGCACTCTTCGCGAGTTCGTCCGCTCTCTCATTGCCCATGATTCCCACATGAGCCCTTATCCAATGAATCTCAATTTCAGCACCTCTCTCCATCGCTGTTCTTAAAAGATCTTGGACAGCACCAGCAATAGAATTTTGGGTCGCAGGGCAACCAACTGCCTGCACAGAGGACCTGGAATCACTCAGGACCACAGCCCTTTCTCCTCGCTCCAGAGCCAACTCAATAGCTCTTCTGATCGCAAGCATTTCCGCCTGAAAAACTGAGCACTGCGAACCCAATCCAAAACTGGAACTTTGCACCTCCTCTCCGCTCCTTCAAACAGAAACCGCCCCACCAACTCTTCCATCCAGCTTGCTTCCATCAGTGTAGGAAACCGTAGCATCCTCCTCAAACTTACACGCCTCCTCCTGCGTTTCCACCAGTTTAAAAACAAAACGAAACCGATCCGCAGGGTGAGGCATGTCCCTCGGCGTCCTCCTAGGCTGGAGCGATACATCCGGCAGCTCATCCAAGGGGCGTCCCCTCCTAACCTCGTACAGGGACAAGTTTTCAGCCAACCTAAGGTGCAGAGGGAGAATTCCCGCCAATAAGGCACCAGAAACCAGAGACGTCATCCTGTGCGCTTTAGCGATCTTTATAGCGAACATCCTGGTCACTCGGTCCAAACGCCTCCTGATATAGGCCTTCTCCACCGCCATAGGCGCCCGCCGCATACAAAATCGTGGGTTCAACAACCGTAAGGTAGATCGTTCGCAAGATATCCAGATTCAACCCCCACTGCGCCTTCGCCATCTGGCGAGAATCTTATACAGACCCGTGGCCTTACCAATGACCCTATCAAGATGTTTGCCAAATCCAAGGTTCCTATCAATGGTAAGGCCCAGGAGGTGAACGCAATCGGCCAGCACAATAGGGGTCCCCTGCATCTGGAAGCAGGGCATGTCGAACTTGAGCTTACGCGTGATAATAGTCGCCTGGGTCTTATGCGTAGCAAAGGTCAACTTTTTCCTGCATCCCCACCCCGAGACAAGGTCAAGCGCCTCATTAACCTTACGCTCCAGTTCAGCAGCCGTGTCCGCCTCTGCCATTACAACCAAGTCATCAGCAAAGGCCTGGAGCTCAGCCTCCAACCCGTCCGCGTCACGCAGCAAGGGGTCCATTATTATATTCCAGAGGACAGGCCCTCCAATCGACCCCTGGATACAGCCTCTGGTCGTAGGCGCCGTAAACTTCTCTCCAAGGTAGCTGATAGTTATCCTCCGATCCTCCAGGTAGCTAAGAATCAGTCTCAGGACGTCCACCTCTCCAGTCCTCTCCGCCAATCCCTTTATCATCGCCGGCCACCAGGCACCGTCGAAAGCGCCCTGAATATCCAGCGACACAAGAGCGACAATCCTCTTCCTCCTGAGGCCCTCCCTAACAAAAGTGATGACGTCGTACAAAGCATCCTCCGTACTCCGCTGAGGCGTGAATCCGTACTGCCTGCTGTTAAGTCTCTCCCACCTGTACAGGTCCCAAGAGATACGGTTGAAGGCCATCTTCTCAAGTGTCTTGCCCAGCACAGGCAGGAGGCCAATTGGACGATGGGATTTCGGATCAGAATAATTATCCTTCCCTGGCTTCGGGATAACCCGGATCCACGCCTCCTTCAAAATCACAGGAAAGTACCCCAACTCAAGGCACTTGTTAAAAATGTCCAAAACAAGGGGGGTGGCCTCAAAAGCCCTCCAGCAGATGTCAGACGTCAGGCCATCACTTCCCGGCGCCTTCCTAGGACTCGCACCACACAACACCGAGTCGGCCTCATGTCTCTGGAAACGGCGGACCAAGAGGTGTCTGCCGCGCATCTGCCTGACTATAACCTCCGCCTCCAACCTGATCCGCCTCTGCTCGTCAGTGTCCTGCGCCAGGTCATCCCTTGGAAAGAAAGTGTCGGCCAACAAAACCACCGATTCCCTCGCCCCAAGAGTACTTCCATCCAGGGGGCTCCTCAGAGGGAAGTCCTGACTCAGGGAGCCCCTGGTCATCCTCCTGACCGTCTTGTAGGCCTCCGACCAGATCTTGTCAGCACGCTGGCCAGTGCAGTATTCCCTCCAGCTGTTGGTGATGGCCGCCTCAATACCCTCTCTATATTTATTCTTGGCCACAAGATACTTCTCATAAACAGACTGCCTCCTACGAGGGTTTGCCCTGCCAATTCTGCCCCTAAGTCTTTTCGCCTCTCTCTTCATAGCGTCTAGTTCGGCCGTCCACCAGGGAACCGTTTTCCGCACTCCTCTTCCTCTCACCAACGGAATAGCCCTAGAACAAGCCCCCTGAATGGCAACCGTCAGACCCTCAACCAGTTCCTCAAGCTTGGAGCGCTCAGAAACAGCCGCAACGGACTCCGCAGTCACACCAATCTCATCAAGGGCACGCAAAAGCTCCTCCCGGAAAAGTGGCCAATCAGCCTTAGCGGTGAAGTATCTTCTTGTCGATGACTGCTCATTCGATGAACTCAGTCCACCAGTATCCACAACGAAGGTAATCCTCCTGTGGTCCGACAAACCCGCATCTCCCGTCAAAACCTCCCAGTCTCTTACTTTATCAAAGATATCCGAAGAACACGCAGTGACGTCCACAATACTCGAGAACAGCTTGCCCCCCCTGTGAGTATAGAAGGTGGGCACAGATCCAACATTCACAACCTCCATCCCAGTCTCAGAGAGGAAATCAACAAAATCCGCTCCCCTACGGTCCTCCGCGTCGCAGCCCCACCAGTGACTAGTGGCATTAATGTCTCCGGCCACAATGAAGCCGCCAGAATTCGCGTTGACCACACTCCTCAGGGCCCGCAGATGCACGTCCATAGGGCGATCCCCCTCAAAGTACACCCCAACAATACTAAAATCTAATGATCCAACACTAAAACTAGCAACTACAATGTTCTTAGTCTGTACAACAGGGTCATATGAGAGTTTTATCTCCGGATTCAACACAATAATCGCAGACTTAACCGGGCCCTCTCCCTGGGGCTGCTGGACGATTCGGTGGCCAGCAGTGACGATCCCACTAGAACCCACGTAGGGCTCCTGAAGGATCACCACCCATACCCCCCGAACCTCAGCATCTCTGATCAACACCTTAGTCGCCGCATAACCGCGGCCCAAATTAGCCTGAATAACTTTGATTCTGCATTGCTGTTGGCACCCCGGGGTGCCCTCAGCAATAACGAATCTGAGACCTAGCTATTCTGTCCATCTTCTGCCATTCAGGACACAAAGGACTAAAAGCAGGGTGACAAATAACCGCACCCTTCTTTCCCGCCCTGTGGCAATTAATGCAGGAGGAAGCTTCCCCCGAAACGTCGCATTTCCTGGTGTCATGGTCACCCCTACAGCGGCCACACGTCCGAACGGACTTGCAGCCCCTGGCCAGGTGACCATAACCCAGGCACTGATAACATACCCCAAGCGAATCTTTTTATCCCTGATGCGGTCCCAGAGACCCGGACCAACCTCCAATATTACGCTCGAGAGATCCGGGACTCTTCCCCTAGTCCTTCCGAGGAACCTAACTTCAGACTCCTCAGCCGCCAATCCCCCAAACAACGCACCATTCTGCTTGCGCAGCGCAGAAGGAATCTGTTCATCGGTGAGGTCTCGGGCGACCCCAACGATCCGGACAAGAGGTCTCTTCATGCTCGGGGCCCCCACGCTGAGGTCCTCACACCTCTGCTTGAGAGCCCCGATCAAGCTCAGAGGCGAGCCCCACGACCGCCTTCTGGTTCCTCAGCCCCCGAACAAAATCAATCCCAACCCCAAGATCCGACACATCCACCTTTTCTTTGATCGTTTTAATAATAGATGCACTAGTGTGCGTCGGATCCCTGGAGCCAAGGATAATGGGGAAGCTAGGTTTAGGCGGCGTAGCACCCGCATCCTCGCCATCGAAACGCCCGCCCCGCCCACCGTCCCCACGCCCAGCTCGACCCCTTCTCCTGGCCGCCGCCCTGGAGGTGACCCTTACCCATGGCGTCTCCCCCTCATCCTCAATATCAGACGACGGGACACCAACACCATCCAGCTCATCCCTCAACGTAACACCCCCCAACGCAGTACCGTTCGCAGCGAATGCCGCCGCCGACTGAATTTCCTCAGCCAGGTCGGAGAATCCATTGACCGCCACCGTATGTAAACGGCCCAGGTCCGCAGACAGCCTCTCACCCGAGCCGAGGACTACACCCACGGCCTCCGCAACCGACGCCGAGGCAGCACCCGCGTCCCGGACACAAGCCTCAACCCCACTCAAGGCACGAGAAACCCCATCGAGCCGCTCCTCGAGGCCTTCCTTTTCAGTAAGCAGGGCGGCACCAGTCTTCAGCGCCGACTTTAGCTCAGAAGCCAGGGCCGAATCGGAGAGGGAGAGGGTCCCAATCTCCCCTCTAAGCTTCGTAATCTCAAGCCGCAGCTCGCTAGAACTGAGGCGCTCCTCCTCAGTAGGGGCACTCCTATCCGACAGTTCCGTAACTACAGCCAAGATCTCTGTAGGTTAGGTTAGGTTAGGTTAGGTTAGGTTTGTTTTATAACAATCCTGAAAAGTTTACAGTTTCAGAAAAAATAAACATTTGGGAAATTAAACATTTGCCAAATTAATCATGCACACATGCTGAGTGGAGACCCTTTTCCAGTGGCAATTGGTGTCACTGCCATGTTACACTTGTCTTTTAGATTAAGTTATTAATGTTATTTTCTAATGTTTGGTGGTGGTACTTTTAAAACCGTAAATAAAATGTTTTTTCTCAAACATGCTATGAAATATTGACGTTATGTTCCTTATAATACGCCACGAAGTGTCACGTTGAAGGTGCGGCTAGCCGTGCGGGCGGCCGTGCGGTCAATAATGGAATTTCATACAACATTGCTGGCCAAGGCCAGCAAAGTGATCGTCTATTGTTTCATGTGACACAGCACCATGACGGTTATTTATAGTACTATGGCATCATAGCATTTAGCCATTAAAAAAAAACTATAAGCAATATTTGCGTTTTGGTTCATTATGACATTCTGCCACTACGTTTATTTAAGGTGAGATGATGATGATGGTGGTAATGGTGATGATGATGGTGGTAATGGTGATGATGATGGTGGTGATGATGATGGTGGTGATGATGATGGTGATGGTGATGATGGTGGTGGTGATGATGATGATTATGGTGATGACGATGATGATGGTGGGTGATGGTGATCATGGTGATGGTGATGATGGTAATGATGATGATGATGATGGTAATTGGTAATGGTGATGATGGTGATGGTGATGATGATGATGATGATTGTGGTAATGGTGATGATGATGATGATGATGATGATGATGGTGATGATGATGGTGATGATGGTGATAATGATGATGGTAATGGTGGTGGTGATGACGGTGATGGTGGTGGTGATGATGGTGATAGTGATGATGATGATGACGATGATTTTATGATGATGATGATGACGATGGAGGTGATGGTGATGACGATGGTGATGGTGGGTGATGATGATGATGGTGATATTGATGATGGTGATGATGATGATGATGGTGGTGATGATGATGGTGATGGTGATGATGATGGTGGTAATGGTGATATGATGTGATGATGATGATGATGATGATGGTGATGATGATGATGATGATGATGATGATGATGCAAGTTTGAGAAAAACTCTATACAAGCCTTGGCCACGAACAGGGATTGCCGGCCTCGTATCGCTAGATGGCCTCGTTACCACTCGGCCATCTATAACTACTCGGCCGGCAATCCCCTATTTCGCGGCCGCTGCAGTAATGTACTATTCCTTCTTTTTCTTTCTTTTCATTCTGCGAAAAGTTTTTCGCCGAAACATTGATAAACCGTCTAGTACCCATAGTACAAGCTTTGCTTAGTTTGGGACTAGGTCGATTGGTGTCAATCGTCCCACGATTTATTATTATTAATTATAAGTTTCTTGCCGGATTTTTCCCATCAGGGTTTTTTGCAGTGATAGATTCTTCGACATTCATAAGTATTATAGCCTAAATTGAATAGGCTTTGAGTTTGAGTATAAAATAGTTTATCCACTGTTATATTTGTATATAGTTTGTCCCATAGCCGTCGGTCAACACGTCTATGGAGGCCCTGATTGATTTATATCCGGGATCGTAGGGACCCGGTTATATTCAATTATTTATAAGTGTTTCGAATTCACCGGCCGGCGGGCTTAGATACCCTATGTCGAGTGCCATTACTCCTAGATGAGGCACTTTACATATATCTACAGAAACACTAAATGTTGGACATGGTATTTAATGGTTAATCGTCATGTTTAAAGAGCTTTTCTGTTTTACGTTGATAGGCCGCATTCCATAGAAATGAACATTGATTTGGCAGTGTATGCGCTGAAGGAAATTTGATCCCAAATAAATAACTTATTCCCAACCTCAATTATATTCTCATCCTCATTCGTATTCTCAACTCAATTTCCATTTCTAAAAAGTCGGTAAATGCACGAGTGACTCCCACACAGTCGCGAGTGTCCATGGGTGGTGGTCGCGCGCTAGATTTAATGAACTAAGTAATTAGTTTGCTCACTCGTGACCTTACGATAATAAGTGAGAATTATTTTCGCATAACTATCACAAAACTTGGACCAAAACTACTAGAATTGCAGCGCAGCTATACTAAAAAAAACTCCGAGCAAATACATCCTAACTAAACACATTACAGGTGAGTCCGAACTCGGCTCATACAGCTCGGCATTTGTACAATAATATCGGTACAGGGGAGGGGGATGGGGGGAGGGACCTGATTTAGTTTACTCAGGCCGGGACATTATCGATTGAGTCCACAGCTGAGCTTTTTATCATCTCTCTGGATGTATTATTAGAAATCTTTTGCGAGAAGTGTCAAGATTTCGCGACGATCGAATACATATTTCAGTAGGTAACAGTAAAGTATTACCTACTGTAATTCATGAAATCGAAACTTGTTCATGTTTGATTATTTCAATTGGCGAGATACCTAAAAAATATAATAACCCCGACCGTTGGATTTTTTTTCATATAATATAATATAGGCTTGCGTTTAGCCACAATCACGCCTGCTGGAAAGTGAAGATGAGGCCTACGATGGAAAAATACTGGACACGTATTTTTTACTTTTATCAATTACTCAAACTAAAAATGATGAAGATATTTTTATAGCACGTTAGACCCTTTGTACACAAGGCTACGCAAATCTTCGATAACCGTTGACTTTGGTCTCTACACGCGGGCCAGTTTACGAACCTCTATGAATTTGTGTTGTGGTCGGCGCGCTTAGGGACCAAATCGTCGGGTATCGAAGATTGGCGCAGCCTTCACTACGAAGTGCAACATTACGTCTTGGTACACTGTAGGTATACTTAGACGTGTCGTCATGGGCCTCCACTCCCTAACAATGCCACATAATCTAACTGACGGACTAAATACAGTAATTTTAACTAAGATGATAATGAGAGGGCTTGGGCTGTAGTTCTCACGCGGACCCAGTGCGGATTGAGAACTTCACTTCCACCATAGTATTGCCTTGGAAGTGTGTGCATGTTTTCTCACGGGCATGTCTGTCCTACACCATTTAAAGCTCATGGTACATTTCAAATGTAATTTCGCACATGAATTTTGAAAAACTCAGAGGTGCGAGCGCAGAAGAAGAACCCACGCACGATCCTCTTCTGAGAGGTCAAACCACTTCGCTAAAACGACTTTAGAAGTACGTACAATTAACACGGCCAGCATAATTAACAAAAAGTGCAACCTGAAAAAAAAACCATTTTAAGTAGGTAAGTGTACCTACTACTATGTAGCCTCCTGTTCCTTTTTTCCTTCATCAGCAGCACTCCCTATCGAGAGCCAAATTCCAGATAAACTCACGAGCAAAAGCCGGTGACTAGCCCCTAATGCGCTAAAGTCCGGACATTATGTAAATGGCAGTGATTACAAATTACAAACAGGTCAATGGTCGCATTAGCGCGTTGAGGCGTTGCAAGCTGTGAGATCTATTAATTGCGGGATTACTGTATCTATGTATCTATTGGCTATGGACTTATCGGTTAATATCATTAGAACTATGGAACATAATAATTTTACTATTAATAGAGGAGCTTGAGGCACCGGAGCAGAGGCAGGTTAAAACGAAGATGGCGGGATGACTTGGACCGTTTTGACCCATTGGCGGGAGTTTTCGAAGGATAGAGACGGGTGTTAAGGAAAAGAGGAGGCCTTTGCTCAGCAGTGGGACGACCAAAGGCTACAAAAAAAAGGTTTTAGATTATGTCTTCGGATGTGTAGCGACATCTAGCGCCATTTAATCATCAATTATCAGAGGCAACACACAGCTATTGCGTACTTACATAATTTTGGACGAAAAGATCATCGTCTTAAATTGGTCTATACACGTCCAACTGCAGGGCAGGATCTACTCTCATAAATTTGTTTGTGTACATTGTTCGGGGTGTGCCTACAGTTCAACAAAATACCGCCTATTTATATTGCATTAGCTGCAAAACAATGGCTGGGAACTAGGCCGCTGTGCGCGCCGGCGACGATCCGCAATTAGCCAATTGCGACGCAGGATACGTTCATCCGAACGGTCAGACCACCTACGCCAATGCCCATTCAGTGCCCATATGTTAGACTTGATTTGAGGCGACGTGGTGGTCCGACGTGGCCTTTTAGTTCAGAGACCACGTCTTTTCCTTTGACAGATGCAATTGCTCAGGCTTGTAAAATCCTTTGTCCCAAAATGTAGGTTCACTTCCAAAACACTTTCCCAATTTGAGCATTATCTCGAAATGCACTTAACTTTATACTTATCTAATACGTGAACCTATTTTCCCCAAAAAGTGCACTTTTCCAAAACCCACACTTTCCCAAAATGACACCACGTTTATGACATCGCCGATTGTGTAATATGTACAAATATGGCCATTTAAAAAAAATCTGGGAAACTGAAAACTTTTACTTGTAGCATACCTAATAACTTGCCAAATTTCATAAAATAGTTCTAGTTCTACGGAAAATACCTAGGTAGGTACCCTATAAATTTTGATTCCGTTTAGTGTCGAAATATACGTTTATTGCGGCATAAACGACCGTATCTCTTTTTTACGTTATCTTAGAACTTTGACTTTTTCACAGCTTTTAAGGACTGCAGACCTAAGTGTACATGGTTTTAATTTCAACTCGATATCTCCACGCGTTCCCGAGATAAAGGGTCTTGAGTCTTGACAGACTGACGGACGGACAACAAAGGGATCCTATAAGGTTTCCGGTTTTTTTTCCTTTTAAGGTACGGAACCCTAAAGACACACGAAAACGTATGCGCTAGCAGGAGCTGCGAAAAAGCGGCTGAAATATTTTCCTCTTATCGTTAGTTCCGTGAAGAAATCTCTGGTAAGCGCTAGACTTGTATTGATGGTATTGATTAAGACTATTGGTCTAGACAGTTATTGTACTGTAATTCAATCATAGGGGCTTATCTACGGATCAAGAAGTCATCGCATCAATTGAGTTCAAATGCCACATTATTATTATAGAGATGAGACACTGTACATCAACGGATACCTACATTCATCATCCGTCCCATTGCAGACCACAGGCCTCCTGCCAGCATGAGAGGGCTTGGGCCGTTATTCTCACGCGGGCCACGTGTGAATTGGGAACTTCACACAGACCATTGAATTTATACCTGGTGTGTGCAGGTTCTCAGGACGTTTTCCTTCACCGTAAAGCTCATGGTAAGTTTAAAAATGTAATTCCTGGAAAACTCAGAGGTACGAGCCGGGCTCGAACCCATGACCCGCGGAACTAGGTACCGTGAAAAACTATACCATGTGTGCGCGTTTAGCAGCCGGCGTGGCGTATTGCTCCAAGAAGAAGGGCTACGGGTTAGCCCAAAACATGTCGAGCTAAACTCAATCATAGACATGAGTTATCCGTATTTTTAGATTTGCTAAAAAAGTATATCTTTACTTTAGATAGAACATTTTGATGATTTTGTATACGCTGCTTTCGAATTAAACCTTAAATCCAATTCGGACTACGGCCAGGCTATACTCCTCGCTCTGCTTATCGCTCTCTCGATGTTGCTGTTGACTATCCATCGGCCACTTACTATTTAGGATCTTTATAAAGAACATTGGACATGACATGACGAGTAACGAAGCCACACGCCTCTGCTTCCCCACTCGTCTCCGTCTCTCCTCGCCACTTCCCTTGCTACTCCTCGACGTGGCTGCACCATATAGCCCAATATCGTGAATGAAGCACGTATTCCAGCCGGTAAATAAACACGCTCGCTTATTTGCCGTGTCCACGTATTGTCGGACAGAGGGAAGTACCCTCACTTAATCTGATTAGTGAATACGGGCCTAGCGGTCACGACCCCTCTAACACGTGGCTTGGAGCATAGGAGGGAGCGAGAGCGGTGAGAAATGTAAGGGTCGAAGGTCAATTAAGATGATACGGCTGTTCAAAGCAAGGGAGATATCATTAAGAGATAGTAATGATTCCAATACATGAAGTGTGGTTGTAAGTTTTGAAGTGAAGGAGAAATTTCCACGCTTACTTTTTTAACCATTTCATACGCAAGAAATATTTTATTACGGATGGTAGGATCTAACTCCGTCAAAAATTTCTAGCAAAAATATCTAACTCCGTCCGCCAAGCACCAGCAGGCTAATTGTCTTAACTCCTTCGCAATCGCCATCGTGTTTATTTTGTCAGTTCTTTTGTGGGCTGACAATTGGTATCGAAAACAGCCAGCTGTCACAGCTGTCATAGCCATACAAATACGAATCCGAAATCCGATGCCAAGAGTCAAAAAAGTTACACAATTACCCTGCTGTACTTAGGCTTGTGCATCCCGCCGTAGTACCTAACTCGGCCAGTAAAATTATTGACATGATTGGAACTAATAAAAATAAAAAAATAAACTAGTCCCACCACCAACGTGGAAGCGGTTAATAGCTATCGACTATTTTCTCGCTCAAGAAACGTATTGCAGATATAGCTCCCGTTTCAATAAAAGAGATACATAATGTTAGTAATAATAAGTCGCTGGCTGTGCCCGCGGTGTTGTCTCCGTTGCAGAGCTCCATCCGTTATCATTCCTAGTCAGAAAGAGAACCTGTTTGCAAAAGAAGGGTGAGTATTATTTTTCAAAGATATTGCATAATAATACATTTGCAGTGATATGAATACCCAAGTCATAGATCAAATACATATAGGAAACTCTACCATTGAGCAGGTCAATAGTTTTAGATATTTAGGCAGCGTGATTACCTGTGACTCCAGATGCACCACGGATGTGAAAACGAGAATAGCCATGGCTAAGAAAGCATTCAATGATAAAAAAAAACATTTTTAAAGGCAAAATCTCAAGGATCATTCGGAAAAGATTTATTAAGACCTACATCTGGAGTATAGCATTATATGGAAGCGAGACTTGGACATTGACTCAGCGGGACCGAGACAGATTGAGTGCGTTTGAGATGTGGTGCTGGCGGAGAATGGAGGGGATTAGCTGGACTGAAAGGAGAACTAATGAGGAGGTTTTAGAGTTGGTGGAAGAGGAAAGGCGGCTGTTGAGGACAATTGAAAATAGGAGAGGGAATATGCTGGGGCATCTGATATGACATGACAGTTACATAAAAACTATTTTGGAAGGGCGAATAGAAGGCAGGCGAGGCAGGGGAAGACCGAGACGGTCATTTATAGATCAAGCTAAGGAAAAAGTCAATGTCATGTCGTATCAGGAGCTGAAAACGCTGGCAGAGAACCGAAAAGAGTGGCGATTACTCCACCGACAAGAGCTAAGCTCTTAAACTAATGATGATGATGAGTGATATGAAATATCTGTAGTCTTATTGTTTTGCCTTCAAAGCCTCTGGCTATATTTCAGTGCCATCTAGATTTAATAATCGATCTACAAAAACCGCGGCCGATCCGTACTATGGCGACTGCCAATCCAGTCTATAATATCATCCTTACATTGTTCTTCTTTTTTAAAAATATGGCTTCTGTCCCACTTTAAAGGTAGGACAATTTCGCCAGTGTCGAAGTAAGCTCTCTTGGGAGCGACGTTGTACGGTGATTGTAGTTTCTGCAACTTGATAGAAAAATTCCAGAAACCACGTGGAGACAACTTGCGCATTAAAAAATGTCAGACACGAGAGCAATATAGAATTTTGTGACCACTGTTAATTAAGGTTAATCGCCGCATAAAAATCTATCAAAATTATACTTCAACTAGCCAAAGAAACAGAAATACCAAAATTAGATACTCTCTACATCCGCCATGTTCGAATGCTACAAACAAATCGAATCTCATCATCCTTGCCTATACATAATGAATACCCAATAAGGACAAGCGATATGTCACTGGAGAGCTTATTCTAAGTTCTCAAACTTTTACTATGACAGATAGCCCCAAATCTTTGTGTGAAAAAAGTTATCGCCGCATAAAAGTACTTTGAGTTGAAACTGTTATGTAGGCGTTTTCGGTACTATGTTCCTGTATCGCTTTACAGATTATGAAGGTTTTTGTAACTGTCGATGATTTTTTAATGATTTTGTTTTTTATGCGTTTTCATTATTATTATTTTTATCTTGCCATACCTTTTTTTGCACAGCTAAAGGAAGATGAAAAAACCTTTCCAATGATATATGGCTTGTCGTTATTGATCTCTAGGGCAGAGTCCATACAAATCTGCCCATCTTCCTTTCATGTTTAAAGGACCCAATGTTCTGAATTTGGTTCTGAGGAGTCAGTCAGGACTTTTCTTTTTATATATTACTAGTCTTTACCTACGACTTCGCTCGCGTATGCCATAAAACTGACAGATGAATGGTAATTCGCTAAAATTACATCATGGTCTTTTAACGTTGTGTGAAGAACATTCGTGATAAGCCTCAACAATCTTTTACCTTGCTACTTGCTGTCTAAAAAAAATTATCGATGTGGACCTTCGGAAAGTAACATCTGAATTAATCAATTATTTAATTCATGGCGCAAACGCGTTTTAGTACGCCGCACAGTGGACAGTTTCTGGCTGTTTATATCAAAATATCTCAAGGTCACAGACGTCTTCGAACTAAAAATATTGTAGTTCATAGATATGGACCTACGCAAAGTGACGTCTGGATCGAATCAATTATTTAGTTTATGGCGCAATAACCAGTATACTATGAAATTTGAAATATGTCACGTTAGTGAAAGCGACAAAGTGTTCAACGACTCCTGAGGCCGACTGTACGCACGCAGAAGACATTCTCTGTCTGTTTATATCAATGTCTCTCAATATCACTGTCGCCTCAAAACTAAAAATATTAATTGACTGCTACCAAACGAAGAAGCAAGGAAGAAATATTCAAGTTCATTGACATGGACTTCCGTAAAGTTAATGCCTGAAACAATCAATTATAGAAACACTGAATTATTTAATCGCAAAAAGTACCTTAAATGCAGCTCAAGAGCTCATGATTATGCACCAAATTTACCATACTGCATTGCATACACCTGCGAAGAAATTCAATGGTGTGTGTGAAGTTCCTAATCCGCACTGCGCCCGCGTGAGAACTACGGCCCAACCCATCTCATTGTGAGATGAGGCCCCTGCAGAGGGGCGTATATAGGCTAGGATGATGATGATGATAGCCATTGGCGATAAAAATGTTAAAAAGAAACCGCAAGATCCTCACAACACAACTGGTCAACCTTCCATCTCTTTCAACTTTTCTCCCCAAAGAGAAATAAATAGTTTTTGTCGACCCCTCCGGCTCGGAGCCTAGTCCCTTTTTCCAGAACCTTCGTGCTGTCGTGTAACTCGATTTTCTACTGATTAACGACTGTATTCGTTTAGCTGGGGCCACTCACGACGCCATGTCCAAAATACGAGGTCGAGGTGTGGAATGCATGCGAACAGTTAATATACCTGGTACCTAAGTCTGAAACTTGAGTGATTTTAACATATTGGCTTGAAGAAAACCTTTTAAAGTGGTTTTTACTTAAAAAGGACGTCTTTCCCACAAAAGTAAAACACTTTTTACACCCAATATTGACACCAATTGACCTATATTTTTTTACTATAAGACTGCCAAATAGTAAATAGTATGACACGCTCATTTCTTTCTTGCGTGCAAATTGTATGGCGTAGGACTTTATAGACATAAAAAATAGACTATAGTCCCAAACCAAGCAATGCTTCTACTATGGGTACCAGACAACGGATAAACAACCTTATATATTTAGATAAATACATATACTTAAATACATATTTAATATTCAAGACTCGACCACAAACATTCGTTTTTAACCCCCGACACAAAAGAGGGGTGTTATAAGTTTGACCGCTATGTTATGTGTGTGTGTTTGTGTGTCTATCTATGGCATCGTAGCTCTTAAACGGGTGAACCGATTTGAATGCGGTTTTTTCATTTGAAAGCGGGTTTCATGGCGATGGTTCTTAGACATGTTTCATCAACATTGGTTCAGCCGTTTTAAAGTTATCAGCTCTTTTGTTAGATGTGACGACGCATAATGGGCATTTACTTGGCCAAATTGCGTTGGGAGTTTTTAAAATTTTTAATTTATAGTTACTCATACAATTATCTGCCTCGACCGGGGATTGAACTAGGGCCTTCAAGCTTCGTATTTAGGTTCTCACACCACTAAGCTATCCGGTCGTCAAACACACACATAAACATTAAACATATGTATAGGATAAACGATTACTTTCCGAAACACAAAATAATAAAACACATCGTAAACTGCAGTTGAAACCCTGAACTTCAATATTCCTTGACACAAAGCAAAAAAGCAAACATTTAGCGGCACCGAAACCTTCCCCTGGCTCGTACGAACAACGATAAGTCTAGTTTGCCTTTGTCTTTGTAGACTAAGGCCACACGAAGGACAAACTTGAAGGTCTCTCAAGTTTCTTTGTTTTATAAATCAGTAACAACTCATTTCGACGCGACAGCGTCATACATCAAAACGGTCTGATATCGTCCACGACCGACCAGTGAAAGCACAATAACGACCTTTACCACTAAAAGTGATTAAGGTTGACACTGCTACGCTTCAAATTGTTCGATGTACAATGCTGCGTAAATCAGTGAGAAAGAGCAATGAACTCTTTGGGGAAAACCATTGAAATATAGAGCTAAATTGACCGGCTAATTTAACAGACTTCGTATGTCAAATTTACAACCTGATGTTTCGTGGACTGAATGTTTTTCAAGTAGTCAGTAGTCGTCAGGGGTGAATATTCGAGCGTTTTGACCGCGCGGTTAAACGTCATTACCATTCGACGATTATTACCACAACCGAAGGACGAATCGCGCGAAATTTCATCAAACTAGATTTAGCATCGGTACTGTCTTAAATTTTCATAAAAAGTTAACCCTAAGCATCATCCATTTTAATAATTTCTGCTCAAATGGTAATGACAAAAAAAACCGCCGTAAAAACGCTGAATATTTACCTGACAGTGTGTCTTTTTCCTGGAAGTACGATTAGGAAGGGACGTACATAGTGCCAAACTTATTGTGCTAGTAGTGAGTTTTAAGTTCGCGGCGTCCAAGTGCTGGAATGATATTCCTCCCCCTGTCCAAGGACACCTTCAAGCCCAAGCTGAAGGATCACTTATTAACGCTCCAATAATCCTACTTATAAAACCAGCACTCACTCATTGATATATTTGCCAACCTGTTGTTTTTAAACAAATTTTTACCCGACTGCAAGGACAGGGTTATGTTTTCTCAGTTTACTTTTTCTTTATTGTAATTTATTTATTAATTCATTATCATTTTATTAATTTATCATTTTATTAAGTAGTGTAGTTTATATAATATATTTGTGTATCGTTTCGT
Source organism: Archips crataeganus (assembly GCA_947859365.1). Taxonomy (NCBI): domain Eukaryota; kingdom Metazoa; phylum Arthropoda; class Insecta; order Lepidoptera; family Tortricidae; genus Archips; species Archips crataeganus. The sequence continues at coordinate 17,659,742 of OX402059.1, read as the reverse complement.
GAGTCACAGACGGTTCTGGCAGAAAATCAGCGCTGCAGGCGTCTAACGCCTCAGCATAATGATGAGCCAGCGACCGTTTCACTTTTGCATGGACACATGCAGATCTGTGTATTTATTACTTCATTGTTTTGTGAACTTTGTTTATTTGTATGAAATTGTGTGTACTTTTTTGTATTTGTGTGTGTTGTAAATGTCTTCTTTCTTTCTTTGATTCCGAAAAATCTAAGTCATCATCATCATCATCATCATCATCATTTCAGCCGAAAGACGTCCACTGCTGAACATAGGCCTCTCCCAAGGCTCGCCAAACAGATCGGCCCTGCGCCATCCGCATCCAATGCGTTCCCGCTACCTTCACCACGTCGTCGCTCCATCTTGTTGGAGGCCTACCTACACTGCGTCTTCCGGTCCGCGGACGCCACTCGAGAACCTTTCGGCCCCATCGGCCGTGAGTTCTACGGGCGATGTGCCCTGCCCACTGCCACTTAAGTCTAGCGATTCTTCGAGCTATGTCCGTGAATTTAGATCTTGCACAGATTTCATCATTTCTAATGCGATCCCGCAGATAAACTCCAAGCATAGCCCTCCCCATCGCCCTCTGAGTGACTTTGAGCTTCCTTATAAGACCCATCGTAAGACCCAAAAATCTAAGTGCCAAGGGAATTTTAAGAACATTTTATTTAGGGTTTTATAGAGGAATCTTTATTCAAACGCATTTCATATTCCTCCATGATATATTTCACCAGCATTGTCAATATTTTGTTTTAGTTGAGTAATGCCCGAACGGATGGATGGATGTGTGGCTGTTTGTTCCTCTTTCACACTAAAATGGTGTGACGGATTCTGATGATGAAATTTGGCCCACAGATAATTTATAACCTGGACTAACATATAGGATATTTTTCATAGCGGGAAATGCATGGCCATAAACAAATTCTACGCACACGGAGTCGCAGCAACAGCTAGTAGTGCTTATAAATGAGCTGATTTTATGTATTTATTTACATTTACACACTCGACACGCACGCTCATACGCATGCACGTATGCACACACTTTCATACACACATTCGCACACGTTCATGCCCTTGCACATGCACACACATACACACACTCATACACACACACACACACACACACACACACACACACACACACACACACACACACACACACACATACACACACACACACACACACATTGTTTAAGTTAGTTATGTTTAGTTATAGTCTTAGTAATAATCTTTATTATAACTTGCCTAACTTCTTTAATTAATTGTCTACTCAATGTTTAAGTTTTTAGAAGAGCGAGGCCTCCTAACACAAGTTTCGACTTAATGGGAGGTCTCAACCTTATATGTAAAAATTTAACCTTTGTTAAATGCAAATAAAGTTTACTTTATTTTTATTTATTTTATTTTTATTTTTTATTTATTTATTTTAGGGGATCACAGTAACAGCTCTAACGACTGCGAATGAATCTGGGTAATCTCTGGGATAACGCGTGTTCTCGAGCTTTAGCCCAAGTGAAGCTCTGCCGCTCAGGTACTGGACAGTTAAAAATAAAACAAAATGCAAACAGTAATTCGGTAAGTCATAAGCCAGTTCTAACGGAATCTGACCCGACCCCGTAAAATTGGAATTGTCAAATCTTAAGCAGCAATGTACATTTAACCAGGTTATTGTGTCGTTGGATTTCATGTGAGTGATGGATAACGTCGTAGGCAGTGCATGCATTCAACAAATAGTGGAGCGGTCGGGGAATTGTTGACAAATGCAGGTCTCGCCACGCTACTAAGATGAATGGAGTCGGGCGAGTGGACGTTGACAGCCTCGCTTCTATCCAACACCGCCCAAATGATGTAGAGGTAACGCCGGATGGCTTTCCTAGCTCTTTCGCGATGTACTGGACCTTCGTTTTTGTGAAGGGTGTAACAGTTTTTAATAATTCACGATTAATAGGGATGATGGATGACCCATAAAACAAAAATTCCAAGTCGTAAAAAAACACTTTGTTAGACCCGTGAAAATCAGGTTTATTTTTAATTATTACCCACAAAATTAGATTTTTAGCTGGTAATGATTATTGGTAAGTCGTAGTTTTTATTTTTAATTTTTATGATCAATAGTTTTTAAACGACATACGTAGACACTGATCTACTTATAAAACCATTTTACAGATAAGTGGGTCATACAGATTTTTTTATTCGCGTCTCTCCTGTGGACATGGCAAAAGTTAAGGGTCTAGAGCCAATATTTTTAACCCCCGACACAAAAAGAGGGGTGTTATAAGTTTGACCGCTATGTGTGTGTGTGTGTGTGTGTGTGTGTGTGTGTGTGTGTGTGTGTGTGTGTGTGTGTGTGTGTGTGTGTGTGTGTGTGTGTGTGTGTGTGTGTGTGTGTGTGCGAGTGTGAGTGTGAGTGTGAGTGTGAGTGTGAGTGTGAGTGTGTGTGTGTGTGTGTGTGTGTGTGTGTGTGTGTGTGTGTGTGTGTGTGTGTGTGTGTGTGTGTGTGTCTGTGTCTGTCTGTCTGTGGCATCCTCTAAAACGGGTGAACCGATTTGGATGCGGTTTTTTTTTAATAGAAAGCAGGTTTTTGGCGATGGTTCTTAGATATGTTTCATCAAAATCGGTTAAGGGCCGGCGCTCACTGCTATTACTACTTATTACTAATCAAGTTATTTTGAATCTTATTTCAATGAGTTTAGAATTCATGTTACTTTATTTCGATACCACGATGCCGCGACGTGCCGAGGGATGCTGCGGTATGACGCAACGCATAACCTGCCATGCCATGCCGTGCCATGCCGTCAGTGAGCGCCGGCCCTTAGCCGTTTCAAAGTTACAGCTCGCTGCGGAAGGGATCTTAGACGCATAATGGGCATTGACTTAATGTTCAAACATACGAGTGACATAATTGCAATGGGGTTTTTTTAAATTTTAATTTATAGTTATTTAGTCAAGTCTACATCGGCATGTGGGATTCCTGGCCAACTTTCGGCCCGTATAAATAAATCTGTAGTTTGCTGACTCGACTCGCTAATTTTTGTCCTCAAGAGAGATAGCTTTTATTTCTTGCGCGGTGTATTCATTTGTCTGACGTATTGTGACGAGATGTTCACTGCCGTGATGGCAGCTGTTCACATCTATGTGTCGTATTTATGATGCTTTTTTAATCAGTACCGTCATCATCATCTGATGGTCTAGTCAGTTGTGACGTAGCGCTTCCCCGACCGCTACCCCGTCCCCCCTGATACAGACCGGGATCACTTCTGACAGGTACGACACAACACAAGCCGTCATAACATGCTACGTCAGAGAAATATAAACATGTCATATTATAAAGTACCTATGTAAAGCTTAAAGTTAATTTGTAGTGGAAACATTATTGAGATGTAGATGTTAGTTTGGTTTTCGTTAGGCGCAAAAACTTTTATTGAGATTATCTTAGTTCATCATGATCATCATCATCGTCATCAGCGCCCATTCGTCCACTGGTGGGCATAGGCCTCTCCCATGGCAGGCCACTGAGCACGATCCTCGGCCACTCTCGTCCAGCTCTTGCCAGCCGCCTTGCGAAGATCATCGCTCCACCGGGTCTGAGGACGTCCTACGCTACGTTCATATCTTAGCTCAGATATCTTAGTTCAGTAGGTATTTATAGTAAAATTGTAATGTTTAATTAAGTCTTCCTTTGAATTACTTACTTACTTAATAATGTTTTTTAGTCAAATCTGCATTGGCAAGTGAGACGCCTGGCCAACTTTCGGCCCATTCAAATAGATCTTAAGTTTGCTGACTCGCATTTTTATTTTCATTTATGTCCACAGGAGTGACAACTTCTGTTTATTACGCTGTTATGACTCAATTACCTACTACTGGTACCTACGCGATTTAGTTTTTTGGATTAAAATAATTAACTTCTTTATTTTCTACCTAGTTTGATCCCGTGGAATTTAAAACAGTAGCTCTCAAGGAACCTATCCGATTTTTTTATAATTTCTTACTCCAGAAGAAACAGCATGAATGCCGGGAGAAAGTATGCCCGGCGTAGGCGACGTTGCCCAACGCGACCTTCCCAACAATGGGACAGCCCATGACTGGTTAATGACTGCGCCCACGCACTATCAGTATCTCATCTGAGATCGGGATGATGAAAAATGTGGGCTCGATGATTTGAAAGGAATGTTAATACTTTGTTGATCGTGTGCTGGCATGTGTATTAAGTTATGTAAGTATGATTATTAATGAGCAATGTGAATTTAAAAGTGTTTTGTGTGTCAAAAACGCTCGGTGTTACCTTGCGTAGGTCCTATAAAACTAATCAATCAATTTGCTTACTTATAATTGGGTTTTTTGACTTCGTTTTTATCGTTTTCGTAGAAAACTACGTTTGTTTTTATGGATGGAATGTGACGGCAACAACGTTCTAAGTGCGTTCGAATCTTTTTAGTACGAGGGGCGTTCAATATAAAGTGAGAATGAGATGCAAACTCTTTCAATATTAGGAAATTAAATACTGGCCGGTAAAGCTAATCTATCTAGCTGATTGCTATGAAAAAAAAACTAACTGTCTTTTGTTTAAAAAAAAATACGGTAATTTCTTTGCAATGCTATTGAGTACGTTAGCGAAAATGGAGAAAATTTAACTGCGTGCCGTTATCAAATACTTGTGTTTGAATAATTTTTCTACGGACCAAGTCAATTTAGATTTGCGGGACACTTTAGGGTCTAATGCTCCTCCGTATTCGACAGTCGCACGTTGGTGCGCCGAATTTAGACATGGAAGAACATCGACCATGGACGACCCCCGCTCCGGACGCCCTACTACAGCAATAACTGAAGAAATTGTGAAAAAAGTTGAAAACTCAGTTTTGGCGGATCGTCGTGTCACGGTTCGTTTTATTGCTGAAAATGTAAAGATTTCAACGGGGAGCGTGCATAATATTTTACATGAACGCTTGGGTATGAAAAAGGTATCTGCGCGTTGGGTACCAAGAATGCTTACTGACACGCAAAAACAAACTAGACTAGAGATTTGTCAAGAAGCTTTGAACCTGATACAGCAAGATCGGGAACTTTTTTTGGCGCGATTTATAACAATGGATGAAACATGGCTCCATCATTACTGCACTGCAGTCTATGACATGGAAAAGGCCATCATCTCCAACTCCGAAGAAATTCAAGGTGGGCCCATCTGCCGGTAAGGTCATGGGCTCTGTTTTTTGGGATGGTAAAGGTGTATTAATGATTGAGTATCTCGAGCATGGAGCCACTATTACAGGCACTTTATACGCCAAACAAATAGCAACATTGCGCAATGAGATCCGCGAAAAACGGCGAGGTAAACTCTTGAAAGTTGTGCTGTTCCACCAGGACAATGCCCCGGCACACAAGTCCATTGTTGCAATGGCTGCAATTCGTGATGCTGGGTTCAATATCCTTAAACATCCTCTATATTCACCAGATCTCGCTCCCAGTGATTTCTACCTATTTCCGAGATTGCAACAATACCCGAGAGGCCAGAAATTTGAAGACGACGACGCGGTAGTCACTGCAGTACAAGATTTTTTAAGTACTCAAGATGAGACCTTTTTTAAAAATGAAATTTTAAGTTTAGAAAAAAGATTTAATAAGTGTATTATGCTAAAAGGTGACTATGTCGAAAAATAAAATTACATTTAGCAAAAGTTGTTTATAACATACTCATTCTCACTTTTTATTGAACGCCCCTAGTACTTTGCAACTTGTACCTTGCTGACGACTTTTACTTTTTTGTTGTTGCTGATTCTAACTTCGTTGGAATTTTTTAGCGCTTTTCACCTTGTACGTTGTTACCGTTCTTTTCTCGTGACCCATAACACCCAAAATCGACGGATCCTAGAACTAAATCCAAATACTTTGATTTGTTGATCGAAGATATTCGGCGAAAGGATGTATGGTCGTCTTCGTAGCAAGGTAATTTTTGTCTGTTTCCGGATTTTGGTATATTTTTTTTTGTACGGTCAAGGACTTTAATTCATGAGCCACCATGGAACCATTTCACAGTAAACGTCATAGTGACATAGCATTAATTAACAAGGAAAATCGTAATGACTTTTCCTTTGAAAAGGTTCCATTGTGGCTCATGAATTAAAGTCCTTGACTGTACCTACATTTTTTTCAGCTTCTGTTTTGATTCGTTTGTGATCTACGGCTATTATTACCTGGACTCTAAATTTTTTCCTGAGTTATGTATATACGTCGTGCGTCTTCCCGTGCGTGAATCGGCCGCTCTATTTATTTACTCGGTTAGTTTGTACTCGCGTTATAACCTAATCTGCGTTATAGCGAGTACAAACTAAGCAAACTTCATAAATTTACGAGAACTCGTAAACTGTATGATCCAACTAACCGAGTGGATAAAGTTTCATCAAGTCACCTCAATGGGGGTGGATCCACCAACTTCACCTACCATTACCTGTGCGGCAGCGGCGGCTGTCACATATAAATTTGTCACGACGATTACCCAAAAATGCGGGAAAGATCGTAACTTATGTGAAACTTAAGCCAGTCGTAAATAACGGCGCTCGCGAATTCAGCACGCCTGACCCACGTCAAGTCTTATTACAGTCGGCTTAGGGGTCAAAATCGTTTGTATTCGTTTACAAATTGGAGTGGACGTAGTTTCCGGCTGTAATGCGATAGGAATTAATTACGCATACAAAATGGGACGGTTTGAAGGGAGATTAGGCGGTTGAAGATCGCTCATTTTACAGAATGGCCGTTTAACCTTCGGTTTTTTAACGAGTTTGATACCATAATTTCAGTATTATGAGATACGGGAGTTTTTACGGAGATAAGGAAACGGGACTGGGATTCAAAAAGATAGAAAATAAAGCAGCAGCGCCACTCCCGTGTCAAAAAGGACCCTCTGGACCTACTAATTAAGCCTTACGGGGTCCGTTATAGGCTAGTTATTTGACGTATGGTCTCTCAAGCAGAGAATCGTTTGTTCGAAACTCAGCTTCCACTTCTGAGTCTTTGAAAACTTATGTGCGAAATCACATTTTGAAATTTACCTTGAGCTTTCGGTAGGGAGAACTTGCATACAACTTTGAAGCTCAATAGTGTAAGTTCCTAATCATCACTGGCTCTGAGGCGTGGCCGCTAACGATGGGGCTCACAAGAAAAAGTTAACTTAGAGGACGATGGAGAGGGCTATGCTTGGAGTTGCTCTGGAAGATCACATTAGAAATGATAAAATCCGCTCAAGAACTAACGTCATCGACATAGCCCGAAAAATCGCAAGACTCGAGTGGCCGATGGGGTTAAAAGCTTCTCGATTGACGTCCATGGACCGGAAGACGCAAGCCTCCAACAAAATGGAACGACGAAGAGGTTGAAATAATGACGATGTCTAGCTCTGCGCCGGAATTATAGCCCAAACCCTCTCCTCCTGAAAAGAGAACTGGGCCTAGCAGTGGAACGTAAATATAGGCTGGAAATGACGGATGACAGGGGTTGGTATCCACCAAAAATATTACAATAGGTAGTTAATCATCACATTAGCCTCTCTGATATTCGCTGCGCCAGTGGCCGCGTCAGGCTAAGGGATGACACGTGACACATCACGTCCGCGTCACGTGACCTCGCCGCCGTCAGAAACAAAACCGACGTGGGTGAAAAAGCTGACACTTGTTTAGAATAAATTAGAACATAATCTGGCATGTATGTGGTGTTTTAATTTTTTTTATATGATAGGAGAAGAGAACAGGAAGGTTGCCCATAGACACATAACATAAGTTGAGGTACGGATGCGGAGACACACACACACGCGCACGCACGTACGCACACGCGCATAGCAGTCAAACTTATAACACCCCTCTTTTTATGTCGGGGTTTAAAAAAGTAATACCTGAATCTTAATATCATTTTCTAGTTTCCTTTACAACATTGCTAAACGAACGTCAACCGTTCGGCGACAGTGGCGATATTGCCGCCATGATTTATCGCTCACACAAGTTTAATATCTGCGGATCATTGGTACGGTCAGCGGTTTAGAGGAAAACGGCTTCTGATATTTAACGAGTTTCCATTATAATGTTTTAAACTTTAGCTATTATATTCTCTTTCAAAACCAAACCAAAAACAGACCAAAACCCCAACCCAAAATGGAGATGGAGGGGTTTTGACCTATTTTAGCGGGATTTTGCGAAGCTTAGAGACAGGTGGAAAGAAAAAGTGGGGCCTTTGCTCAGCAGTAGGACGTCTAATAGGCTATTTCAAAGTTTCAAAAAATGATCACTCATAATTAATATCATCATCTCGCCCTATATACGTCCCACAGCAGGGCCTCCTCTCAGAATGAGGGCGTGTGCTGTAGTACCCACGCGGGCTCAGTGCAGATTGGGAACTTCACACACACCATTGAATTAAAGCTTAAAGGTTATGAATTTTATTTTGCACATGTCTCTGCATGTCAAATTTCATCTAAATGCACCCACTGGAAACTCAAAACATAAAAATAAGTGGGTTCCAGCAAACACAAATGTTATGTATGAATGTATGTAAAACTCTTTATTGTACATATAAACATGAAATTAACACTTTAAACCAGTGATGCAACGATATCTCTATTACGATACCTATACGAATACGGATAATATCGTATAAGCTATTACGATTACGATATATCATTACGATACGAATACATTACGATAATATAAATAAAAACTAAAAATCTCTTTGAAATCAACATCTATTATAGTTTTTAATATACTTAAAAACATCAGGTAACTTACCAATTATTCATTCTATCTAATAATACTAGTAGCGAACACATAAATGTCTTGTTTCAGTCTGTTTCTGATATTGCCTACTTAAGTGTACATAAGGTACACTTAAGTGTACTTAAACACACAAAATCAGATAGCTAGTGCTAGTGTTGCCAGTGCAAAATTTAACACCGAGTTGCGTTTCGTTTCAAGCAAAATATGTATGTTTTCTTTCAAATATCGTATCGTAAAAATCGTATAATGTGCTTACGATGCCGATTATCGTAATAAAACACGATAATCGGCGGTATACGATAATCGGTATCGGCATCGTTGCATCACTACTTTAAACATGAAACTACCATGATACTTACTCATAGTGAAAATAAACAGATCACTCACGACTTCCGTCTTCGTGAGTGATCCGTTTATTTTCACTATGAAATTAACAGTTAAAAAGAGAAACAGATGCACAAAGGTAAACCTATCTCTTAACTTAAAGGGATCTCTTTCAGTTAACCTTTGAACGATTGAGAGGACATTAGGAACAAGAGTCGGCATACAATGAAGAGTAAAGTTAACAAAGAAGAAGAAAAATCCTGCTCTCGCTACGGTAACTGTTCATTCTCTGACCATACTCGTCGCGTCGACTCAAAAATCAATAAACATTTCCATCCGAAACGGAATCCATTTCCTTTGCCGACGCTACAATAAACGTAAATCATTTTCAGAATTACTGCCCTGTTATAGGTGTACTCGTACAATGGCCGTGTGACCTGGACGCCCCGAAGGTCAGGTCTCACCTTAGACCTTTAGGTTTAAAGGCCCGAATACAGCACGAACGTAACGGGTTAGAGATCTGGATTTCGCAAGATTTGAAAGGAAACAGCGGTCGTGTTTCTTAAGAATGTTTCCTAGTAAGATGTAAAATGTAAAATGAAAGAGAGCAAAAAACTTACTAGACGTCATGTTTTTTTTGGTCACCAGTACACGTGCCAAATGAAATCTAAGATTTTTTTAAAACGATAAAGTTTTTCGATTGCGCCAGATGAATTTCGAACCAGCATCTTTTGTGGCTATACGAACCTAACATGCTATCAAGTGCATCACAGGGTTACCGACCATCCTACCCGACATTTTAAACACTTGCGGCCAATAGCTCGTTGTGCCATTTATTGGAACTATCGTAAGTGACGACTTCTACCAATGCAATTTGGAATGACATACATATTTACTTACCTACTTAATTTTAAGTTATATTTTCACTCAGGTCAAATAATGTACCTTCTTATATATTTAAGTAACTAATTTAGAATGTAAGAAAATTGCAGTGCCCTAACAGGGTATCATGTTAGTTCAGGGTATCTCATTACTATTTCAATGTATTTAGTCACATATTTACGAAATAATTTTAATTTAGTAGTAAGTATCTGCTTTTGTTTGATGGCTGTCTCAACACGCACACATGCGTTGAAAGTTTTGGTGTGCTTTATAAATACTTTCACAATACATTGAAGACTTCTTGAATTGTGGAGGGGCGGGCCATGTTATCGCAGATTATCTCTACTGGCATATTTAATTTAAGACCTACAATAATTGTGGCTCAATCAACTTTTTTTTGTAAAAGATTTTCTGCTACTTTCTATGATAACCGAAATATTTAAAAAACTGATTATTTTTCCTTATTTAAAGTATACTTTTCAAAGCCCTAGATTTTTGTAGTCAATAATGGTGTAATTGAAAGAAAGAAAGAAAGAAAGAAAGAAAAAACATTTATTCGTGACAACAATAGTATAAAGGCATAAAGGTTACAAAATAAAGAAAGAAACTAGATATCACGAAACGGACCCACCTCAGCATAATGCCGTCTCGAGAGCCAGCGCTGGTCTTCCGGTGGGACCGTGAGGCCGTCATTTGCTCGCTGCACACACGATCGGACCGTGTCTAATTGTGAACGCAACCATATGATTGTGCAACTGTACCAATACCATATTTATTTTATTTTGTTTAGCTTCTATTTCTTGGGTGACCCAGGGGACAATGTTGTCCCCGAAATTTGTATGAAAATAGTGGTATGTCCCCTGGGTGACCGGATTTTTTCATAGAAATACTTATTTTTTTTGGTTTTCACATACGCACTATGATACACAGTTTATCTAATTACTGCAAAATCATGGTTTCACTAACCAGAGATTACAGAGTTACTTGTAAAGGAGTAAATAGAAATTTACAAAAAAAAGTTGATTGGCCCTTGTACAAATGAACATAATCGCAATAAACGAATATGAATATGAACATCACGTTGAATGTGCAAGCTTTCGAAATAGCAATTTTGCAGCTCGTAAGTTTAACGACCGCTTTAGCCTAGTTGGTAGTGACCCTAAGCTGCCTACGAAGCAAGAGGTCCTGGGTTCGAATCCCGGTAAGGGCATTTATTTGTGTGATGAGCACGAATATTTGTTCCTGAGTTATGGATGTTTTCTATGTATTTAAGTATTTATTTATCTATATAAGTATGTTTATCGTCGTCTAGTACCCATAGTACAAGCTTTGCTTAGTTTGGGACTAGGTCGATTTGTGTAAGATTGTCCCCTAATATTTATTTATTTTATTTAAGTTTATTAACCCTTGTAAAGGAGGCTTGTGGACAAGCATACGGCATAGGTTGGAGACGGCGAAGCTTGCTTTTACTGTCTATTAATACTGTTCATACGTATAGCTTGTCTAATTTAAAATAAGGCGCCCTACCGCCGCATTGACGCACAGGATTTTTCATGCGATTTGTCGATCGTGATGTTGCAGACTAATAATAGTTCACGGAATAGTCGACGCTCCCAAACAGATGAAGAGATGTTAATATTTGCACGCACACATCAAAATCAACTGATTCAGTAGAGGCACGCGTCATTTTAGCTTAGACAAGCTCTACTTATTGATGGTTGTATGGTCTAAGGTAATAACTATAGCCTAATTATGTCCCCAATAACCAACCGGAGCCATGCAAACAATGCCGTGCACGGGAATGCCGCCGGATGCCGCGCGGGTTTGTGTATAGTAATTAGTGCTAATAATCGGTTAATTCAGGCAGCGGTCAAATGACGATGTAATGAAGGTATTGGATGGAAGCCAGGGTTGGAGGATTTACTCAAATTTGGTACGATAATCAACGGGGCGTAGGGAATACGAATGTGCGTGTCTATTGTATAGTGTAAAGTTGTTTTCGTCTTAAAACATTATAAGAATTCCCTTCATTTTCATAATCTTTCACGATGACAGCAGCCACAGAAGTTCCCATAGACGAATGCTTATCTACTAGTCTTTTACGTACTGCAATGAAGCGGAATGTGATTACTTCAGAACACCTGAGAAGAAATTCAATGGAGTGTGAAGATCCCAATCCGCACTGGGCCCGCGTGGGAACTACGGCCTAAGCCTTCTGACAGGAGGCCTGCGGCCTACAGTGGGACGATTAAGGCTAGGATGATGATAGTGAAAAGTTGTGGATTATTGTCGTTGTATTTGTGCATTCGTGTATTTGCGTTTGCATATTTTGTACGCGTTATCACAATAAATACCTATTATTATTATTATAACGTCTACAAACATCAGTATCGATTAACAATATCGCTACTTAGTAGCACTCGACAACCTTCCAGTATAAAGGTTACGTAAAACCGAGCCAAAGTGGATTACCGAATTAGCTGTCCCAATAACATAAAACGTGTATTTAACGAGTAAGAACTTGTCTATATTAGTTTAGGAGAGCCAAGGGTAAGACTTAATCCTCTCTGTTAGTTATAAACTTTCCAATGACTTCATCACCATCATCATACTTATCAGCCAAAAAATGTCCCTGGACAAAGGCTTTTCTCTCAAAGAGTTCCACAACAATCGGTCCTACGTTGCCCGGATCCAAAGGTTCCTTTTTACCATCTTGTCCTTGTCCATCTTCTTGGAATTCTTCTTGGATCTTCTTTTCTTTCTTCTCACGCTACGTCTTCCAGTTCACGGTCGGTTAGGCATCATCATCGTCATTATCACCATCCCAGTGCAGAGCTAATAATGTTAGGCCGTTTCACTTTCGCGGGGACACATGCATGAATGTCATACCTAATTGTCTATTATATTCATGTTTGTGATTATTGTTTATTTGTGTGACGTCGTGTGTATGTTCTTGTTTTTGTGCGGCAGCTCGTAAAAGTGAATAAATTTCTTCTTTCTTTCTTTCTTTTTGAGCATAGGTAAACCTCTCCTCGGAATGAGAGGGCTTGGGTCGCAGTTCCCACGCGGACCCGTTCCGGATTGGGAACCTAACACACACCATTGAATTTCCCCGTAGGTGAGTGCAGGTTTCCTCACGCCGTTTTTACACGCTTTATATTAGCTTCACCTGTATGTTTGTATGTATGTTTGTATGTTTGTATGTTTGTAACCGACTCCTTAGGGCGCGATTTTGACCCACTTCCCGGTTTCCGATTGAGCTGAAATTTTGCACATATGTGTAAATTGGATGACAATGCAATATTATTGTAACATGGAGCTGGATGGTGGCCATAGGAACTATGTAATAAAACAACACAATCCCGTCGAGTTTGGGCTCGTTTGATTCGTCTTGACGAGCACTTTGATCTCAGATGGTAACCAGGGTCTGATGATGGAGCTGGAAGATGGCCAAAGGCACTCCACAATAAAACTACACAACCCCGTCGAGTTTGGGCTCGTTTGATTCGTCTTGACGAGCACTTTGATCCTAGATGGTAACCAGGGTCTGATGATGGAGCTGGAAGATGGCCAAAGGCACTCCACAATAAAACGAAACAACCCCATCGAGTTTGGGCTCGTTTGATTCGTCGGGGTCGGGGGTTTAGAGGGTTGGGGGTTAGGGTGTGGCGGTTGGGGTTAGGGGATGGGGGGTAAGTGATTTTGGGGGGTTGTGGGAAATGGGGAGGGGGTAAGAGGCCTAGATGGTAACAAGGGTTTGATGATGGAACTGGAAGGGGGGGCGGTAGGTGGCGGGGTGGGGGGGGGGAGGGGTTGGGGGGCAGGTGGTGGGATGGGGGAGGGGGGCGTTCCGGGGGTTTGGGGGGTTCGGTGTTAGGGGGGTTGGGTTTAGGTGGTTCGGGGGTTTGTAAAATGAGGAGGTGGGTAAGGGGGGTTTAGGGGATTGGGGGTAAGGGTGTGGGGTTTGGGGGGGGTGTGGGGTTTGGGGAAATGGGGTGGGGGATGTTGGGGGGTTGGGTTTAGGGGGTTTGGGGGTTGTAGGTGAGGGGGGTAAAGTTAGAAAGAAACAAAATGCAACTAAAAAATAGAAAATAAATAATAGTTAAAAAAAACTAAAAAACACGCTTTAAAAAATAAAAAATAAATTTTAATAAATTTCAATTCACTATTCTTATAGTGCAGTAAAAAATCTTAATAAGCAATTATTATATTGTTATATCCAGATCAAAATTTGTAAACAATTCTAAATATTGATAAAATAAATAATAATAGTTTAAAATATTTTATTGTAAAAAAAGCGTGGGGTGCTTTTTAAGATGTTATCAAAATGATAATCCTTGACAACTGACACCATGCACCCCACGCTTTTTTTACAATAAAATATTTTAAACTATTATTATTTATTTTATCAATATTTAGAATTGTTTACAAATTTTGATCTGGATATAACAATATAATAATTGCTTATTAAGATTTTTTACTGCACTATAAGAATAGTGAACTGAAATTTATTAAAATTTATTTTTTATTTTTTAAAGCGTGTTTTTTAGTTTTTATACACCGTAAAGCTCATGGTAAATTAAAATTTCACACGTAAATTCCATAAACTCAGAGGTGCGATCCATAGGCCATAGGTCAAAATATAATGTCATAAGGCTACGAACGGCTTTTGTTTAGTATTCTTCGTGCAACATAAATAATGACCGCACTGGAACCCTTCGGGAATTCAGAAAATATGAAAGAAAGAAAGAAAGAAAATACATTTATTTACAACAACAGATATTATCAATATTTTTCCAAAAAAAAAGACAACACGAAAGCTAAAGATAGGTAGAGTGCGTCATCGCGGTTGCAAACCAAACACTGGCTCAGCATAATGCTGAGGCCTTTATAGCACCCCAGCGCTGATTTTCGGCCAGTACCGTCGGTGACACCCGGATCACTGTGTATATGTATAGATAAACTGCACAATAGTAACTACATAACATTACATGCGTAAATAGATAATTTGTAGATTATAAAAGCATCATGGAAGTCTTAATTTTACTGTCAGATCTGGTTTCGCGCAAACGCTAGTGAAGTTCCGAACAAAGTCGCGGGCAAGGGCTAAGTTAGGTATAATTGCTTCTAATTAAACAACCAATTTCGATTCCAAATAATCGGCGGCAAATCGATGCTTTCAATTAGCTCCCGGTACAATAGAGTATTGTTTAAGTTGAAGCAATTAAGTTTATACGATGGTACAGTATTTCATATAGAAACTAAGGCGGTAAACACAGGAAGGAGAGCCTATTTACTTCGGTAAATAGTAAATAATATAGTTTATAAACTGAAACAATTACTTTGCTCACCCGCGACCTTACGATAGCTACGTTTATGTAAAAAATGCGTTTTCATGCAGTTCCTCCACACTGTTTGAACACACAAATCACACAAACCCACTATCACGACCATCAGACTACACTGACGCGTTTCGAACTCAACCAGAGCTCATCTTCAGAGTACCGTAAGGTCGCGGGTGAGCAAAGTAATTGTTTCAGTTCATTAATATGGAGGAAAGTAACGCCTGATTAATAAATAATAATAGTTAACTAGCCACCCGCCACTTAGCTGGCGTGCACTATTAGATCTACTACACATGTTCATGCAAAATTACAGCTTTCTAGCCCTAAAATAGTCTCTGAGCTAAGCCGCGGACGGACGGACGGACAGACAGACAGACATGGCGAAACTATAAGGGTTCCGTTTTTGCCATTTTGACTCCCTAAAAACCTTGTCTTTTGCCTTACATTTCTAGAGACTTTCAGGCTGTTAATGTCTAGTCTGATCGTTCTGGTCGCAGCAAAGCGTCACTTGGAAGTTGGGCCCACTAATTATAAGCGAGTCGAGGTATGAATAATTTATGGATTGACCCGAATGAGCTTGACGACTAGCAACTTCAAATTTGGAAGTTTTCCAAGGAAACGATATTAGCTTAAAACATGGCGGGTGTTAAGCTTTTACGTTTCGTTAAGTTTTTAGTGCTCAAGTTGATAACTCAGCCAGGAATCTCTATCATAGCAAGTTTGGTATGAGCGAGCACCAATGAAAAATTTACTGTAAAAAAGTTTTATACAGAGGTAAAAGTGCGCTTCCATTAAACTGGAGCGCGGACGTGTAGTATCCGAAAATTCGCGTTACATATTTGTTGTTTGATGAAAACTAGTGTTTTCCGTCAAAATCGAAACTACTCGAGTGCTTAATCCGTACAACTGATTTAGATGATATTTGGTATGGAGATAGTTTGAGACCCTGCAAAGGACATAGGATTGTTTTTATCGCAGAAAATTTTAAAATTCCCACGGATTGCACCCACAAAGATGGGGACACTCGCCATGCGGTGGGTATTCGTCGGGCTCTGACGGCAAAGCAGGCTGATGCGATGTCAATAGCATTCTCCATCACTTTCTACCCTCATCTAATACCGTACGGCAAAAAGAAGTGGTGATAACGATTGTGATTTCGAGTGCGTTAGACAATAAGACGAGGAATTGAGCGAGTGTCCAATATAGCTCTGGAGAGATCTGGAGGTCAAGAGGCCTTTGCCCAACGCCACAAATACAGGCTAAGTAATAATATAATCATATTACTACGTAATATAGGCATTAACCACGTACATAACAAACACATAACAGGGCCTGTTCAATAATTCAGAACACTAAAAATAGACAATCAAAACAAATGGGTCACGGGAACTGAAAATATTACTGTTAAACAACGGCCTGATTACACATTAAACATGCAAATGACAAATATAGAGGCAAGTTGACTAACCTGGCCGTTGAATAACTTAACCTGCTCCGATTTGATTCGGCTATCGATCTCGTGACCTATTATCAAGGTGTAACGCGCTCGAAATAGATAACGAACGTTGATGAGACCCTTAGTAAAAACTAATTACATTTTAAAACTGCTTGGGTTCTTGTCTTTCTTTCGTTTACTGTATAAGACTAAGACAAGTAGATATTTCAAGACATTTTTGAGTTTTAATTAAAATCCGGCTATTCTTCGTAGTTTTTAATGTAGATCGGTGTAAAATTTACAATACGTTTTGATATAAAAATTAAATAAAATCGAGCGAAGAGAACCAAAGTTGTAATGTGTCCGGTGTTTCTAACGTTAAATATCGCTAGTGAGGGGTGTAGACAATAAGCATCCTACTATTTCTTTTAGTTTAATTTCATTATCATCATATCTTTCTACAGACATCCACTGCTAGACTAAGGCCTCCTCCAACTCCAAAGAGTTCCAAAATGATCTGTAAAGCGCTGCTTGCATTCATGTGTTTCCTGCCTTACCAAATTGTCGGTCCATCTTGCTGGGAGCCCTCCGGCGTCACGTCTTACGGACCGCGGTCGCCACTTTAGTACCTTAGGGCCTCATCGGTCGTCGGTTCCACAAGCCTTGTCTTCTCACGCTACTAAAATCTAGCAACTCTCTGGGCTATGTCAATAACTTTGGTTCTGCGGATCACCCTATTTTTGATTCAATTACACATACACACACACATTACATTAGGGAAACTCTGAGCTCAGCTCGCTCCATCGCTCTTTGTGAGACTTTGACTTTGAGCTTCCTTATGATGACAAAAGCAAGTGACCACGTATCCGTTCCGAAAATTCAATTTAACTTTTATTACTTGTTGTTGTAGCGGCATAAATTTTTAGCTATCTACCACGATTCTTGAGATACAGCCCTGTGACAGAAAGACAGGCAGACGGACAGTGTAGCGAAATTAATAAGGTTCCATTTATCACCATTTAGGTACGGAACCCTATCAAAATCTTAACGATTTACTCCCTGAGTGCTAAATTATTCTAATTGCCCTGTTTTGTAAAACGATAATTTACTCCATGACTGATGCGGAATACTTACTGTGTCGTATGCACATTGGTCTATGCAGTGGTTCCCAAAGTATCCCCAATCGCGACTCATCTAAAAACCTACTAAATTTGGAACCTGCTTGCCTGACATTATTATTACAGTGTCTACATAAGAATGCTTTTCATTTACCTTTCTCGCCTATGCTTTTGTGATTTCAAGTGTGTATTTTTTGTTTGTATTAATTTTAATTGGTAAATTAATGTCACTCAACTTCTTTTTTTTTGTTTCTAAATAGTAATAATACTCTTTGGATCGGAGAAAGGAGATGATTATGTTAATTTTTGTTGGTTTTATGTTTTTTAAAAGTTCTTTCCGTTAGGAAAAGGCAAAGGTTGGATCGATACAGCCAAGTCATTTAGGGCCACCACAGACCGAGGTGTCTCCGTCGCCGTCGCGCGCACGCCCCGCGCTTCGGTCTGTGGAAGTTTTAAATGTTTTAAATGTTAGTTATTTTCATTTTTATTTATATAATTTTTTTCTTTTATGTCAGTGCAATATTTGTTTGTGTGGCCTTCCGTGATTTTACTATACTGTGGCCCGGCGGAAGACCAGTGCTGGTTTTTTAACCAGCGACATGCTGAGTCGGGACCCTTTGTAGCGACATCAACATGTCTACCTATGTCTATGTTTGTACTTTTAATTTTAGCCTGTGTACGTGTTATTGTTGTTATAAATAAATGTTTTTCATTCTTTCTTTTCTTCTTTCTTTTTTCTGGGGCCCATCTGGTATCCGTTTTCGATCCGTATCACGACAATCATTTCCTCTACATTAATGAACGTAAACCATAGCCGCATTTGAAATCTCATTTAAATAACACCCCTCTTTTTGCGTCGGGGATTAATAAAAAAAAGTAAAAAAATTAAACGGCATCTCGCAATGCGGATGAAAACTGAAAATTAACGCTAACCGTAAATAATAGTGCAGACAAATTCGCGAGGTTTTTGCTGTAATTGAGTCAGCACAAAACATTGAGGAGGCTGTTCGCAGCGCCAGTGCTGCAATTAACTACTGACCCAGTTTACGAGGCCAAAGAAATGGCGTGTAAAAATTTTAACCTAACCTAACTTAATTGTAGCCTCACGGTTTGACCTTTGACTTCTCAAGCACAAGCACCTTCAAATCCACGCTCGCACCACTGAGTTTTGTATGGATATTATGCAAAGCCTTTATTGTACATTAAAAACATGAATTTACTGATACCAAGAGAAACATGCATGCATGTAAGATTCTGAAATTAATGTGCACTTGAAATTTAACACGAGTTTTTCAATGAAGGAGAACATTTTGAGGAATCTTGCAGTGGAAACTGCAGCCCACGCCCTCTTCATCTGAGAGGAGGCCTGTGCTCGGTAACGGGACATATTTTCTAACTAAGTGGGATGTCTACAGCTACCTACTTATTTATTTATTTATTTATGATTTTTCGCTATACCCCTTAAGTTTTCATTGATGTCATCTCGGAGCGGAGAAAAACGGTCCGGAATGCGGAAAAGTAAAATGTCGGACGGTAAAATTACGTGTAGTGCACAAGGTAGTATACAAATTTATGGCGTGCCATATCGGACCGTAAAAAAAACCGGCCAAGTGCGAGTCGGACTCGCGCACGAAGGGTTCCGCACCATTATCTATAAAAAATCGCGGTTTACGATTTATGACGTATTAAAAAAAAACTACTTACTAGATCTCGTTCAAACCAATTTTCGGTGGAAGTTTACATGGTAATGTACATTTGTACATCATATATTTTTTTTAGTTTTATCATTCTCTTATTTTGGAAGTTACAGGGGGGGGACACCTTTTACCACTTTGGAAGTGTCTCTCGCGCAAACTATTCAATTTAGAAAAAAATGATATTAGAAACCTCAATATCATTTTTGAAGACCTATTCAATAGATACCCCACACGTATGGGTTTGATGAAAAAAAAATTTTGTGTTTCAGTTTCTAGTATGGGGAACCCCCAAAATTTATTGTTTTTTTTTTCTATTTTTGTGTGAAAATATTAATGCGGTTCACAGAATACATCTACTTACCAAGTTTCAACAACATAGTTCTTATAGTTTCGGAAAAAAGTGGCTGTGACATACGGATGGACAGACAAACAGACAGACAGACATGACGAATCCATAAGGGTTCCGTTTTTTGCCATTTGGCTACGGAACCCTAGAAATTGGACTGCCGGACAGTAAAATTCCTTGTAGTGCACAGCACAAGCGTCCTTAGTGGCCCCAAAATTGCGCTCGCGAGCACTGAACTATTTGAAGGAAATGTAACTGGTTGTTTACTCTATCTATATCATAGCCCCCGCGCATTTCATACGAATCATATTTATTCGAAAAGCGGTGCAGGTTTTCAATTTGTTGATTAAAATGTGTAATTTATACGCTTTTCATTTTGTGTTTCGATTTCATACTTGATTAAAAATGTATAGCGACCCAATTCTGTTTTTAACTTGTTCTAGGTTATGCAGTTTTTAAATAAGTACAAACTTTTATCTCGCTACTTCGCTATACCAGTAACCATTGGTAACGGATTGACAAGGCAAAGTAGTTCATTAATATGGAGGTAAGATAATGCTTGAATTAAGTAATCAACTATGCAGTTTTACTCTTACATTTAAAATCAGGACAGGGGAAAAACCTGCCAAGTGCGAATCGGACTCACTAATATACCTAGGTATTTAGGGATGTCAAATACGAGGGGCGTTCAATATAAAGTGAGAATGAGATGCAAACTCTTTTAATATTACGAAATTAAATACTGGCCGGTAAAGCTAATCTATCTAGCTGATTGCTATGAAAAAAAAACTAACTGTCTTTTGTTTAAAAAAATATACGGTAATTTCTTTGCAATGCTATTGAGTACGTTAGCGAAAATGGAGAAAATTGAACTGCGCGCCGTTATCAAATACTTTTATTTGAAAAATTTTTCTACGGACCAAGTCAATTTGGATTTGCGGGACACTTTAGGGTCTAATGCTCCTCCGTATTCGACAGTGGCACGTTGGTGCGCCGAATTTAGACGTGGAAGAACATCGATAATGGACGACCCCCGCTCCGGACGCCCTACTACAGCAGTAACTGAAGAAATTGTGAAAAAAGTCGAAAACTCAGTTTTGGCGGATCGTCGTGTCACAGTTCGTTTTAATGCTGAAAATGTAAAGATTTCAACGGGGAGCGTGCATAATATTTTACATGAACGCTTGGGTATGAATAGTGCAGTAAAAAATCTTAATAAGCAATTATTATATTGCTATATCCAGATCAATATTTGTAAACAATTCTAAATATTGATAAAAAAAATAATAATAGTTTAAAATATTTTATTGTAAAAAAAGCGTGGGGTGCATGGTGTCAATTGTCAAGGATTGTCATTTTGATAACATCTTAAAAAGCACCCCACGCTTTTTTTACAATAAAATATTTTAAACTATTATTATTTATTTTATCAATATTTAGAATTGTTTACAAATTTTGATCTGGATATAACAATATAATAATTGCTTATTAAGATTTTTTACTGCACTATAAGAATAGTGAATTGAAATTTATTAAAATTTATTTTTTATTTTTTAAAGCGTGTTTTTTAGTTTTTTTAAACTATTATTTATTTTCTATTTTTTAGTTGTATTTTTTTTCTTTCTAACTTTACTCCCCTCACCTACAACCCCCAAACCCCCTAAACCCCAACCCCCCAACATCCCCCACCCCATTTCCCCAAACCCCCCAAACCCCACACCTTTACCCCCCAATCTCCTAAACCCCCCTTACCCCCTCCTCATTTTACAAACCCCCGAACCACCTAAACCCAACCCCCCTAACACCGAACCCCCATACCCCCGGAAACCCCCTCTCCCCCCACCCGTCACCTGCCCCCCCACCCCACCCCTCCCACACCCCCCACCCCGCCACCTACCGCCCCCCCTTCCAGTTCCATCATCAAACCCTTGTTACCATCTAGGCCTCTTACCCCCTCCCCATTTCCCACAACCCCCCAAAATCACATACCCCCGAAGCCCCCAACACCCCCACCCTATTTCCCGTAAACCCCCCCCCCATCCCCTAACCCCAACCGCCACACCCTAACACCCAACCCTCTAAACCCCCGACCCCCTTACCCCATACCCCATTCCCCCCCAACCCGCCACCTACCCCCCTTCCAGCTCCATCATCAGACTCTTGTTACCATCTAGGACCAAAGTACTCGTCAAAACGAATCAAACGAGCCCAAACTCGATGGGGTTGTTTCGTTTTATTGTGGAGTGCCTTTGGCCATCTTCCAGCTCCATCATCAGACCCTGGTTACCATATGGGATCAAAGTGCTCGTCAAAACGAATCAAACGAGCCCAAAATCGATGGGGTTGTGTCGTTTTATTGTGGAGTGCCTTTGGCCATTTTCCAGCTCCATCATCAGACCCTGGTTACCATATGGGATCAAAGTGCTCGTCAAGACGAATCAAACGAGCCCAAACTCGATGGGGTTGTGTCGTTTTATTGTGGAGTGCTTTTGGCCATCTTCCAGCTCCATCATCAGACCCTGGTTACCATCTGGGATCAAAGTGCTCGTCAAGACGAATCAAACGAGCCCAAACTCGACGGGATTGTGTTGTTTTATTACATAGTTCCTATGGCCACCATCCAGCTCCATCATCAGATCAGCTCCATGTTACAATAATATTGCATTGTCATCCAATTTACACATATGTGCAAAATTTCAGCTCAATCGGAAACCGGGAAGTGGGTCAAAATCGCGCCCTAAGGAGTCGGTTACAAACAAACATACAAACATACATACAAACATACAAACATACAGGTGAAGCTAATATAAAGCGTGTAAAAAGGTATCTGCGCGTTGGGTACCAAGAATGCTTACTGACACGCAAAAACAAACTAAACTAGAGATTTGTCAAGAAGCTTTGAACCTGATGCAGCAAGACCGGGAACTTTTTTTGGCGCGATTTATAACAATGGACGAAACATGACTCCATCATTACGACCCTGAAACGAAACTGCAGTCTATGACATGGAAAAGGCCATCATCTCCAACTCCGAAGAAATTCAAGGTGAGCCCATCTGCCGGTAAGGTCATGGGCTCTGTTTTTTGGGATGGTAAAGGGGTATTAATGATTGAGTATCTCGAGCATGGAGCCACTATTACGGTCACTTTATACGCCAAACAAATAGCAACATTGCGCAATGAGATCCGCGAAAAACGGCGAGGTAAACTCTCGAAAGTTGTGCTGTTCCACCAGGACAATGCCCCGGCACACAAGTCCGCCGTTGCAATGGCCGCAATTCGTGATGCTGGGTTCGATATCCTTAAGCATCCTCCGTATTCACCAGATCTCGCTCCCAGTGATTTCTACCTATTTCCGAGATTGAAACAATACCTGAGAGGCCAGAAATTTGAAGACGACGACGCGGTAGTCGCTGCAGTACAAGATTTTTTAAGTACTCAAGATGAGACCTTTTTTAAAAATGGAATTTTAAGTTTAGAAAAAAGATATACTAAGTGTATTATGCTAAAAGGTGACTATGTCGAAAAATAAAATGACATTTAGTAAAAGTTGTTTATAACATACTCATTCTCACTTTTTATTGAACGCCCCTAGTATATACGCTATAAAAATTCGCGGTCTCTATGTCCACGAACGTCGAAGTACAGTCAAGGATTTTAATTTTTTTTTTATTTTTTTTATTTTTTTTTAATATTAGCACATACATAATAATATATTTAAGTACGCCAAACTGTGAAACAGTTTGTTGGCGTCACGTTCTGATAATAAGATTATTGTGCCAAGTGATGCTTACTAACTAGGTACATAACTTTACTAAAAATAAAAGATAAAATATACAAACGAAGACTCAGTCACCATACCCATGCAGTTTTTATTACAGGGCTATCTGTATACCATATAGATATCTGTTTACCATTCGATAGTGACTGAAGTCTTCGCCAATTGTAAGGCCACTTGGCATTGTTCATATTTTAGCCGTGTAATGCAAATCGGGTGAAGCCGCTTATAATCGTATATGCTGATTTGCATTACTCGGCTAAAATACGAACAGTGGCAAGTGGCCTAACAATTAAAATCCTTGACTGTACCAGGGCTTTTAAACTGACGTGGTAACTTCGTCTGCAATCAATAGATGGCGTTGTCAGTGCAGTTGGGCTTTAAAAATGTTACCGTAACATTTTTTTTCATTGAAACTCTACGATTGTAAAATTTTCTCGTCAAAGTTTTAACAAGGGCGACGCGTACATTAAAAATTAAAAATTATTTATCACACTGTAGTAAAATACAATGAATCAATGAAGGAGACGAGCCTTTTTGTTAGGGTTTCGTACCAGCAGGACAACAGGACCCTATTACTGAGACTCCGCTGTCAGCCCATCCATCCGTCTGTCTGTCCGTCCGTCCGTCCTTCTATCACAGGCGTCTATCTCTTGAATCGTAATCTCAAGCGTTAAAAATTAACGGGGGTCGTCATACAATAAATGTGATTTTTTCGCCGTTTTTAACTAAATTTGTATTCTTTAAACTGTACTATTTTTAAAACAATGTACAAAGGTACGAAACCCTTCATGTACGAGTCCGATTTGCACTTGACCAGTTGTTTTATCCACTCAGCTGATTTTTTGAATTTATTGACATTTAATGACAAGTGATTTCAAACAATGTCATTATTGAGTTAAGGAATAAATTTGAATGAAATAAATAAATATCTTGGCAACCGTAGTTGCACAAAGCTGTGAGTGGTTATTCTTCCACTGAATCACAGCCGCGGAACACAGCTAGTTTAAGAATGCGTTTTATAACTCATCATTAACAAAAGGCAAGTAACATTATGAATCAATCAAAGAACACAACAGCTCTTACACAATCCTGACACTAAATCGATGAACGCTCTCATAATGACGCGGGCAATCAGAAAACAAAAGACGGACGCGTTGAGACGATGCCCACGCACTTTCTCTCGAGTTGCCCATGCGCATGTTATAGTACATGCGACCAAGTGCTTTACCATTTTTAGTGACGTTACTTCAGAATAACAATAATAATAATAAATCGTGGGAAAATTGACACCAATTGACCTAGTCCCAAACTAAGCAAAGCTTGTACTATGGGTACTAGACAACGGATAAACATACTTATAAAGATAAATAGATTTTTAAGTATTTAGATTTTTAGAGACTCATCTTCGATAGCTATGAAAATATCCTAAATCGCACCAACCCTTTAAAACCCTTTAAATATACCCAATGAATCGAAATCCGATAAAATCTCGCATACGCATCCCAAATTCCTTCCGCAAACAAATAATTCCTCAAATTCACAAATGACACCCCCTTACCACCCCTTTATCTCCCTTATAACAAGGTTCCGTGCATCAAAACACAAGTGATAACTACCTTCACAATACAGGCATTATGTAGCCTATGTACGTCAGCTCAGCGGCGCCCGAGACCATTAAGACGTTACATTAAGCCCTATCGTGCCAAACTGAATGTTCCCCATTTCCCTTACGTCAAGTAACAATCTAAGCACGGCCCCCTGAATAAATCAGGCCCTGCACCTCTGATCCCTTAAATAAGTACGCTCTCGTGTGTGAAATATCGAGTGCGTCTGGATTTTGTTATATGTACGTCAGACTGGCGCGGTCGCGTAGAAAAATTAACGGTCACTCATCATATCACTGTACCATACACATAATTTAGGTATTAAGATCGATCAATAATTCTAAATAGTAGTAAATACAGAGTTATCTTTGTATTACAGTAGATACTTTAATGAGATTTTCAGTTGGAACGAGTCGCATTAAACTAATGACAGAAAAGGGAATTGTGTAAATATCAAACTGGTCAACAAATGTCTGAGACTGGTTTTGGAGTAGTTATTATATTCTAGGAATTTATTTTTTATGACTGTCAACGGTTTATCTAGAAAATGTAAGTTACTTAAAGTACATAAAATAACAAACATCTACACTGTTCTACAGATGTTCTCAACCTAGTTCGGATTTAATCTTACCCGTCAACAAAATCAGCTAGAGCAGGTACCAAACTATAAAAATAAAATAATTCCAAGCAACCCCACTCTATTGACATCGAATTTCAAAGAAAAACCGATTTGCGATTCATAAACCGTCACAACATTCTAATTTGACACATGCCTCCTAATCTACTTTTAAATCACAAGTCGTCAGGGCCCGCTGGCTTCACGCACGCGCCAGCATTGGAATTCACAGCGCGCGCCGCGCCAAGTGACACGTACGGCGCGCATCCTTCAGGGCCGCCGCTCTGACGCACACCTCGCGTTATACACCGTGTATCTAAGAAATTAACTTGTGCGATGAACAATTTCGGAGCATAAATTGGTGGAGAAGTGGGTGCTTCAATACGAGGGTATTAAGGCACCAACGAGGTAGCTTTTTCATGCTAATGGGGTGTTTGTCTTAGTGTACGATTGCGATTACGGCGTCGACAATGTTTTGGGGAATCAGGAACAGCAAAAATAGTACATTGTTGTAGAGGCTAGAAAGTAAGCAATAGATGGACGAGTTACTTTGAAAGTACGAGTCCATCTATTGCACTTTTGGCCGAGACTAAAAATTGTGCTTTTCACGACTAATGCGAAGAAATACTGTGTTGCTCCCGCCGATTTTACTTTTTCTTCTGTGACATAATTATTTTTTTTAAACGAGCGAGGCCATTCTTAGTGGCCAGTACCCAAAACCACATAATTAAAAAATAAAAACCTCATCCTCGTCATGTCCGACCTGCGGTAGCAAATCGGGCATGACGAGGATGTATACTCGCGCACTGAGCAGTCTGGCTAAGGCAGCACGATGAACATGACGCGCCTGGCTGTTCAGCCAGTGCAGTGCAGTGTGCAGCAGGCTTAAAAAGTTAATGCTGTGGCGTTTTTTCATACTTAAAAAAAATAAAGCATTTTGTGCATATTATGCGTTTAAGGAAAAAAACACCTCATTTAAGTCATGCAGTAATATATAGTAGTCATGCAGTAGTAGTATAGGCAGTTTTGGGTACTGGATTTAGGTTATCTATGGCCACATTTTCAAGCAGTGTCGTGAAAAAGTCGTATCCGAACAGATATTCAGAAGTTTGTCTTCGATTCTAAACAAACTTATAAATGTAAATATTTTAAACATATTACTATTTTTACTTGTCTTTAGTAAAATAATGACAAACAGGAATATAATATGTAGTTTGTTTCAGTAGACCGGTAAATAAAGATATTTATGTATTCAAATACATCATTCTTGAAATAAATATATTATTTAGCTGCCTTTTAAATTTACACCTATTTAGATTTATCAATACATAGATGTGGCAATTAAATATTTTATTATTTGCTACGCTTGTTAATCCACTTGTAATTACTTTTTTTTGCTTTTAAATAAAACGTGAAAATGTTGATGGGTGAATCAACTTCATACTGTTTCATAGAAAAATGCTTAGGTTGTCCATGAGACAAAATTATTGTAACCATAGCAACGGGTTTCGTGAAAGAGTTAATTCACCTAGATAAGTAAATGTAACAAATTGTTACGCTTTGAGGTTATCATTATCACTAACCTTTGAGTACCTAATTTACCAGTTACGCAACATTTAGATTTTTTAATTAATATAAACAATAGCTCATTTCCGTGGCTACAGACCCGTGAATTAAAAATAAACGGGCTTGTTCTATATTTCATGGAAATTTGTGGAAAAGACAAATCCCTCAGTACAACTCTATCTAATCCGGTTTCTAAAGCAAGAAAACTAGAATTGTATATTACATCACGCGAAGCAGATGTATTACAAAACGTAAAAATCAGTCTTCGCTTTTGATATGACAGGTAATGGAAAGCATAAGTCAATTCCATCTGAAATTTCAGCATTTCAGCCGAATGCCAAATTCAGCGTGATTGAACGAACCTATTTACGAATACAATAATAACGTGACTGACAGACAGAGAACGGGAGCTTATCTGGTGGCATAACATTTTTAGTGATAATGTAATCTTTTTCATAATTTTTAACCCCCGACACAAAAAGGGGGGGGTGTTATAAGTTTAACCGCTATGTGTGTGTGTCTGTCTGTGGCATCATAGCTCTTAAACGGGTGGACCGATTCGGATGCGGTTTTTTTTATTTGAAAGCTGGTTTCTTGGCGATGGTTCTTAGACATGTTTCATCAAAATAGGTTCAGGCATTTCAAAGTTATTAGCTCTTTTGCTATTTGCGGAAGGGATCTTAGATGCATAATAGGCATTTTCTTTATTTTCAAAATATGTGTGACCAAAATGCGTCGGGAGTTTTTAAAATTTTCAATTCATAGTTATTGTTAGTCATAATTTTTTCCCCGTCGAAACTGTAAATTTTCAGAAATTTTTAAATGGTTTTCTTGTAGAACTCTATAGGTTAGGCTTGTTTTATAATAATTCTGTACAATTAATGGATTCAGAGTAAAAAGAGTTACATGATGACCTTCAACAATAATTCAACTCGATATGGACCCACAGACAACACCCCGCTTGGATGTCCGTTGGTAAATTTACAACGACTTAAACATTCGTCAGAGTTCAGCCCCTCTGGCTGGCCTTCGTTTCAACGCTGGTCGCAGTCCATAGCGATGCTCGTCAATCAATTGTACAAATTCTAATTGGGAATATCATCTTGGATGCTAAATACCCAAAGAGACCGAAGCTCTTAGGTCAGAGTGATGATGTATATCAG